>JANJGN010000032.1:10182573-10275073 GCA_026770705.1 Isurus oxyrinchus
CCACAACACTGCACATCACCACACACACACACAACTGCACATCACAACAACACACACACACTGCAGATCACACACACACACACACACTGCACATCACACACACACACACACTGCACATCACACACACACACACACTGCAGCATCACACACACACACACACTGCACATCACACACACACACACACTGCACATCACACACACACACACACTGCACATCACACACACACACACACACTGCACATCACACACACACACACACTGCACATCACACACACACACACACACTGCACATCACACACACACACACACTGCACATCACACACACACACACACTGCACATCACACACACACACACACTGCACATCACACACACACACACACTGCACATCACACACACACACACACTGCACATCACACACACACACACACTGCACATCACACACACACACACACTGCACATCACACACACACACACACACTGCACATCACACACACACACACACTGCACATCACACACACACACACACTGCACATCACACACACACACACACTGCACATCACACACACACACACACTGCACATCACACACACACACACACTGCACATCACACACACACACACACTGCACATCACACACACACACACACTGCACATCACACACAACACACACACTGCACATCACACACACACACACACTGCACATCACACACACACACACACTGCACATCACACACACACACACACTGCACATCACACACACACACACACTGCACATCACACACACACACACACTGCACATCACACACACACACACACTGCACATCACACACACACACACACTGCACATCACACACACACACACACTGCACATCACACACACACACCACACTGCACATCACACACACACACACACTGCACATCACACACACACACACACTGCACATCACACACACACACACACTGCACATCACACACACACACACACTGCACATCACACACACACACCACACACTGCACATCACACACACACACACACTGCACATCACACACACACCACACACTGCACATCACACACACACACACACTGCACATCACACACACACACACACTGCACATCACACACACACACACACTGCACATCACACACACACACACACTGCACATCACACACACACACACACTGCACATCACACACACACACACACTGCACATCACACACACACACACACTGCACATCACACACACACACACACTGCACATCACACACACACACACACTGCACATCACACACACACACACACTGCACATCACACACACACACACACTGCACATCACACACACACACACACTGCACATCACACACACACACACACTGCACATCACACACACACACACACACTGCACATCACACACACACACACACTGCACATCACACACACACACACACTGCACATCACACACACACACACACTGCACATCACACACACACACACACTGCACATCACACACACACACACACTGCACATCACACACACACACACACTGCACATCACACACACACACACACTGCACATCACACACACACACACACTGCACATCACACACACACACACACTGCACATCACACACACACACACACTGCACATCACACACACACACACACTGCACATCACACACACACACACACTGCACATCACACACACACACACACTGCACATCACACACACACACACACTGCACATCACACACACACACACACTGCACATCACACACACACACACACTGCACATCACACACACACACACACTGCACATCACACACACACACACACTGCACATCACACACACACACACACTGCACATCACACACACACACACACACTGCACATCACACACACACACACACTGCACATCACACACACACACACACTGCACATCACACACACACACACACTGCACATCACACACACACACACACTGCACATCACACACACACACACACTGCACATCACACACACACACACACTGCACATCACACACACACACACACTGCACATCACACACACACACACACTGCACATCACACACACACACACACTGCACATCACACACACACACACACTGCACATCACACACACACACACACTGCACATCACACACACACACACACTGCACATCACACACACACACACACTGCACATCACACACACACACACACTGCACATCACACACACACACACACTGCACATCACACACACACACACACTGCACATCACACACACACACACACTGCACATCACACACACACACACACTGCACATCACACACACACACACACTGCACATCACACACACACACACACTGCACATCACACACACACACACACTGCACATCACACACACACACACACTGCACATCACACACACACACACACTGCACATCACACACACACACACACTGCACATCACACACACACACACACTGCACATCACACACACACACACACTGCACATCACACACACACACACACTGCACATCACACACACACACACACTGCACATCACACACACACACACACTGCACATCACACACACACACACACTGCACATCACACACACACACACACTGCACATCACACACACACACACACTGCACATCACACACACACACACACTGCACATCACACACACACACGCACTGCACATCACACACACACACGCACTGCACATCACACACACACACGCACTGCACATCACACACACACACGCACTGCACATCACACACACACACGCACTGCACATCACACACACACACGCACTGCACATCACACACACACACGCACTGCACATCACACACACACACGCACTGCACATCACACACACACACACACTGCACATCACACACACACACACACTGCACATCACACACACACACACACTGCACATCACACACACACACACACTGCACATCACACACACACACACACTGCACATCACACACACACACACTCACACTCACACTCACACTCACACTCACACTCACACTCACACTCACACTCACACTCACACACTGCACATCACACTCACACACTGCACATCACACTCACACACTGCACATCACACACACACACACTGCACATCACACACACACACACTGCACATCACACACACACACACTGCACATCACACACACTGCACATCACACATCACACACACACACTGCATTAGCTCCTGGCAGAAAACCAGATGGTCCTGACACTTGATTGTGCTGATGGTGACCTACTTAATATTGATTGCTACAGTAGTCTTTTGGACCAATTTGACGGCCGGTAGCTGGGCGGGAATGTTGAGAGAAAGAAAAATCCAGACTTTGGGCCTGTAACTCAAGACTCGTTTAAGCCCAGGAGTTCAGACTTGACATAGTCATTCCACAATTGTGGCTTTTCAGTAGTTGGAAGCTCCTCATTTTCACACCACCCCCCACCCCCCCCCGCCCCTCCACCCCCCCTCCGGCTTCTGGAATTCCCCTTGATGTGCCGGTTCCAGTTTAGCTGTAAATGAGTACCTGAGAGTTCCCCTTTGCCCAATCTCTCTCATCTGATGCCATTTCCAGAGCCCATTGTGAGTGGTGTTTTCTGTGCTTGTGGCTCCTTTGTATGAAGGCAATTAACATGGAAGACTTGCAATTATGAAGATCCTTTTTCAGCTCTTTGAATCATAAGTACATCACAATAAGTCAAAAGGGCACTATCATTGTCAGAAACGGTGGAATAGAAATGAAAGAACTTGCATTTATATAGCCCCTTTTAGAATAGCAAACATCCCATGATGCTTCAAAGGAGCATCGTCAGCCAAAATTTGACACCGAGCCATAGAGGGAGAGATTAGGACAGGTGACCAAGAGCTAGGTCAAAGAGGAAAGTTTAAGCAGCGGCTCAACTGAGGTGGAGAGGCTTACAAATGGAATTCCACATCTTGGGGCCAGGAGCTGAAGGCACAGCGGCCAGTAGTTGAGAAAGAAATTGAGGATGCGCAAGCAGTTAGAACTGGAGGACCGCGGGGATCTCGGAGGGTTGTGAGGCCTGGAGGAAGTGACGGAGGTGGTGGAGGGTGAGCTGAGGAATTAATAATGTGTAGGCACTGCAGAGATCTGCTTCCTGTCCAGGAGCTGGCAATATTTATGAATTGCTTCAGGTCTGTGAACTTGGCTCTGTGTTCTCTTTCCTGCTTTTTTTTTAAGGGAGTGTGCTGCTATCTTCCTCATTCCATCACTTATCTTTTGCTTTTCTTCTTCCCCTCCCAGCTCCCTGCTGAACAACACTAAGGCATGCTGAGCAATGGCCCTCTGATCCCAGTGCTGTAACTCTTAACTTGTAGAATCTTGCAGCACAGAGGCCATTCAGCCCATTGTGCCAATGCCAGCTCTGAAAGAGGTATCCAGTTAATCCCATTGCCCCAGCTCCTCCCCCTTGACCCTGCAGATTTATCCTTTCCAAGTATAAATCCGATGCCCTTTTGAAAATTACTGTTGAATCTGCTTCACCTACCCTTTCAGGCAGTGCATTTCGGATCATTTTTTTTGTGTGAATAAAATTCTCCTCCACTCCCTCCTGGTTCTTTTCTGTTAAATATCCGGGGATTGCTATACCACATAAGAAATGCCACTTACCTTAATACGCTTTACTATTATTACTCTTAACTCATCCCTTTAATTTTTTTGCCATTGTTGTCACTGCCATTGACTGGTGTATCTTCCCTTGTGTGCTGTGCTATTTCAAGACAAAGCCCAAGGTTGGAAGGATGCAATAATGTTCTGCCAGATGTTTTTGAGCAGTTTGAGTAGACATTGTGTAAACGCTTGGTCAGTGTGCCATTATTCTTTGCTGAAATCCTAGTGTCACCTAAGTGACAAGATTGTGTGTTATCTGATTGCTGAGGTAACTGAGCCCTGCAATGACTTATACTGTGGGATTCTGTCTGAATGATTGATGTGTTTGGTTGAAAATTTCCCTCTGCTGTTTACCAGGAGGCTCTAACCCCTTTTTAAAAAAAAAATTAAACCAGTTGATGTCTCCTTAAAATGGGAATGGGGTAGGTACAAAATAGCAAATAACCTCCCCTTCATAAGACTTTTTAATCATAGATTTGCACAGCGTAAGGTAAAAAAAAACCTTGCATTTCTATAGCGCCTTTCAATACTTCAGGGCCTCCCAAACTGCTTTACTGCCAATAAATTGCTATTTGGAGTAAATGCAGCCAATTTGCACACAGCAAGCTCCCACAAACAGCAATGTGGCATTGACCAGATGGTCTGCTTTTTCACTGATGTTGATTTGAAGGATAGATATAGATAAGCATGTCAGGAATAAATCCTTTTGCTCTTATGTGAATAGTACCATGAGATCATCTTGCGTCCACCTGAGAGGGTCTGGGATTAATATCGTATCTGAAAGATGGCACCTCTGGCAGTGCAGCACTTGGGAGTGTTGGCCTCGATTTTTTTTGTTCATGCGCAGACTTTTTGGTTGGGGGGGGTGGTGGTGGGTGGTGTTGAACTGACAACCTTCTGATTCAGAAGTGAGCGTACTCCCCATTGTGCCACAGCTAACAGGGAGAAGTGAATAGGTAATGGTGGACAAGCCCTTTGTCATTAAGACCTAACTCTGCACAATTCACCTCCTATGACAGGCCCCTGCCAGCGGTACTGCTTTTAATTTTGAACGATTGGGAATCATCAAACACAAACATGCGTGAGATGGGAAACTAGACTCTCGGGTGTCTACAAGAAATGGATTGTGTCAGGAGATTTCTGATCAGTGCCCAGTGTTCTATTGTGACGTATAGGCCCATCCAGCTCCCAGGTAGGGTAAGCTGATCCCAGCTGGTGCTGACAGTCAGAGTTCTTCCTGGTGGCCTGATGCTAGTGAGGAGGGAAATCAGCCAGGATCTTCAATAAAAATAGATTTGAATTATACAGTATCTTTCAATGACATCCCAGAGTGCTTTACATCCAATGAAGTACTTTTTGAAGTGTAGTCACTGCAGTAATGTAGGAAATATGGCAGCCAGTGTGCACACAGCAAGCTCCTATGAAGATGCAATGTGATAATGGCCAGATAATCTGTTTTGGTGATGTTGATTGAGGGATACATTTGGCCAGGACACTGGGGAGAACTCCCCTGCTGTTTTCTATGGGTTGTTTTACATTCACCTGAGAGAACAGACAGGGTCTCAGTCTAATGTCTCATCTGAAAGACAGCACTGCCCTGGAGTGGTTAGCCTGGATTTTTGTGCTCAGGGCTCTGGAGTGGGATCTGAATGCAAAATGTTCTCTGTCTTTGACACAACTGAGTCATAGCTGACAAATTAGAGGTGTTGAGGAGATGGAGAACCAGTGGAGGTCAGCAAGGGCATGAGTGGTGGATGAGATGTGGGCAGTACAGATTAATGCCGCGTCCAATGACTGATGATTACTGTATGGAAATTCAGTTGGATTTTGGACTTTCTGTCCTGGACATTCTGATTCAGCTGAAATCTGATGGAAATGTCATTTGAAGCTTTCTGTTTAAGGTAATTCGATGCGTTGGGTATAAAACCAACCAAGGGCATTGAGTCTTGTTTGTCTGCATGCGTGTCAGCCTTGAAACTGCTCTTTGGTGCTGACCCGCTAATGGGAAAAGCACACGGCAACTGGATAGCAATGTGATACCCTGATCCCACACAGTGCACAATGTGATAGCCTGTGGTTGGACTCAGCACTCCCAGTCATCGAACTTCCTTCGTTATGCACAATGATATTTTCATTGTCGTATTTGTATTCTCGTCTAGAATGACTTCTTTTTTGAAGTGTAATAATTCTTGTGGGATAATGACACTTCCCTGCAACCCATTCCTAAAGATGCTGAATCACGCTGGATGTGATTCTGTAGGCACTTCGCTCTCTTTTCCGAGCAGGAGAATCGTAATCCCATAACAATGTTGGGCTATGGATTTGCAGGAATAACTGGCTTAGCCCAGTACTTGCAGCAAACTGGTACACTGATCTCGGCTGTGACTCAGTGGGCAGCACTCTAGCCCACTGAGGGTTGTGCTGCACTGTTGGAGGCGCTGTCTTTGGCTGGCCTTGTCGGGCTCCTTGGGTGGATGTACAAGCTGCTATTGTGAAGTAGAGCAGGGGAGTTCTCCCCAGCGCAAAAGCAAAATCCTGGGTCCAGTTGTGGGGGGGGTGGGGGTGGGTTGACCCCACCCTCACTACAGGCGAGATCGGTACAAACTGACTTTCCTGCCTCCGATCCTCAATATGAACAGGAACCAGGAATAGGCCCTTCAAGCCTGTTCCCCAATGCCTCCCGTGATGAATTACTGCCCACTGCCAAACCAACTGAGCCACCGACGCCCTCAATTCCTGCTTTGTAAAGTTTACTGCTTTGCGATGGAATCAGTTTCACATTTTGTTGAGCAATGGCACTTGGGCAATGTCAATTTTCTTTTAAGAATCATGTTAGCTGCTCAAAATTTAGGATCAGGAACAGCTGGTTTGAGTGGTTAGGCCATGACAATGCTGGCTAACGGGTCTGGCGTGTGTGGTATGAAAGTGCCTTTTATCTTGCTGCACTTTAGGGAGTGGCATTCAATAGAATTACATAGAATGTACAGCACCAGAACAGACCATTCAGCCCAACTGGTCCATGCCAGTGTTTATGTTCTACATTAGTTTCCTCCCACCCTACTTCATCTCACCCTATCTACATAATCTTCTATTCCTCTCTCCCTCCATGCGTTTATCCAGTTTCCCCTTAAATCCGTCCACTTCAACCATTCCCTGCGGTCATGAGTTCCACATTCTCTACACTCTCTGGGGAAAGTTTCTTCTGAATTCCCTGTTGGATTTATTCCTGACTGTCTTGTATTTGGGCCCCCTAGTTCTGGTCTCACTACAGTCTTCTGGTGTAGTAGTGGCATCTGTACCTCGGGGCCAAAAGCTCTGGGTTTTCAAGTCCCACTTCCAGATTTTGATGGTCATGTGCTTATATCATGGCCAAACTGGTTGATTATCAGCCTGTACATCCTTCCCTTATGCTTGATGGCAGGCTGTAAGAGTTTCCTGAGCAGCTATACTGCAGTGTTTTGCCAAGCATAAGCATGGACTGATCCAATGGAAGTCCATGGGTGCCAACTCCCTCTTAGGGCTTGGTTACTTGAGGAGGAGTTCTGGTCTATCCCACATGTCATCTCTGCACCTACTCCTATAAAAATTCTTTAATAATTTTAAAGACCTCTATCAGGTTAACCCTCAAGTTGTCTCTTCTTTGTATATAGAGAAAAGATCCCCAACCTGTTCAGTCTTTCCTCTATGGGTATAACCTCTTCAATTATGGTATCATCCTGGTAAAACCTTATTGCAGCTTCTCCAGTCTCTCTGGAGACCAGTCTAGACACAATACTCCCAAGTTCCCAGTGTTACAATAGCCTCCCATCCCCTTTCCCATTCACAGACCAATCTCCCTCATCTGATTGTCTGTAGGTTGCTTGCCTAGAGGCAGAGCTAGTGAATTAGTAATCGGTTCAAAACAAAAAGTGGTGGGTTCTCCACCGCCTGATCAGTCTGTCAATTACTGTCATTTTGAGAGTGGAGCAAACCGGGTGGAAGAGTGGGTTTGTCACTGCCTGCTCCATCAAGTAAAGGGGCCTTGGGGTGGAATGGTGGGCAAATCAACTGACATTCTACTTGTTTTCCCTTTTTGGGAGATGGGTGGCAAATTAGTAGAATTTGTTGTTTGTTTAAATAAGTCCATTTCTTGGGCATTTTTTCCACTGGAGGGTCATCAACTGCAGATGTGCAATGATCTCACTGTCCCCTGTTAAGCTGATTGTGTATTAGGGAATCAGTGACTTCTGGGCCTGACCAATAGGGGGTGACACTGAGTTGTCCCACTGTCACCTAACCAGAATCAGCACCCCTCCATTTTCCCGGGACCTGTGACCTGTTTGGTTTCCACGGTTCCTCTACCTGCTGCATTCCACTGCGCGTAGCATGACTCAAATATTCCCATTCTTTCTTGGCCTGTCTCCCATCTTGCACCCTCTGTAAACTTGATCTCATCCAAAACTCGTATCCAAACTTGTACCAAGTCTTGTTTAGCTTTCGCCCCTGTACTCCCTGACCTACATTGTCTGCTGGGCAATGCCTCAGTTTTAAAATTCTCATCGTTGGTTTTGAATCTTTCCATGGCCTCACTCCTCCCTATCTCTGTAATCATCTTCTCCAGCCCTACAACAATGCCCCCTGCCCAAGGATCTCTGCACTCTTCCAATTCTAGCCTCTTGTGAATCTCTGATTTCAATTGCTCATTGGTGGCCATGTCTTCAGTTGCCTCCCTAAACCTCTCCACCTCTCTCTACTCCTTGAAGACACTCCTTTTTCAAATCCACCTTTTTGACCAAGGTTTTGGTCCACCTTCTCAAATATCCTCTTGTGTGGCCCGTGGTCCAATTATGTCCAATGATGCTTCTGTGCAATGCCTTGGGGTGTTTCTACTGTGTTAAAAGTGCTATATGTTGCTCTGTAAATTGTGCAGAGGTGCCTCCAGCTGCTCAGCATCCACACTTCTGCCTTTGGGTCACCCAGCACCTTCATCCTCGTGATACCCCATCTTCCTGTGCCAATTGGAGAACGAACAGACTTGATGGGCTGAATGGTTGCCTTTTGTGCTGCATGATGAATACCTTTTGCCCAGATCTACTAATCTCCTCTAATGGCGAATAAATTAAGTGTCCAAAGAAAACAGCAGGGGCTGATGGGAGAGAGCACGCCATTGTTTTTCAAAGGTGCCTTTAATTCCTGGAAACCCCAGGGCAATCCTGGAGTTGGGAACCCTACGTGTGCCAAAAAGCAGGTGCTGCTCACAGTTGCCTAGGTCCCAAGCTCTGGAATACCCTCCCTACTCCTCTCCACCTCTCTTACCTTGCTTTCCTCCTTTTTAAATACAGTTGCTAATCCTCCTGGAATGGCCAGGAGATGACCAGAATCAGCATCAATCTCCCAGTGGCCAAAGAAAGCATTCCAGGAAATTTTAAAACGATATTTTAAACAAATCAGTTGTGTAATTTGTTCTCAGCAACCACCAAGAAGGGGAAAGAAACTCCAACTCCCACCATCATGAGGTGTTGCCACGTGGTGATATCACATCCTGAACAGTGCTGCCCAATCAAATTCAAACCCTAAACCAAAAAAAAGCCAGGAGGACTCTGGCTGGGATTGGAGTGGACTGCGATGGGATTGGTGGGTTTTAAATTTCATTAAGGGATCGGGAATGAGCAGCGAGCATTACTCCGACTGTGACAGGAATGAGTGGTAAACGTTACTCCGACTGTGACGGGAATGAGTGGCAAACGTCACTCCGGCTGTGACGGGAATGAGCGGCGAGCGTCACTCCGGCTGTGACGGGCATGAGCGGCGAGCGTCACTCCGGCTGTGACGGGCATGAGCGGCGAGCGTCACTCCGGCTGTGACGGGGAAGAGCGGCGAGCGTCACTCCGGCTGTGACGGGGAAGAGCGGCGAGCGTCACTCCGGCTGTGACGGGGAAGAGCGGCGAGCGTCACTCCGGCTGTGACGGGGAAGAGCGGCGAGCGTCACTCCGGCTGTGACGGGGAAGAGCGGCGAGCGTCACTCCGGCTGTGACGGGGAAGAGCGGCGAGCGTCACTCCGGCTGTGACGGGGAAGAGCGGCGAGCGTCACTCCGGCTGTGACGGGGAAGAGCGGCGAGCGTCACTCCGGCTGTGACGGGGAAGAGCGGCGAGCGTCACTCCGGCTGTGACGGGGAAGAGCGGCGAGCGTCACTCCGGCTGTGACGGGGAAGAGCGGCGAGCGTCACTCCGGCTGTGACGGGGAAGAGCGGCGAGCGTCACTCCGGCTGTGACGGGGAAGAGCGGCGAGCGTCACTCCGGCTGTGACGGGGAAGAGCGGCGAGCGTCACTCCGGCTGTGACGGGGAAGAGCGGCGAGCGTCACTCCGGCTGTGACGGGGAAGAGCGGCGAGCGTCACTCCGGCTGTGACGGGGAAGAGCGGCGAGCGTCACTCCGGCTGTGACGGGGAAGAGCGGCGAGCGTCACTCCGGCTGTGACGGGGAAGAGCGGCGAGCGTCACTCCGGCTGTGACGGGGAAGAGCGGCGAGCGTCACTCCGGCTGTGACGGGGAAGAGCGGCGAGCGTCACTCCGGCTGTGACGGGGAAGAGCGGCGAGCGTCACTCCGGCTGTGACGGGGAAGAGCGGCGAGCGTCACTCCGGCTGTGACGGGGAAGAGCGGCGAGCGTCACTCCGGCTGTGACGGGGAAGAGCGGCGAGCGTCACTCCGGCTGTGACGGGGAAGAGCGGCGAGCGTCACTCCGGCTGTGACGGGGAAGAGCGGCGAGCGTCACTCCGGCTGTGACGGGGAAGAGCGGCGAGCGTCACTCCGGCTGTGACGGGGAAGAGCGGCGAGCGTCACTCCGGCTGTGACGGGGAAGAGCGGCGAGCGTCACTCCGGCTGTGACGGGGAAGAGCGGCGAGCGTCACTCCGGCTGTGACGGGGAAGAGCGGCGAGCGTCACTCCGGCTGTGACGGGGAAGAGCGGCGAGCGTCACTCCGGCTGTGACGGGGAAGAGCGGCGAGCGTCACTCCGGCTGTGACGGGGAAGAGCGGCGAGCGTCACTCCGGCTGTGACGGGGAAGAGCG
The DNA here is from genome assembly GCA_026770705.1 of Isurus oxyrinchus. Taxonomy (NCBI): domain Eukaryota; kingdom Metazoa; phylum Chordata; class Chondrichthyes; order Lamniformes; family Lamnidae; genus Isurus; species Isurus oxyrinchus. The sequence continues at coordinate 10,194,285 of JANJGN010000032.1, forward strand.
GCGAGCGTCACTCCGGCTGTGACGGGGAAGAGCGGCGAGCGTCACTCCGGCTGTGACGGGGAAGAGCGGCGAGCGTCACTCCGGCTGTGACGGGGAAGAGCGGCGAGCGTCACTCCGGCTGTGACGGGGAAGAGCGGCGAGCGTCACTCCGGCTGTGACGGGGAAGAGCGGCGAGCGTCACTCCGGCTGTGACGGGGAAGAGCGGCGAGCGTCACTCCGGCTGTGACGGGGAAGAGCGGCGAGCGTCACTCCGGCTGTGACGGGGAAGAGCGGCGAGCGTCACTCCGGCTGTGACGGGGAAGAGCGGCGAGCGTCACTCCGGCTGTGACGGGGAAGAGCGGCGAGCGTCACTCCGGCTGTGACGGGGAAGAGCGGCGAGCGTCACTCCGGCTGTGACGGGGAAGAGCGGCGAGCGTCACTCCGGCTGTGACGGGGAAGAGCGGCGAGCGTCACTCCGGCTGTGACGGGGAAGAGCGGCGAGCGTCACTCCGGCTGTGACGGGGAAGAGCGGCGAGCGTCACTCCGGCTGTGACGGGGAAGAGCGGCGAGCGTCACTCCGGCTGTGACGGGGAAGAGCGGCGAGCGTCACTCCGGCTGTGACGGGGAAGAGCGGCGAGCGTCACTCCGGCTGTGACGGGGAAGAGCGGCGAGCGTCACTCCGGCTGTGACGGGGAAGAGCGGCGAGCGTCACTCCGGCTGTGACGGGGAAGAGCGGCGAGCGTCACTCCGGCTGTGACGGGGAAGAGCGGCGAGCGTCACTCCGGCTGTGACGGGGAAGAGCGGCGAGCGTCACTCCGGCTGTGACGGGGAAGAGCGGCGAGCGTCACTCCGGCTGTGACGGGGAAGAGCGGCGAGCGTCACTCCGGCTGTGACGGGGAAGAGCGGCGAGCGTCACTCCGGCTGTGACGGGGAAGAGCGGCGAGCGTCACTCCGGCTGTGACGGGGAAGAGCGGCGAGCGTCACTCCGGCTGTGACGGGGAAGAGCGGCGAGCGTCACTCCGGCTGTGACGGGGAAGAGCGGCGAGCGTCACTCCGGCTGTGACGGGGAAGAGCGGCGAGCGTCACTCCGGCTGTGACGGGGAAGAGCGGCGAGCGTCACTCCGGCTGTGACGGGGAAGAGCGGCGAGCGTCACTCCGGCTGTGACGGGGAAGAGCGGCGAGCGTCACTCCGGCTGTGACGGGGAAGAGCGGCGAGCGTCACTCCGGCTGTGACGGGGAAGAGCGGCGAGCGTCACTCCGGCTGTGACGGGGAAGAGCGGCGAGCGTCACTCCGGCTGTGACGGGGAAGAGCGGCGAGCGTCACTCCGGCTGTGACGGGGAAGAGCGGCGAGCGTCACTCCGGCTGTGACGGGGAAGAGCGGCGAGCGTCACTCCGGCTGTGACGGGGAAGAGCGGCGAGCGTCACTCCGGCTGTGACGGGGAAGAGCGGCGAGCGTCACTCCGGCTGTGACGGGGAAGAGCGGCGAGCGTCACTCCGGCTGTGACGGGGAAGAGCGGCGAGCGTCACTCCGGCTGTGACGGGGAAGAGCGGCGAGCGTCACTCCGGCTGTGACGGGGAAGAGCGGCGAGCGTCACTCCGGCTGTGACGGGGAAGAGCGGCGAGCGTCACTCCGGCTGTGACGGGGAAGAGCGGCGAGCGTCACTCCGGCTGTGACGGGGAAGAGCGGCGAGCGTCACTCCGGCTGTGACGGGGAAGAGCGGCGAGCGTCACTCCGGCTGTGACGGGGAAGAGCGGCGAGCGTCACTCCGGCTGTGACGGGGAAGAGCGGCGAGCGTCACTCCGGCTGTGACGGGGAAGAGCGGCGAGCGTCACTCCGGCTGTGACGGGGAAGAGCGGCGAGCGTCACTCCGGCTGTGACGGGGAAGAGCGGCGAGCGTCACTCCGGCTGTGACGGGGAAGAGCGGCGAGCGTCACTCCGGCTGTGACGGGGAAGAGCGGCGAGCGTCACTCCGGCTGTGACGGGGAAGAGCGGCGAGCGTCACTCCGGCTGTGACGGGGAAGAGCGGCGAGCGTCACTCCGGCTGTGACGGGGAAGAGCGGCGAGCGTCACTCCGGCTGTGACGGGGAAGAGCGGCGAGCGTCACTCCGGCTGTGACGGGGAAGAGCGGCGAGCGTCACTCCGGCTGTGACGGGGAAGAGCGGCGAGCGTCACTCCGGCTGTGACGGGGAAGAGCGGCGAGCGTCACTCCGGCTGTGACGGGGAAGAGCGGCGAGCGTCACTCCGGCTGTGACGGGGAAGAGCGGCGAGCGTCACTCCGGCTGTGACGGGGAAGAGCGGCGAGCGTCACTCCGGCTGTGACGGGGAAGAGCGGCGAGCGTCACTCCGGCTGTGACGGGGAAGAGCGGCGAGCGTCACTCCGGCTGTGACGGGGAAGAGCGGCGAGCGTCACTCCGGCTGTGACGGGGAAGAGCGGCGAGCGTCACTCCGGCTGTGACGGGGAAGAGCGGCGAGCGTCACTCCGGCTGTGACGGGGAAGAGCGGCGAGCGTCACTCCGGCTGTGACGGGGAAGAGCGGCGAGCGTCACTCCGGCTGTGACGGGGAAGAGCGGCGAGCGTCACTCCGGCTGTGACGGGGAAGAGCGGCGAGCGTCACTCCGGCTGTGACGGGGAAGAGCGGCGAGCGTCACTCCGGCTGTGACGGGGAAGAGCGGCGAGCGTCACTCCGGCTGTGACGGGGAAGAGCGGCGAGCGTCACTCCGGCTGTGACGGGGAAGAGCGGCGAGCGTCACTCCGGCTGTGACGGGGAAGAGCGGCGAGCGTCACTCCGGCTGTGACGGGGAAGAGCGGCGAGCGTCACTCCGGCTGTGACGGGGAAGAGCGGCGAGCGTCACTCCGGCTGTGACGGGGAAGAGCGGCGAGCGTCACTCCGGCTGTGACGGGGAAGAGCGGCGAGCGTCACTCCGGCTGTGACGGGGAAGAGCGGCGAGCGTCACTCCGGCTGTGACGGGGAAGAGCGGCGAGCGTCACTCCGGCTGTGACGGGGAAGAGCGGCGAGCGTCACTCCGGCTGTGACGGGGAAGAGCGGCGAGCGTCACTCCGGCTGTGACGGGGAAGAGCGGCGAGCGTCACTCCGGCTGTGACGGGGAAGAGCGGCGAGCGTCACTCCGGCTGTGACGGGGAAGAGCGGCGAGCGTCACTCCGGCTGTGACGGGGAAGAGCGGCGAGCGTCACTCCGGCTGTGACGGGGAAGAGCGGCGAGCGTCACTCCGGCTGTGACGGGGAAGAGCGGCGAGCGTCACTCCGGCTGTGACGGGGAAGAGCGGCGAGCGTCACTCCGGCTGTGACGGGGAAGAGCGGCGAGCGTCACCCCGGCTGTGACGGGGAAGAGCGGCGAGCGTCACCCCGGCTGTGACGGGGAAGAGCGGCGAGCGTCACCCCGGCTGTGACGGGGAAGAGCGGCGAGCGTCACCCCGGCTGTGACGGGGAAGAGCGGCGAGCGTCACCCCGGCTGTGACGGGGAAGAGCGGCGAGCGTCACCCCGGCTGTGACGGGGAAGAGCGGCGAGCGTCACCCCGGCTGTGACGGGGAAGAGCGGCGAGCGTCACCCCGGCTGTGACGGGGAAGAGCGGCGAGCGTCACCCCGGCTGTGACGGGGAATGAGCGGCGAGCGTCACCCCGGCTGTGACGGGGAAGAGCGGCGAGCGTCACCCCGGCTGTGACGGGGAATGAGCGGCGAGCGTCACCCCGGCTGTGACGGGGAATGAGCGGCGAGCGTCACCCCGGCTGTGACGGGGAATGAGCGGCGAGCGTCACCCCGGCTGTGACGGGGAATGAGCGGCGAGCGTCACCCCGGCTGTGACGGGGAATGAGCGGCGAGCGTCACCCCGGCTGTGACGGGGAATGAGCGGCGAGCGTCACCCCGGCTGTGACGGGGAATGAGCGGCGAGCGTCACCCCGGCTGTGACGGGGAAGAGCGGCGAGCGTCACCCCGGCTGTGACGGGGAAGAGCGGCGAGCGTCACCCCGGCTGTGACGGGGAAGAGCGGCGAGCGTCACCCCGGCTGTGACGGGGAAGAGCGGCGAGCGTCACCCCGGCTGTGACGGGGAAGAGCGGCGAGCGTCACCCCGGCTGTGACGGGGAAGAGCGGCGAGCGTCACCCCGGCTGTGACGGGGAAGAGCGGCGAGCGTCACCCCGGCTGTGACGGGGAAGAGCGGCGAGCGTCACCCCGGCTGTGACGGGGAAGAGCGGCGAGCGTCACCCCGGCTGTGACGGGGAAGAGCGGCGAGCGTCACCCCGGCTGTGACGGGGAAGAGCGGCGAGCGTCACCCCGGCTGTGACGGGGAAGAGCGGCGAGCGTCACCCCGGCTGTGACGGGGAAGAGCGGCGAGCGTCACCCCGGCTGTGACGGGGAAGAGCGGCGAGCGTCACCCCGGCTGTGACGGGGAAGAGCGGCGAGCGTCACCCCGGCTGTGACGGGGAAGAGCGGCGAGCGTCACCCCGGCTGTGACGGGGAAGAGCGGCGAGCGTCACCCCGGCTGTGACGGGGAAGAGCGGCGAGCGTCACCCCGGCTGTGACGGGGAAGAGCGGCGAGCGTCACCCCGGCTGTGACGGGGAAGAGCGGCGAGCGTCACCCCGGCTGTGACGGGGAAGAGCGGCGAGCGTCACCCCGGCTGTGACGGGGAAGAGCGGCGAGCGTCACCCCGGCTGTGACGGGGAAGAGCGGCGAGCGTCACCCCGGCTGTGACGGGGAAGAGCGGCGAGCGTCACCCCGGCTGTGACGGGGAAGAGCGGCGAGCGTCACCCCGGCTGTGACGGGGAAGAGCGGCGAGCGTCACCCCGGCTGTGACGGGGAAGAGCGGCGAGCGTCACCCCGGCTGTGACGGGGAAGAGCGGCGAGCGTCACCCCGGCTGTGACGGGGAAGAGCGGCGAGCGTCACCCCGGCTGTGACGGGGAAGAGCGGCGAGCGTCACCCCGGCTGTGACAGGAATGAGCGGCGAGCGTCACTCCGGCTGTGACGGGGAAGAGTGGCAAGTGTCACTCCGGCTGTGACGGGCATGAGCAGGGGTTTGGATCACTTAATTTCATTAGAAACTCAGACAGAGAGAGAATTAATTTTCTCCTCAGTTTTAGCAGCTTTTAATACCCCTGTTTGCAAGATTTGCACCATGGTTTCATCAAACCTCTTAAGAGCGATTAGAGCATTCTTTCCTCTCTAAACTTCAATCATTATTCACCCTTGCTGCAAATTCATCACCTCTGTCGAATTAAAGTTGGTTTGTTTTCCCCTCTTGCGCTCTCTTAGTCACACTGCTCCAATATCACTTCTGCCGATATCTACGTCCAGCCAGGTTTAGCAACCCTACCTTTTTAAGACATTCCTTAAATCCTACCTTTGACTGAACTTTTGGTCATCTGACTTAACATCAAGCCACATAAGAAGGTATTAAGTTTTGTTCTCATCCCTGTGAAGCGCCTTGGGACATTTCATTATGGTAAAGATACAATATAAGTAAGTTCTTCTGAGTCTTGCGCATTGTAAGAGAAGATCCAGATTTTGGCACCGGGATAAAGGGAGCTCGATCGAGCTATTTAAACCAAGATGTCAACACCACCCAGGAATATGAACAACATGAGCTCAACGCAATATCGGCTTTGCTTTGAGAATATCAGCAGAGGTACCTTCTGATCTTTCCAAGCAAATGTGTATTTTCTCTCCTCGTCTGTCCAAAATGCAATGTGGAAAGTTGTTTGGTGGGGGGAGTTTGATGTTTGGCTACCGGCCGATGAAGTGCTGATTTGTTCTGTCTATGATGCCTCCCCAGGGCTATGTGTTAGAAGTTCTCATTTGGTTAGTGTGTGGTGGGTGTGTCTGGTAACTGGTTTTGAATGAAGTGCTGATTGTTCTCTGTGTGACCTCTTCAAACTAACGCTGGGAGCTGTTGCTTTGTTGGGAGTTTAGGAGCCATAAACAGGATTAAGCAAGTGACAGGCTACCAGAAGGGATCCAACGCCAAGAAAACAATCAGTGTCCTGTTTCAGAAGAGTCTCCGTAGACATCAATCCCAAGAGAGCCTCTTGTGTTCTTTTTTTAAAAAAAGAATTCTCGCCTAATCCAGGATCAGTGTAGAATGAAGCCAGATAAGAGGGGGAAGAAAAGTTTGCATCAGCAATGAACACCTTGTGCATGGAATGCAACTTGAAGCAGGGAGCTTGTAATTGTGGCCCATTTACTGTTTTCACCAAAACCCAGAGGTTGTGACAATTTATGACAGTGGTTTTAAAAATCCCACTCTCGAACCTCGCCCTCCCTCTCTCTTTGCTCCTCCAGCCCTCCGAGATCTCTGCACTCCTCTAATTCTGGTCTCTCATGCATCCCTTTTTTTTTTCATCGCTCCACCGTTGGCGGCTGTGCCTTCAGCTGCCTAGGCCCTCAGCTCTGGAATTCCCTCCCTAAACCTCTCCTCCTTTTCCTCATTCCTTAAAACCTAACTCTGACAATTTTTGAGTCACCAGTCTTAATGTCTCAATGTGCCTGAAGCACTGTGGGGCATTTTTTAACATGCTAAAAGCGCCAGATAAATGCAAGTTGCTTCGGGGTCTTGCAATGAATTTTCACCAGGCTTCTGCGGCTCAGTGAACTTATCCTGCTCACCCACACCAACAGGAGGATCTCAAGATTGGCAGGCACCGGAAGTGATACTGATAGCTTCCTAATGCCTGGGCAGGAAGGTGATGGGATGAGTCAGGGTTCCTATTGCTGCTGCTAACCCACTGAGGGCACTGTGTCGGGGGTGTCTGTGGGGAATTGGGATGGAAGGGTAGGGGCAGGGCTTGGATTGGCTATAATGTCCCTCCCTATAGCCAAATTTCCTGCGAGCATTCATTGACAAATGTGGAGACGATGCCTCAACAAAGGCAGCGGTTACAAGGGTAATCAGGGGAAGCCATTTTTGGGTACAGTAAGTTCCCAAAATGAAGCAACTGCCCAGTGGATATTTTTGGTTGGGAGGGGGTAGGGCATTGGGAGGGGGTAGGGCGTTGGGAAGGGGTAGGGCGTTGGGAGGGAAAGAAGTTGCTGGGACACAATGGGACGGCCACTGTTTATCAAGTGATGCATTGGGACATTTTAAAACATTCATCAGGCGAGGTCTCTGGTCAGTGCCCCCCTCCAAAAAGACGGCACTTCTGACAATGCAGCACTCTTTCAGGACTGCATTGAAGTAAAAGCCCAGATTCGGCGTTGGAGTGCATTTGAACCCATGGCTGTCTAAATCCATTAGTGAGTGTGCTGCTGACTCAGCAGCACCACAACCCTCCCAAGTTATTTCTGCTCATCCAGTTCTGGCCGCTTGAATATCCCTAATTTTAATCGCTCCACTATTTGAGCTCTGGAATTCCCTCCCTGAATTTCTCCATCTCTCTACTTTTTAAGACACCCCTTAAAACCTACCTCTTTGACCAAGCTTTTGGCTATCTAAAATAAAAAGCAAAATACTGCGGATGCTGGAAATCTAGAACAAAAACAAAAATACCTGGAAAAACTCAGCAGGTCTGACAGCATCTGGGGAGAGGGATGCAATTAACGTTTCGAGTCTGTATGACCCTTCAACAGAACTAAGGAACTAGAGAAATGAGATGAAATATAAGCTGGTAGAGGGGGAAGGTGGGAGGGACAGGTAGAGCTCGATAGGGGACCAGTGATAGGTGGAGGCTAAGAAGAATTATCTGCTCTAATATCACCTTTTATGGCTCGGTGTCATACTTTATTTTATAATGCTCCTCTGAAGTGCCTTGGGATGTTTTATTATGTTAAAGGTGCTATAAAAAATTTATGTTGTTGACTGAACTAAATTAACACTCAAGGAAGTCGTTCCAACAATGCAGCATTCAATCAAACTTCCATTGCAGAGTTCGTCAAAATTTTGCGTTGTGGCTCAAAAGTTATGTGAGGGGAATATTGGGCAGAAATGAAGAAAAAAATCATTACGTGGTTTATTTTGTATGAAGTGTCTTGGCAGAGTCTCGGAGGTGGTGTTGCGAGGGCTGGAGGTGTCATTATTAGCAGCCTAGAAGCTGTGGTTTGTGGGTTAGCACCAATAACAAATGGGCAGGAAAGCAGCCAGATTATCATAACCTACTGTAACCCTGATGTCCTTCAGGGCAGGGAACCCTGCCCCCACCACCCCAGTTTTGCTGCATTCAGAATCATGAGGATTGAGCAATAAATACCAGCCTTGCCAATATCGCTCATGCCCTGAGAACTTTTTAATGAATTAGCTTTGGACTTTTGGTGTCAAGATTAAGTGTGAAAGAGATGTCTTTATTCTGAGGGCGCACAAACAGAGTGACACTGCCATGTAAGTGTCCTTTCTCATATGAATGACTATGATTCTTTGTTGTCTCCACCTTTCAGGTCAGTAAGTGCACTGCTGCAGTACTCCACTGCAGTCAATATTAGCAATTATTCCACTCAATCGGTTAAATGTGCAATTTAAATGTGGATTGAAACATGACCAGACTTGGTTTCTTTCTATCATTTACTAGCAGTGTACTAGTACACTAGTTACATGGACCCCTTCCCCTTAAATTGTTTGGAACCTCTGACTCCCATGCCTTTTGTTTTTGGCTCTGTTTGTGTCTCCTTGTTTGAAGATGCTTACTTTTACTAGGGTACAGTTGCACAGCCATCTGGTACCTTGAGGATGTGACCACATATCTAGCCATACCCTTGAGTATTGTCAAGTGTTGATCAGGGAGGGAAGGAGGCATTACACCTGAGCCATATTCAGGCCCAACATCCACAGAAATCTTTGTCCAGTAACGAAAAATTGGTGATCCACCCAAGCCCAAGGGTGCTGAAATCGCCGTTCAACTGGACATAGAATGAACATTTTATGCTCCCGCAATTCTACCCATCACTAGTACCTTAAAGACAAAACTGCACCCTTTTTTTTTGTGAAAAAGTGTTTGAGGGTCTCAGCAGACCCGTAAGGCAGTCTCACCATAATGTTATTGTGCGCAAAGTGTTGCAAAGACTTAATTTAACCTGATCTATCATTGCTCTGGCTGTGCAATGTTTCCATGACCAGTACCCCTTTAAGTCCCATATGTGTGGAGGTCAGGTGGTTTCTCAGCTGCTTTCTACCAGCGGCTGTGCTAAGTTTACAGCTCCATGTCGGAACAAGTGTGATTTTGGGACAGTTGGGGGGGGAGGAAAGAGACGATTCTGGTTCGTCTGGCCAGTCTGAGGATTTAAAAATTCTCCCTGACATTCCGGGGGCCCCTCGCTTGCTTCTTACACCAAAAAAATAAGTCAGCATACTCTTGAATTGTGTGAATTTTATTTAGAAGGCTGAATGGCTCAGTGAACTTTTCCAGTGAGTAACTTTGTCATGTACAAGGTGACCTCTGGTCTGATTCCCACTTTGTGCTGTGTTAGGTGATCTCCGCCAAGGTAGTAGTAGAGGGTGCTGGATTTCCCCTGCACTCTATATTTGGAGTGATGAAAAGGGGTTTTGGGTTGGGGGCGGTGGTGCACGTAAGCACAGAAGAAAGTGGACCAATGATTATTCACCGCTGGAATTGTGTGTGGCTTGTTAATGGCCGGTAAAAACAGGATTGAGCAACGATGACTTAAAAACATGATCTTGTCATTCCTACACACTGTTTGTGGGAGCTTGCTGTGTACAAACTGGCTGCTGCACTCCCTACATTACAACTGTGACTACATTTTCAATACTGCTTCATTTGGTTGTAGTGGAAGGGGCTGTAGAAATGCAAGTTCTTTTCCAGTCCAGTTGCTGTTATTTTCTTGGCAATTTGTACCTAGTAAAGTGGATGATCAGATTTATTTATTTATTTATTTATTTTTTGGGTTATCAATTTGAGTGAGAAATTTGGCCAGGGCGCTGAGAGCTACTTTTCCAAAAGTGCCATGATTATACCCACCCAAACAGGCAGACAGGGTCTCAGTATGGCGTCTCATCTTAAAGCAGGCACCTTCGTCAATACAGCATTGTCATGCATTGAACCTTCACTCCAGATTATGGACTCCAGTTTTGTAGTGGGGCTTGACCCCATGGCCTCTGAACTTTGAGGTAAAAGTGCTACCAGTTGAACCATGCTGACGCTTGAGGTGGGGGTGGTGTTGGGAAGTTTTGCATATGGGTTCTCTTGGGGCACCCAAGACTGCGTGCCTTCAAGGTACAATGCCGCCCCCCCTCCTCCAACTGAAGTCCTCACTCAAAAGAACGATTGCACACACTCTCCTAGTGGAAAAGCGATCCTGAGGGAGTGCAGTGCACTTTCTTGGTAAAATCGGTGAATGGGGTTGGGTTACTCAGCCTCCAGGGTTGAGAGGTTAATGCTGTTACGAGTTAACTGGGGAGAAAGATCATTGGATGTTCAAAAGAAAGATTCTTTTCTTCTCTGTTTCTGTGGAGACTTTTGCTGGTGGTGGGAGGACATGCAATGAAACCTCTGCGTCCAATCAGATTTGGTCACGCTCGGAATGAGGAATTGAGTGGTGAGAATGTGGAACTCACTGCCACAGAGTGGTTGAGGTGAATACTGTGGATCCATTTAAGGGGAAGCTAGATAAATATGAGGAAAAAGGAATGGTAGGATATGTTGATAGGTTAGATGAAGAAGGATGGGAGGAGGCTTGTGAGGTGCTTAAACACTGGTTTGGACCAGTAAGGCCAAATGACCTGTAAGTACATGGTAGGCACAGCTAAAGGCTTGAAAAGCTGATCCCCAGTCCAACAGCACAGCATTCTCTGAGGGATAAATGCATTAATGTTAAAAAGTGGGTCCTTATTTTGATGCTGCTGGTGAGTAACCTGCAAGGCTTGGAAACTCTACTTTGGAAGCATCTATTTTATTCTAAAAACTCAACTAGGTTATTGTGCACAAAAAAAGCCTGCAATCCTATTATTTCTGACCAGCCTTATTTTTTAAAGCAAACTCAAAATGTAGCTGTATCCAGGAATTGGGGCCTGAGAGCAGGTCAATTGCCAGTGCTGCCAATGGACCAGCTGCTAAAAGTGTGGGAGATACCAGAGCTTCCTCTTAATGTGTATTACAAACATCCAAGGACAGTGTGATATGTTTGCATAATGTTTTTGGCCTCCCTTTCCTGCACTGTTCCAGGTGATGCCAACTCTTGCCAGGGACCATGGCCATCCTTCATGTTTTAGTGCATTGGCATGAGTGGTGTCCATTTAGCCTTATTTTTAATATATTCATGGGATGTGGGTGTGACTGGTAAGGCCAGTATTTATTGCCCATTTCCAGTGGCATCACCATTGCTGAATCCCCCACCATCAACATTCTGGGGGTTACCATTGATCAGAAACTGAACTGGATCAGCCATTTCAATAATGTGGTTACAAGAGCAGGTCAGAGGGTGGGAATTATGTGGCGGGTGCTATCTGCTGTTGACTTTGAGAAATTTCCATCTCTCTCCACTCAGGCAACACTAAAATGTGCCCTGGGGAATTTTGACTATCTGCAGGGAGATCAGTTTGATGAGTTTGTCACAGAATCATTGACCAGAAACTGAACTGGACCAGCCAAATAAATACTGTGGCTACAAGAGCAGGTCAGAGGCTGGGAATTCTGCAGCAAGAAATTCACCTCCTGACTCCCCAAAGCCTGTCCACCATCTACAAGGAACAAGTCAGGAATGTGATGGAATGCTCTCCATTTGCCTGAATGAGTGCAGCTGCAACGTCACTCAACAGCATCCGGGATAAAGCAGTCCAGTTGATTGCACCCCTTCCACCATCTTAAACATTCACTCCCTCTGCTACCAACACACAATGGCAGCAGTATGTACCATCTACAAGATGCACTTCAACAACACCTTCCAAACCTGTGACCCCTACCATCTGGAAGGACAAGGGCAGCAGATAGATGGGAACACCACCACCTGGAAGTTCCCCTCCAAGTCACTCACCATCCTGACTTGGAAATATATCGCCGTTCCTTCACTGTCACTGGGTCAAAATCCTGGAACTCCCTCCCTAACAGCACTGCGGGTGTACCTACACCACATGGACTGCAGCGGTTCAAGAAGGCAGCTCACCACCCCCTTCTCAAGGACAATTGGGGATGAGCAACAAATGCTGACTTTGCTGGCAATGCTTACATCCCATGGAAGAACAAAAAAATTGTCCTTGAAGGAAGTGGTGAGCAGCTGCCTTGAATGCCACTGAGTGGCTTGCTAGGGCATTTAAGTCTGTCATGTTGGTGTGGGACTGGACCAGATATAGCAGATTTTCTTCCCTAAATGGCATGAGTGAAAGTGGGTTTTTATGATGCATATCATATAACCCAGTTATTTCATGGTTTTATTCCAGATTTATTTAGTCCAAGCCTCTGGGTTATAAATGCAATAATATGACCATTATGCTACCATAACCCAACAGCTATGGGCATATCTACCAAATCCAATCCTGCTGATTTTCTCACTTTTCCAGCAAGGGGTCAATAGGGAAATGGGTTGCCAACTTTTAGGTGGGTGTTTTCCTGGAGAATTCATCTCGCAACCACCTGCTGCAGACCACCCGCTTCTCCCACACCTGCCATTGGCCCATTCTCTGGGCGCTCTGCCTTCCTGTGACCAACTGGGAGGGACACAGACTCCTTGTTACCCAAGACAGTGGCGTAGTGGTAATATTACTAGACCAGTATTCCAGAGGCCCAGACTAATGCCCTGGGGACATGGGTTCATATCCCCTATTACAGCTGATGGAAGGTAAATTCAATTAATTTAAATCTGAAATTGAAATTTAGTCTCAGTAATGGTGACCATGAAACTACTATCAATTGTCATAAAAACCCACCTGGTTCACTAATGTCTTTTGGGAAAGAAATCTGCTGTACTTACCTGGTCTGGTCTACATGAGACTCCAGACCCACAGCAATGTGGTTGACTCTTAACTGCCTTTTGGAATGGCCTAGCAAGCTACTCTGTTCAATTAGGGATGGGCAACAAATGCTTATCATTTGTTCTTATCCTTATCAGCAGTGCTCATACCCAGTGAACAAATAAAGCAATTGGACTAATCATGGCTTGTTAGAGAAACAGTCTTTTCCTGCTTTGATTTTTTAAATATAATAATTATAAAGTGAATATCGTTTTTATAGGTTTTAAGGTAAAGCCTTTTTCTTTGCTGTCTTGATTTTTCTCCAGAGTTACTTGCTGCAGTGTCCTAGAGATTAATCTTCAATCCTGGAGGATTGGTAACCGTAATGGGAATCTCAGTTGATATTCCTGCCAGTGTCCATATTGCTATCTCAGTAGTGATCACCACCAAAGAGAATTAAGCTTGGGGCATCCCTGATCACACTCATGTTAACAGACCAGGCAGTACTCTTGCCTCCTCGACCATCCACTCAGTTTCCACTCCAACACCTCCAGAGACTTTATGGTCGGTCTGGTCTCTCAAATATTCCGTGTAATCGCGTCCATAAAAGGGGATTACTAAACTAACCAGCTGACCTCTTAAATCTCTTTTTTAAAGAAAGCCCCACCACTGAACAATTCACCAAGTCTTCACAAAAACAAAAATAGCTGGAGAAACTCAGCAGGTCTGGCAGCATCTGCGGAGAGGAACACAGTTAACATTTCAAGTTCTGTTGAAGGGTCACTTGGACTCGAAACGTTAACTGTGTCCCTCTCCGCAGATGCTGCCAGACCTTCTGAGTTTTTCCGGGTATTTTTTATTTTTATTTTGGATTTCCAGCATTCGCAGTGTTTTGCTTTTATCACCAAGTCTTCACGTCAGTTCCTTCAACTTATCTTGTTTAAACAGAACTGAGCTACTTGCATAAGTGAGGTCAGTGGTTACTCACTTATTCAAATTTCAGTTGCTAATGTGCAGTATGTTTTTTCTCCCCCAAAGCAGATATCAGTGGGCTGTGTTAGGTGGAAAACTTGGGAAAACAAAATTTGCTGCTTTTGAATAGTGTTATGAGATCTTTGTCAGAGGGGATTTAACCTCCTGCCCAAAAGGCAGCACTTCCAATAGTGCAACACTGGAGTGTTAGGGCCAAGTATGGACACAAAAGGCCTAGAGAAGATCACTCACTGTCTTTTGCTGATCAGCTGACTTTCTGCTGCTGCCCATTCCATTTAAATACACATCTACAAATACACACCGTGAAATTTTCAAGGTTTGTTTGAATTAGTGTTGCATTCCAGGATTTGAAGCATCTTTTCATCACCTGATCCTGGGCCCTCTAAATAGAACACTTTAAACTAGTGACCCTGCTTATGTTTTAGTGATCGAGTGGCATTCTGTTTCTCAAAAAAACTCGTGTGTGTGTGTGTTTTATTTTAGATTGCATTCTATAAGTAATTTTTTCCCTTATGGAAGGGGCAGCTAATTTTCTATAATCGCAGCCATTTGACCTGAAGTCAAATTCCATTTTCTGTACATGTTGGGGTTTTGGATCTTGTCAGGGTGACACTTTGATTCAGGATGTTCCCCTCCTCTTCCTCCACCCCATGAAAAGGGAATGGGATGTGGGGTGCGCTGGTTTGATGGTATCTCTTTCTGTGTCACTTCCCTTCATCGCCATTCTTATTGTCCAGGAGGGAGGAGGGGGTGGGTGGGGGAGGGGGTGTCGACTATCACACCAGGAGAGAGGGGTGGGGGCAGTCGGGCTGAGTAAACTGGAATACGCATCTCTGGAAACATCCAGCATTGTCTTGTGTCTGGGTCACGGTGAAGTGGGGGGATGGGGAAGAGGACAGATGGCAGAGCTCAGCGTCAGCTCGTTTGCTGTGTTTCCAGCTCTTCGATTCTTATCTCAGTGTCCGATCCCACCTGTTGGAAAACGGAGAATTGCAGTCAGCGCTCACTCACTATTTTTTTCCCCGCACTCGATGGGGCTTGGTTAGGAACTGCAGCGTTGGCTAAGCAGCACAGGTTTCTTCTCTGGTCACGACTGAGGTTAGCAGTCCGGCCGAGATGCCTCTAATTTAGCTTGACACTCGGATTTCCTGCTTCTGCTTTGCTATCCCCCTGGGATTTTTGCTGCTGCAGAGCTCGGCTATATTGGCACCCTTCCTCCCCCTCCCCCTTCCCCTTCCCTCACCCCTTTTCCTCACCTCTTCCCCTCTTCCCCCTTCCCTCACCCCTTTTCCTCACCCCTTCCCTCCCCTCTTCCCCCTTTCCCTCACCCCTTCCCTCAGCCCTTTTTGTCCCCCTCTTCCCCCCCCCCAGGTCTTCCTCACTCTTCTCCCACCCCACCCCCCCCATCACTCAGCAGCATTCCTGATATAAAGTCACCACACGCCAGGATGGCCAACAGTTGCTTACAGCCCAGAAAGAGGCCATTCAGCCCATCGAGTCCATGCTGGCTCCCCATGCAGCAATCCAGTCAGATCCACTCCCTTGTTCCCACCCCGCAGTCCCGTAAGTCCGCTTCCCTCAAGTGCCCATCCAACCTCCCTGAAATCATTCATTGTCCTCCCACCCCCCCTGGCCACCCCCACTCCGTGCGCAAAAAAAGTCTCCCTCACATTTCCCCTGTATCTCCTGCCCAAAACCCTAAATTGGTGCCCCCTCCAATCCCTGCTCCACAAAATAAGGGACACCTCGACTGTGTGACCAGGCGGGGGTTGGGATTTTGCTGCTGACCATGAAGCGGAGGGGGAGGTGCGAAGGGGTGGTCTTGAGGCCATAATAGTGGAGGACAGGAGGAGTGAGAGGTCTAAAATCAGCTAATACATACAAATTCTTATTGAGTCACAACATTATTGTGTGTGTCTCAAACAAAAACGGAAAATGCTGGGAAAAACTCAGCAGGTCTGGCAGCATCGGTGGAGAGAGAAACAGAGTTAACGTTTCGAGTCCGTATGACTCTTCTTCAGAGCTATAATCTCTCTGCTGGCCAACTCACTTGCAGCCCTGCTCAAATCACTCCAACTCACCCTGGAGACTAGCAGGATCAGTCTCCTACTCTGAGACGAGACAAGTAGGGTGGCAGGGTCCCTTCCCTGAAGCTACATTAACGGACCATATGGGTGAGTTTTACCCATTTGTTTTATGGTCACTTTATTGTCCACAAATCGCCATTTCACAACTTGTGCTAGGATTTGAACTCTCAACCGTTACAAATCAAGTGCCATAATTGTAAAAAGCTGGGGCCTCACACAAGGGGGCATTTTTCCTCTGCAAGCTTATACACTATCAATGGATTATTCAACTGTAGGGTGCTTCACACTCTGGTTCAAACTTTTCTGCCCCACTTGATATCCTTGCAACAGCTGTCACTGGACAGCAATCATGAAAAGGGATGCCCTTTGCTTTTTTTTTTGTAAATTACAAAATGTTGAGTGGACTTGTTCAACTGTGTATTTAGTGTTTGAAGTTTATATTTAGCAAGAAATTGTAGTGCCCAATAACTGCATTGCACCATGATGTGGGTTCTCCAAACGAGAAAACACCCCACCCCCATATAAACTTAAAGTCATCCATAACTCTGCCTGTGTCCTAACTTTATACTCAATGGAGTTTAGAAGGATGACAGGGGGGATCTGATTGAAACTTACAGAATACTGAAAGGCCTGGATAGAGTGGACGTGGGGAAGATGTTTCCATTAGTAGGAGAGACTAGGGCCCGAGGGCACAGCCTCGGAGTAAAGGGAAGACCTTTTAAAACAGAGATGAGGAGAAACTTCTTTAGCCAGAGAGTGGTGAATCTATGGAATTCATTGCCACAGAAGGCTGTGGAGGCCAGGTCATTGAGTGTATTTAAGACCGAGATAGATAGGTTCTTGATTGGTAAGGGGATCAAAGGTTACGGGGAGAAGGCGGGAGAATGGGGTTGAGAAACTTATCAGCCATGATTGAATGGCAGAGCAGACTTGATGGGCCGAATGGCCTAATTTCTGCTCCTATGTCTTATGGTCTTTCACCAAGTCCCATTCACCTAAATCCCCCTGTGCTTCTCAGATCTACGTGGCTCCTGGTTCAGCAATGTATCAATTTTAAAGTTCTTGTTCTGGTTTTCAAATCCCTCCAGCCTGAATCTATAACCACCTCCAGCCCCACAACCCTCAGATCTTAGGATTCTAAGGTTCCTCAGAATCCTCAAATTCTGACCTGCTTGAGCACCTGTGATTTACTTCCTTCCTAAACCCCTTTTTTTTAGAAGACCCTTCTTAAACCTACCTCTTTCACTAAACTTTTGGTTGCCTGTCTTAATATCACCTTACGTGGCTCAGTGTCAAACTTTGATTTGATGGCGCTCCTGTGGAAGCGTCTTGGGGTGTTCTGCTGTATTTAAGGCACTATATAAATGCGAGTTGTCCGACTCTTGTTTTGACAGGACTTTCACACTCTTGTCAGAGGAACTTTGACCTTTGGCCCAAAGTGTTCAGTTTGACAAGTAAAAGTTTGAGGTGTGGTTCATTGGGTTTAAAGGTCACTAGATTGGCAAGCTGCTCACTTAAGCTTTTGTTTATAGGTTGTGTAACCTTTTTTTATTGAGAGCCTGGTAGGAGCATGATCCTGACCTGTAACTGGTCTGTCTGTCTCTTAGCTGTAGAGAGAGGCTTATTTTTTAGCAGCCTGGCCTCAAGCCATTCCATTTAAAGCCCAGTAGCCAGGCTTTGCTCCTTGGCTAACGCTCTGAAGTACTTTGTACAGGGTGTACTGCATCTGGTGTAAGGCATGAGCATTCTTGCATAGTGAGCATTAACTCGTGCAAAAAAAACCCAAAGTCTCCTGGTCTCCTTTCACAGCTCGAGGGCAAGAGGGACTCTGCTGGTGTTCGGGGGTTTCAGTAAAATGCAATAGTGGGGGCTTGGAAGTTTGTTCTGCACTGCTGCATTGTATGCATCTGTCCGCTTTGAACTCTTACTGTATCTTAATGGGTGCGAATCTTTATCTGGAGTGGGAGTGGGGGCAGTGGGTGAAGTGAGAAAACAGCAGTATAATTATAGACTGCCTTTCCAAGCCTTGGCTGTCTGGAGAAAGCAGCTTGCCATTAGGTATGAGCAGTTTAGAGGACATTCCCTACGAATGCTGTAACAGCTCTTGTCTGCATGTTTATGAAAAGGCTAAAGAGATGCTGGACAAGGTGTAAGAAAGATCTAGTAGAATGATACCAGAGCCAAGAGCTTATATCAATCAGGTAACATTAAACAGGCTAGTGTTCTTTTCTCTAGAAAAGGCAAGTCTGAGGAGTGACCGGATAGAGATCTTTATAACATTATGAAGGTGTTTCATAATGGATGTCTATGATATTGTTTTCTCTCTCCATCCAACCCCCACCCCCCCCCCGAACCCAGATAAAGATTCACACCCATTGAGTGTAGATGTAGCAAAGATGTTTCCACTTGTGGGTGAGATCAGAACTTGAAGCCATCAATATAAGATAGTTACTAATAAATCCATTAGGGAATTCAGGAGCTGCAGGGTCTTGTGGCACAGTGGGTAGTGTCCCTGCCTCAAATCCAGACGCTCTGGGTTTGAGTCCCACTCCAAACTTGAATCTCCTGGATCCTCCAAGGGCTAAAGATTAAAACCTTGGACATTGCTGCGAACAACACAGGAGGAAATTCATCATGGCATTAGAAATACACTTCAAAAATGTTTTTTCATTCATTGGGCATACAAAAAAATATTGGAGATGGTGGGGGATGGAGAGAAAGGCTGCGTGACTCACCAGTCAAGAGTCACCTAATCGGTTAAAGATGATTTTGGTTCACTTTGCATTTGGCCATGGATCACAAGGATGGACCCACCTGTCAGGTGACAGGACGGAGCAGTTGGTAATGGGAGGTCATGTAATGAAACCTTCAAGAATTTGGCCAACCAGAGTTGGCGAGCCTGGCAGTTGTGAATGCCCCCCGGTGACACTCTTTCTCTACCCCCCACCCCAAAAAAAAACCAAACCCTACCTGCCTAGGATATACTGCTGTAATAGTGGAGGTCTGGCATTGTCTGTAAAACCTCCCAGGGGTATGAGGCGTTGGAAGGGGAAATGTAGGAGCAGAAAAGAAAGGGATAAGACAATTTTAACGTTTTGGCTTGTGTGCTTTTCTTTCTACTCTCAATTGACTGCAAAGAGTGCTGAATAAATCCGCCTGCCCCTGTTACAGCAGGATGTCAGCTGTTTCTATCTGACTATACTGAGCCAACATTGTTGCTGTGGCAACTGCTTAGTAGGCTGTTCTCAGCTGTCGCTGTAATTGTGCTTTTTAGCCCAACCTTGTTCCGTGAGAACTTGACAGCGCCTTCAGCAACTCTTTGCATACCCTTGCTTAGTCTGCGAAGGAATTTCTCTGAAGGGCATTTATCTTGTTTTTTGTTTTTTGTTTCTGGTCAAGACTGAATAAAGTGAGGCTTTGTCTGATCGCTGAGCGTGTGGTTTTTATTTTGCGCACTGTCAGTGTCTGATTGTTTGCACGTGTTGCTACAGATGATCCCACAAACGCGTCTCTCAAAGGGGTGGAGCTTCATGCCACAAGGTGTGGCGGCTGCTGTGCGGATTGTGCTGACCAGGGGGGGTCGCCAACATTTGAAGTGGAAGGGGCCATTCGGTCCCTCGAACCTGTTCTGCCATTCAGTTAGATCATGGTTGACCTGTGTCTTAACTCCAACTACCTGCCTGAGAAAAATCATTGGGACATTTTATTAAAGAATGCTGTTCATTTTTTTTCCCTTTTGAAATTTTTCTATGATGGGATATGAGCGTCACTAGCAAGGCCAGCACTTGCTGCCCACCTGAGTGGCTTTTTAGGCCATTTCGGAAGGTAGTTAAGAGTCAACCACATTGCTGTCCTATTGGAGCCCCATGTAGGCCAGACCAGGTAAGGACAGCAGATTTCCCTTCCCTAAAGGGCATTAGTTGGCATGGTCACCAGTACTGAGACTAGCTTTACATTCCAAATTTGTTAATTGAATTCAAATTCCCCCAGCTGCCAAGGTGGGATTTGAACCCATGTCACCAGAGCATTAGCCTGGGCTTCTGGTCCAGTGGACATTACCACTATGCCACCTTCTTCCCACTTATTATGTATTGGAGATTGGGCCAAAGGGGTTCTGGGGGTGGGAAGGCTGTGGGGAAAATGCTGTTTGACTGAACAGTTGAAGGTGGGAGGTCACAAGATGAAACCTCCCAGGAATTTATCTGAGTGGAGTTGGCAGTTAAGGTCACATGTATCTCGAGCCTCCTTGTGCATCTATCCCAACTCAATTCTGCAGTGAGATTTCTTATACGTCAATTGGGGAGGTTTACTTTCTGCTCCTTTGCCACCCCATGCTGTTTCCACCCTCCTCCTCCTCCTCACCCACCCCCATCAATCCAAGTTTAGTTCCTTGACTCTTGAAGGTGATGCAGTTGGAGCAGCCACCTTCCAGTTTCTCACCCAAGTGACCTTCATTCATGTGTGGCCCTTGACCTTGATGCACACTTTTTGGCCATCGAGATCCTTTTCTGATCCAGTCCACGTGCCACTTGTGCACAGCCAATTCCAACAGAGTGTCTCTGGCTACTAAGTGGAAGCAGGAACCCTGCTAATCTTTGCCCCCCTCCCTCAGCCAAAGAACCTATGAAAGCCGAGGTCAATTCTAGTGTCCTCTGCTCTATTCTTTTTAAATTATTGTGACTGAATTGTGTAAATATACCCCAAAGTGGGACCACTTCGTGCTCAATAGGATATTGTGTGTGCCTTTACTCACTGAGCCAGTACTGGAGCTTGGACAGAACTTTGGATATCTTTGTGACGTTTAAAAGTTGCATATTCAGTATCTTTTTTTTAATCGACTTTTGCCCTGAGAGAATTTTCTTAGCAGGTATCTTCCTGGGGTGTGTCTGCAGCCCACCTGGACTCTACGTGTTCTGTTTTTTTTTGTAGCCGAGCTCCAGGTTTGGGGCCCTGACTCATGAGGTGCAGTGGAAAATTTAACTGACGCACTTTTGATTCTCTGGATTTTCCCAAGCAGGCTTTGTTTGTTTGTTTGTTTGTTTGTCATTCAAGACAATTCACCGAGTCAGGTTGGGCATGTAATGGAGCGATGCAAACCAGGGAATACCCACCTCTGCCCCTGTTCTGTACCCTGTTGGCCTGTTCTCATTTAAGGCAGCAGTTTGGGGGTGAGGTAGGTACAAATTTGTTTTGGGGTCCCCTGGGTTGAGGGAAAGGAGGAGCTGTCCCTAGCTGGAAATGCATGCTGAGGGGCTTTGATTTATGAGGCCCAAGACTGGCTAACAGTTTGCTGGACCGATTCATGTGAATAATGGTCAATTGGACAAGCGGGAACCAGGTCCTGTGGAGCTGCCCCTGTACACCGCCTGCCCGCCCCCCGCCCCCCCACACCCCCCACTTACCAGTAAAATTCAACTGTTCAGAAAATTGGCACAGCCTCCGGGGGAAGGAAGAATCCTTCAAGTGGTGATGTTTTCACTGTTTGTAGGAGCGCTCAGCATTACTTGAATTGCTGAGACGTGTTTCAACAAGATCGGAAGTGAATTGTTCCCTGTCTACTGGTGATCAAATTCCTGGAATATTCTTGATTATTTTAACATGTGCTCAAGTTTAATTTGCTTATTAGCATTTCTTCGGAGTAGATGTGGGAAGTGGAACCCTGTTGTGACATTTTGCTGTTTGCCTAGCCTGTTCCGTTTTAAAGCTACTGCTCGCCACTTACTGGGAACTGGGTTTTAAGTCAGCCCTAAAGGCCCCCCCCCCTCTTCTCCTCCTCCTCCTCCCCCACCCCTCCCCCTTCTCCTCTCTCCGCCCCCGCCCCCCTCCTCTCTTCCCCTCCCCCCCTCTCTTCCCCCTTCCTCCCAACAGGTCGATGTGATGCATCTAGTGCGTGGGTGAAGAGAGTTTTCCCCAGCAATGCGGGGTGGTTAATTCAATACAGCAGGAATGTCTTATTGGGGGTGGGGTGGTGTGTGGCTGATCGCTGGATGTCAGTTCAGTCCCCGCTCATGGATTGCCTGCAGTGGGGTTCAAACCTACTGGCTCCTAGGTGGATAAGCTACCTGAGCTAAAGACTGGCTTCTATTGGACACAGCAACTGTACCTTTATTTGTTCCTTTTTATTCAGAGCCATCTCAAAACCCTGGGCGTGGTGTGCCAGAATGAACCAAAAGCTAGATTTCCCTCTTGGCAGTTTCACGATTGTTTTACACATGGAATTACAGAGAATCAATCAACATTCCACCTTCATAGATGAGAGGGGGGAAAGAACTGCCAATGTTGGAAATACACAGCAAGCGAATCAGCATCGAGAAAGAGAAGAGATTAATGACTTGGATGGAAACCCTTTTATCAGGCTTCGGTCAGTTCTGATGCTAACTCTCAATGTTTTCCCATCCTGTTCATCATGTGTTGATGAGCCTCCTGTATATTTCCAGCATTTACATGCCTTGCATTCTAATTCATGCCACCTCCTGCTCACCCATCACCCCTGTGTTCTCTGATCTGCACTGACTCCCAATCAATTGTAAAATTCTCATCCGAGTGTTCAAATTGCTTTTGTGGCCTTGCCCCTCCCTATCTCTGTAACCTCCTCCAGCCCCCCAACTCAACTGTGTTCCTTGAATTCTGACCTGCTGTCCATTGCGTCTCCTCCTTTGCCCTACTATTGGTGATCTTCCCCTCCAGTTGTTGAAGTTCTGGATTTCCCTCGTTAAGCCTCTCCTTGAAAAGTGTACCTCTTTGACCAAGCTTTTAGCCACCTTCCTCCTTTTGGCTCAGTGTCAATTTTTGTCTGATTTCTCACTTCTGTGAAGCGCCTTGGGACATTTTCCTATATTAGATGCAAGTTTGTCTATTATTCCTTAAATAATTCCTGCTTGATCTTTTGTGCTAATGAAACCGGCTTTTCAGGTAAGCATTACGAAAACAGCTGCCATTCATTGTCGAGTCTCCAATTTGTTCTTCAATTCAATGAATTCTGAGAGCTGTTTCCAGCCGCCTTAATTTCGGACTGCAACCCATGGGACAGTTTATTTTCAGGCAAAATTCCCCCAACCTTTTTACACTGTCTTTTTCCCTTCACCTTTGCCCCAACTTGCCCCCACAACCTCGATAGTAATTCAACCAACTACGCTTATCACAAGTTGAAATCTCTTCAGCGGGGCTCTCCTGAAGTTTAAAGGTTGTTTCACTAACGGTTAAGAATCAGCCAGTTAGATAATGGAGTCAGTGTGCTTTCCAATTGGCCTAGAATGGGGCACTGTGAGGATGGACATGTCAGGTGACCAATGACTGGAGTGTGGGGGCAAGGCTGTTATCAGCAGGAGGTCATGTGATGAAACCCCCAGGAATGTGTCTACCCAGAGTTGGGAACTCGAAGCACAGGACATCACTTGAGGATGAAGAGAGGGGAGGATGAACTGCGCTAATTCGGGCAGTAAGTGCTGACTGACACTCAGCTTGGGCTTTAGGGGCCTGTAGATGTGCGACACCTAGTAGGAGGTGGTGGGGTTGTAAGTAAAGGAAGATTTTATTGTACTGAAGAATGTAGCTGACCCAACTGCAGCCCTTCATTCTGGATTTGCGATGTGCTAAGGCTTGCCACTATGTGAGTCTCCTGTGAAACCAGGTCAGGTCTTTCATGTGCTACTACAGTCTAACTGCCCTCCCTACAATGAGTGCTGCTTTGGCAGGTTAAGTTGGTTAATGGCTATCCTGGTGTGATTTAATAAGTGTGGCCGGGAGTTTGCTTCATTTTCCTCTCCCACCAAGCAGAAATTGCAGCAGAAAATGCAACCAGTGCAAACATGGAAGTGGCCCAGGTGGCATTGTAGTCCCATCCATTTTCTACCAGCTACCAGACCTGCAACAGCTGGCACGCAAGTAACTATTAACTGAGGGATGCTTCAATAGGTGCTGGCAGCCTAGAGCATGAATGACAGTGGTTCAGTTGGCTGAGAGCAGGTATCACAGCTGAGCCAGGGAAAAGGGATGGTTGAGTGTGAGAGAGGATTTTTTTTCCCACTGGAATTTACATAGCTGATCAGTCAGCACCCGTAATGAGAAAAGACAAGATCAGTTTCTTTTTCATTGGAAGAGGAGGCTATTCAGCCCCTTGAGACTGTTCTCCTGTTCAATTAGATCATGGCTGATCTGTTTCTTAACTCCATCTACCTGGCTTGTATTGGACCCCCCCCCCCACCCCCCCCAACCAGAGGAAATAGTTTCTCCCTATCTATCCCATCAACTGCTTTAAGCATCTTAATCTCCCTCGGGTGGGTGAGACCAGCAGATGCAGGAGGTCTTAATGAGGAAGTATACACGTGTGTGGTGGTACTGAGCTAGACAGGCCGGGGTCCAATAACTTGTCTGTACTGGATTACTGCTGGTGGCCTTTATGCCGGTGGGTGGTAATCAACCAACCAAGGGCTCCTGCTTCTTCTTGTTCTCCAGTGACCACCCCATGCTGGGTCATACACAGGTGTCACAAGAGGATAGGACTGGGGTTGCCTAGAGCTCCCCTCAGCCATCAAATAGTAAGCCAATGCTTGTGAGCTGGGCCTCACACCTTTGGCCGAAAGGGCTGCTGATATTTGTGGAGATGCCTTGTGATGAGTTGCTGCTGTCCGGAATGGATCTGGGAGGAAGGGATTCTTAAAAGGTTGGAGTTCTAACGTTCCTTGCATGCGACTGACGAAGAAGCAATCACACAGCTCTAATGGTACTGCCGATAAATGATGTCCTTTTCACTATAGTGCAGAATGTTAATAAATTAATCTGAAGATGTCCATTTATGTAACAGCTTCTTGTGTCTCAAAGCACATCAGGTGCATTCGATAAGGACTTATGTAGGCAAATACAGTAGCCAGTTTGTGCAGGGCAGCATTTCCACATACAGCAATGAGATATGGCTGACTGCTGAATGAGAATAGCAGTGTTGGCCAGTGCCCTGGCTAACACCAGGGACCTTGGTTTAACCTCCCATCCAAAAGATGGACATGTGGAAAGTTTTAGTTTTATACTAAAGGTTGTGGAGTGGGGATTGAACCCCTGACTCTTGAGGTACAAGTACTTTGTAAAGTGAGCCACGGCTGAATGTACTCGTTGCTTGTGACTTTTCCGTTCGAGGTCTATTTCATTCAACGTTTTGAGTGGGTACTAAGAGCATTGATGTGGAGTGGTTGTGGCACTGAAGTGGATTGATAAGCACTTATATAATGTGGAGCCTCTAATTATAAACCTCTTGACTTCTAAGCAATATTCTGCCACACGCTGTGCTCCTAAGCACCTAAGTGGTGCATCATTTATGCATTTTATGGATGTGTTTTTGCCAGTGAATGGAATATTTTCCCACTTGTCACTGAGTGTTGGTACCAAGTACTCAAGGTCAATTACCATGCAGTGTGAGACTCTCTCCACTCTTACTGCTATGGTATGTCGTAACTTCAATGTCGGAAGATTATCCCCTCTGGATTTTTCATCCACCCTTGAAGACACCTGATACCCTGGTCACAATGGCAATTGGAATAGCTCCAAGAGCTATTATCCCATGCTACCACAACTATTGTCCGAAGGCATTATCAAGCAAAATTTCCTTCTTGGGGCTGAGGCAATGGAAGGTATAGCTGCCAATGGAGCGATTTTTAAAACTGGGGATACACAAGAGACCAGAATTGGAGGAGTGAGGCCATGGAGGGATTTGAAAGCGAGGATGAGAATTTTGAAATCGAGGCGTTGCTTGACCAGGAGCTAAGGTCAGTGAGCACGAGTAATGGGTGAATGGGACTTAGTGTAAGGACTTGGGCAGGAGTTGTTTGGATGAGCTCAAGTTTACAGAGGGTAGAATGTGGGAGACCAGCCAGGGATAGTCCTGTCTAGAGGTAACAAAGGCACAGATGAGGGTTTTAGCAGTGGAAGAGCTGAGACGAAGGGCAAAACCGGGCAATGTCATGGAGGTGAAAATGAGCAGTTTTATTGATGGCACAGGTATGTGGTCAGAAGCTCGCATCAGGATTATAAGCAGTCTGATTCAGCCTCGGTTGGTTGCCAGAGAAAGGGATGGATGTGGTGGCTAGGGAATGGAGTTTATGACGGGACAGAAGGTTCCCTTTGTTCTTCCCATTATTTAGTTGGAGGAAATTTCTGCTCAATAACTTGCAGATTAACGGACCAAGCAGTTCAGTGGTAATGGAGGAGTAGAGCGACTTGGTGGTGAAGGTAGAATGTCGTCAGATACTCTATTAAAAATAGAGGACAGTATGCTCCAGGATACTTAGTGTTCATCTCATCAATATAACTAGCATAAACATCCAAGTCACTTAGTGCAGAATCAATATAATTCTGGTGTCATGAGTTTCTCTTTGCTGAATTGAGCAGTTTTAAGTGCTGAAGCTACATCTGTTAAGACTGGGTTGAGACAGTCTGACCTAATTTCTACATAACACCTATACAACTATAAACATGATATCATTCTACCCATCTGGGCTGGCTTTGGTGAGATAGAGAACAGGTCCTGCTGTTACACAACACCTTGATAATTCAGATTAACAGGACCTTTTTTATATTCCTTCCTGGGAGCTGGCCCCTCAATATTTAAACTGATAAATTCAAGGTTCCACAGAACCAGGGCATACTTGTAGGTCTGGGTAAAATGGCAGAAACTGAATTTAATACCTGTAACTCAGTAGTAGCGCACTCGCCTCTGAATCTGAAGGGCGTGAGTTCAAGCATCCCTCCAGAGAGCGGAGCGCATACAGAGGGAGTGCTGCACTGTCAGAAGGGCGGCATTGTCGGAGGCATTATCTTGAGGTAGAAGCTTTAAACCGGGTCCCTTTTTGCTGTTATCTTGGTCCCTTTGCTGTTCTCTTGGGTAGACGGGAAAGATACCACAGCACTATTCAAGGTATTTGAGTACGGTACTGTCAGAGGTACCATCTTTTGGATGAGACTGCCTGCTCAGGTGGATGTAAAAGATCCCGCAGCATGTTTTTGTGGAAGAGCAGGGGTTTTATCTTCTGGATACAAATAGAAAGTGCTGGAAGTACTCGGGTCAGGCAGCACCTGTGGAAAGGGAAACGAGTGACTTTCAACAGTTATGAGTTATGCTCTTGTGCCCTGGCCAATATTTTAATCCCTAAATCAACATCACAAAAACAGGTTATCTGGTCATTATCACATTGCTGTTTGGGGATTTTGTTGTGGAGCCAACAAAAGTCCAAGTGGAGCAGTTGTTGTCACCACACTCCTGTACTGCATTGAGACCAGGACTGTGGATCAGCGACACGCAAGAGTTGGAGAAATTCCATCAGCAATGTCTCCACTGCATCCTCCGGATTCAATAGGAGGTCCCGTCAAACAAACGCTAGTGTCCTTCTTGAAGCCAGCTCCACCAGCATTCCAGCAAAGCCCCTTCAAAATCGACTACGATAGACTGGACACTGTGTCCAGATGGCCACCCACCCCCACCTCCACCCGACCCCCAGGTCCTGATTTCTCCGCTCCCAAACGGCCAGTGTTCCAGAGGAGGACAAAGAAAACACTTCAAAGATGCTCTGCTGCTGTGCTTCAAGGAGAGCTTTATTAACCTTTATGACTGGCGGGAGCTTGCTACTAATCGTTCAAAATGGCGACAAATTGTCCATTAAGCTGCATCACGTTTTGAGTCTCGGCGTCTTAACAGTGAAGCAGAGCGCCAGCAGAGAGAGAAAGAAAAGGAAGCAAATCCTGCACTCTGGATCCCACTACCCCATGGGACGCCCTGCCTCACGTGCCCAAAGACCTATGGGTCAAGAATCAGCCTGTTCAGTCACGTGAAGACCCATGGCAGACCCCGATGGACGTCATGCTCGAATAGAGGGACAACTGCTGCCGCCAGCAGCTCTCTGTGGGAGTTTGCTGTACTTAAAATTAGCTGCTGCACTTCCTACATTACAACAGTGACTACGCCTCACAAAGTACTTCATTGGCCGTTAAGTAGCTTTTGAGACATCCAGTGATCATGGGGAAAATGCTGTATAATGCAAGTTTTTTTTTTGCTCCCTGCATTACAACAAGTGACTAGATTTCAAAAGCAGCGAATTGAACAGAATGTGCTTTGGGATGTCCTGAGGATTTGTATTTATACAGCATTATTCAGATCTTTCTGTACCAGAAGCTGGCTAATGAACACTTGAGTCTCAGAATCCAAATTCAAGGAAGCTCGTCGTGAGTAACCTTTTGGGATTTTTGGACAATCTTAAACTTGCGATCTTTTTAATAATAAATAAAGGAATGAACTGCTTGCTCTCTGTTCCTCAGTTTGGCTCTGCTGATGTAGCTTTCCCAGGGCAATGGTCGAGCTACTGCATGTAGCGTCTGTGCCTCTTGAGTTGGGGGTGGTGGGGGTAAAGGAGCTGAAATCAGCCTTTTGTTCCCCCTCATCATCTCTACCCGTTGATTCCTGCTGGAAAATGCATGTGTGAGCAGAGAAATTGTGTTTAAGCAGTACAACTTGAGAAGAAATTAGGTGAGGAGAGAAACATGCGTGGCTGTGACAGTCCCATCCCCCAATGTCTTGCTGGAGTAGCAAGCTGCAACCCCCACCCTGGGCATGTACCTGAAGAAGTGGTTTTTTGGGGGCAACGTATAATACACTGGGACCATGTAGTCCAGTGATCAATGAGAGAGCAGGGGAGGGGAAAATGGAAATGATTGAACTGGAGTTCAGAAGAATGAGAAGTGATCTCACCGGAATATATAAAATTCTTAAGAGAGTCTGATGGGGTAGTTGCTAGAGGCTGTTTCCACCTGGCTGGAGAGTTTAGAATAGATGTCGGAGTCTCCAGTTAAGGGTCGGCCATTTTTGACTGAGATGGAAAGGAATTTCTTCACTCTCTATAAGGTTGTGAATCTTTGAGCATCCTCTCTGAGGTAGAGAATTCCAATAGTCCAGTATGTTCAAGACCGAGATCAATAGATTTTTGGACTCTTGAGGGAATCAAGGGCTAACAACAATTTATTTATATGGCACCTTTTTTAATGGAATGAAACATCCCAAGGTGCCTCACAGGTGCATTATAAAACAGTCTGACTCTGAGCCACATAAGGTATCAACTCAGGTGACCAAAAGCTTGGTCAAAGAGGTCGGTTTTAAGGAGGGTCTTAAAGGAGGAGAGTGAGGTAGAGAGGCAGAGAGGGGTAGGGAGGGAATTCCAGAGCTTGAGGCCCTGGCAGCTGAAGGCATGGCCGCCAATGGTGGAGCGATTAGAATTCAGGATGCACAAAAGGCCAGAATTAAAGGAGCATAGATATCTCGGAGGATTGTGGGGCCGGAGGAGATTACAGAGATTGGGAAGGGCGAGGCCATGGAGGGATTTGAAAACATGAATGAGGGACTTTGGAATCAAGGTGTTGTTTGACCAGGAGCCAGTGTAGGCCAGCAAGACCAGGGGTGATAGGGGAACAGGACTTGCTGCAGGTTAAAGCACAGGAAGCAAAGTTTTGGATTAATTCAAGTTTACGGAGGGTAGGATGTGGGATTCCAGCCAGAAGTGAATTGTAATAGTCAAGTCTAGAGGTAACAAAGGCACAAATGAGGGTTTCAGCAGCAGATGAGTTGAGAGGGTAAGTGGGCGATGTTACAGAGGTGGAAGTAGTCAGTCATGGCGCTAACATGAGGTTGGAAGCTCATCTTTGGATCAAACGTGACATCGAGGTTGTGGACAGATTGGCTTCATCTCAAACCCTTGCCAGGGAGAGGGCTGGAGAGGGTAGTTAGAGAATGGAGTTTGGAGTGAGGGCCAAAAACAATGGCTTCAGTCTTCTCTATATTTGATTGGAGGAAATTACTGCTCACCCAGTACTGGCTGGGGCAGGAAAGTGAAGTTGATGTAAAATGACAACAATGATCTTATTGAATAGGGAGCAGGCTCGAGGGGCTGAATGGCCTACTCTTGCTCCTGGTTCTTATGATTGAAACATCTATCAACTCAACATAGTTGGAACCCTTGAGGCGCTGAAGTATTTCTTGTGTCTTTTATTAATTTCCCAGCAGCACTGTCACTGTTGGCTTTGGAGGAAATAAAATCCACTGAAGCCGATTTGAGTCCAATGTTGTGCAATGATCTTAACTCATCACCTCGATTGTCCACTGCGCTATATTGTATGCTACAGATTACTCTCTCTGCACACACATAACAGACTCCAACAGAAGTCCAAGCTGACTTTATACCAGCAGTACAATTATCCCTTATCACATCCCTCGAAGCACTTCGAAATGCAGTCATTCACCTCAGCAGCCAGCCCCTTAACAAGAAAGGAGTGAATAACTAATCTTTTGATGCTGGTTGTAGGAGGGAAAATTAACCAGAACTAAGTGGATCTCTCTTATCTGAATAGTTCCATGGGATCTTTTACATCCATCTACCTATACAGTTTGGCAGTGTCTGACTTTAGCCCGTCACCTAAGGGATGTTTTATTTAGGTAGTGTTTTATTGCATTGAAGTGGAGCTTGAGCCCACAACCTCCCTTTTTTTTTTTAAATAAAAAAATTCTTTGAACGTGAGCATCGCAAACAAGTTTGACATTTATTGCCTGTCCCAGCAGATGGTGGTGAGCTGCCTTCTTGAACTGCTGCAGTCCATGTGGTGTAGGTACACCCACAGTGCTGTTAGGGAGGGAGTTCCAGGATTTTGACCCAGCGACAGTGAAGGAACAGTGATATATTTCCAAGTCAGGGTGGTGAGTGGCTTGGAGGGGAACTCTTAGGTGGTGGTGCTCCCATGCATCTTCTAGGTGGTAGAGGGCCTGCTAAGTGGTAGAGGTCATGGGTTTGGAAGGTGCTGTCAGTGGTGCTGATCACTAGAGTGCTCCTGATTGAGACTAGCTGATGCTGAACTAGATGCATGATTTTTTTTTTAAAGAATGTTTCAACTTGTGAGAACGCTGTCTGAGGTCTGACCTTTATGAAAAATCACTGTCTGTTGTTAACCTTTCTCATGAGGTAGGATTTTTAACAAGCCAGGAAACCTCAAATGTGTGGACCCTGACTGTGTCGGTTTGGGATGGGAAGGAACCATCCCTTTAGTGAATAACCTGTACACTTTTACATTCCAAATTGGTGTCATAGAAACACACAAAATACTTAGGGCACTGAGGGAGACTGTTCAGCCCATTATGTTCGTGCTGGCCCTATCACTCTGCACGGGAAATGAGACGATGTCAGACTGATACTGGAATTGGGTGGGTGTTGCTGGATGCATAACTTCAGGTTTTGCTTTAGAACAGGGAAATGTAACACTAATGAATGTTGGTGATGGTGCGACTTATAGTGCTCTCCTGATCTCGCCAACAAGCTGCGGCATCTAAACCATGAAGATGCAAATTCTGTTTTCCCCTGAATTTACGTTTGACCTCTTTGCTCTTGTACCCTACGCTCCTATTTATAAAACCAAAAATGGTACGAGCCTCCACATGCTCTTTTCAAGGGATGGGAATGGGATATGTTACCAAAGGCTCGTTTGTTTGAGTGAACCTCGATGAGTTGAAAGTTCATATGCAGAAGTTTTTAGAATCCTTCTCCCTGCCACATCCAGCCTGAAGCCCTGGTGCTGGAATTTCAGTTCCACAGGTCACCAATACTCCCAAAGCAGCTATTGCTCAGGTCAGGGAGATTGTGACTGTGGGATAGGGGAGGTGAGGAAACACATCAGTTGAATCTAATCTTCCTCACTTTCCAGCAAAGAGTCGCAAAATAGCACTGGGAGGGAGCACTGACTGACTGGAGCAAGAGCTCGGGGGCAGCCTTGTTGTAACTTGAAATTTCAAACGATAAAAGCTATTTGCTCAGCTACTTTCTTTGCTGTCATTTGGACGATTGCCAGCAGGCAGGAGCTAGTGCTCTTCACGAGCTTCAGTAATGGGTTCGCAATGTTCTTTCCCTTTTCAGTCAGTGAGCGCCTCAAAGAGAGTATGGGTGGGCGGAGGCAGTGTAACCATTGGCTATCTGCTCATGGGTGGAGTAAGGGCTCTGCAAATTAACAGGATCCCCCAAGCATTCACCCATCGCCCGCTGTGCTCACTGACCTACATTGGTGCCTACTCCAGCAAGGCCTCCTTTTTAAAAATTCTCATCCTTGTTTTCAAATGGGCTTTCTCCCCCCCCCCCCCCTGTTTCTCTGTAACCACCTCCAGCTCCACAGCCCTCTGAAATCTCTGCAATCCTATAAATTCTGGCCTTTTGCACATCCCTCTATTTTCATCGCCCTGTTTCTGTCCTAAACTCTGGAGCTCCGCCTCTCTTCCCTCCTTGAAAAAATTCTTTTAAAGCCTACTTCTTTCCCAAACTTTTGGTCTGCTGATTAGTTTTGGGGATGAGGATGTTACTGCAGTGTTTCTCCATCTCTCTAGTGTCCTGAGGAAAGAAAACTGCCCTGACAATTGCTCACACTGATTCCTGAAGATCAATAAATACACTTTGCTGTAGTATTCTACTCACTGAATTTTTAAAGCTTTCCTCTTCTCTTGTTCATTTTTTATTCCTTTTTAGTGTCTCGCCCTCCCTCACAGTTTTCTCCCTTTTTCCTGTCCTAACATCCCCATCCCTCTTTCACTGTCACACTCCCACTCCTCCCTGCTCTATCTCTATCTCTTCCCCACTGCTCCACACCAAACCCCCCACTCTCTCCCTCCCACGCCCTCTCTCTTCCCCCTCCCACTCTTGTCTCTCTGTCTCCCCCTTGCTGTCTCTTCTCGTGCCCCCCTCTCCTGCTGATTTCCACAAGATGCTGGCAATTGTCCAATGTCTCTCTCCTGACTTGCGGTATGTCCTTGCAGTGATTGTGGACTGATTGCTGAGTTGATCAGTGTGTGTTGGGGTGGGGTGGAGTGCTGATGTTGCCATTAGTGATCGAGTCTAACCCTGCATGTGTGCCTACTCTCTGGCCGTGATCGAGGGATAATAATCTTTTTTTTACATTTTCTTTCCACCCCAATCCCTTGCTTGGGACTCTGAAGCTAACCATTGACTGCAGTTTAGCTCCGCCACTGGCAGGCAACAGAGATTCCTGGTTTATGTGACCCGGTACTACCACTGGGTGCTTGCCAACTGTGCCACCAGGTTGCCCTGCCTGGAATTTTTGAGTGGCATCTTGAATGCAGTGTGCGAAGACGTGCAGTCATTCTGAGCATGGGAGTGGGCGTGACTTGCAAGATAACTCGCTGAGTAAATCCCATAGTTTCAACCCCTGGAGCTGTCTACCTCATTCAAACTTGCCCGTTTCTTGATTTTCTGTTGACTGGTTTTACGTGAAGAGAATCAATCGTAGGAACAGGAGGAGACAGTTCAGCCCCTCGAGTCTGTTCTGCCATTCAACCAGATCATAGCTGATTGGTGTCTTAACTCCGGTTTACCCACCTTGGTTCCCTAGCCCCCAATGCTCTTACCCAGCAAAATCAATTTGTTTGAAATTTTTTATTGCCACCCTCCTACCGCCTCCACCAGCCTCAACAGCTTTCCTGAGTGGAGAGATTTCCCCATATCACTTAATTTCCTGAGACACCAAAAATCTGTCTATCCCAGCCTTAAATGTATTCATCAATGGAGCATCCACAACCCTCTGGGGTAGAGAATTCCAAACATTCACAACCCTTTGAGTGAAGAAATTTCTCCTCATCTCAGTCCTAAATGATCGGCCCCTTATCCTGAGACTGTGCCCCCATGTTCTAGATTCCCCAGTCAGGGGAAACAACCTCTCAGTATCTACCCTGTCAAACCCCTTCAGAATCTTGTCTGTTTCAATGAGATCACCTCTCATTCTAAACTCCAGAGAATATAGACCCAGTTTACTCAGCCTCTCATTATAGGACATCCCCCTCATCCCAGGAGCCAATCTAGTGAACTTGCTGCACGGTCTCCAATACAACTATATCCTTCCTTAAATATGGAGAGCACAACTACACACAGTATTCCAGGTGTGGTCTTGCCAAAGTACAATTGTAGCAAGACTTCTTTATTCTTGTACTTCGATCCCCTTGCAATAAAAGCCAACATGCCATCTGCCTTCATTGTCATGCGTGTGGCATAGTGGGTGGCAAGTGGGATCCTGTTTTGTGCCCTGTCCCATGTCTAATTTCACCAGCTAGAATGGGACTGGAGGTGAGGAGATCTCCGAGGTAGCCCCAGAGGAGCAGAATGAACACCCTTGCATTGACATTACTTAGTACAGATGAGTGAGATCGAGCCATGCTCGTCCTATTGCAAAAGCTCCCTTTTTAATAGCTGCTGGACTTTTTCCATTGCATCCACCTGACACAGTGAGACCTGACTGCGTACTCTTCAGCTCGATTGAATATTGCAGCAGCTCTATCACCTCCAACCCCAACTGTTGGAAAATAAAATGTGTTGCTGAAAGAGATGAGTTGTGGAAGCTTTTTTGTCTTGCACTCTATCAGGACAATCGCAAGAATACCAAATTTCAAAGGGAGCAACAATTTATACTGCATGAGAAAAGGGTGCTGATTGGTTGGCAAGTCAACTCTGGCCGAGGTGTTGCCATGGAGAATGAGAGATCCCTGATGTAATATGACAATTGAGTGTATGCTCTAGTTGTGATTAAGAGCAGCTCATACTAATTGGGGAGAGGTTAGTGGTACATATGTAAGAACCATGTATGTGGGGGATGTATGTCGAAGGGAAAAGTAGCCTGGACTTATGTTGAAAGACAGCTTGGCTCCAGCTGCTTGCTTTGCCAGGTGGATGTTCACTGTATGCTAAAAATTACACAAACAACTAATTTGATTATCACTCACAATGTGGCTCACTTATGCTTGCTAGAACGTATATTCAAACGCAGGCAAAAGGAACATGTCTGGGCATTGCGTCTCTTGAAATAAACAAAAGGGTACGGGACAATAGTTCCCTGCATTGTCAACACCCTGACCAATCAGAGTCAACTTGCCAACTCATCAACATCCTTTCCTCGTGCAGTATAAATTGTTGAAATTTGGCATTATTGCATCTGTCCTGATGAGTGCAAGGTGAAAAGCTTTGACAATGTTTTTTTTTCTCTCTCTCCTACCAAGTGATTTTTTTTTTTAATTCGTTCACTGGATGTGGGCGTTGCTGGCCATCATTTATTGCCCTTCTTCATTTTTAAGAGTCAACCACATTGTGGGTCTAGAATCACATGACAGACCAAGCCTGGCTTCACCAGACCAGATAAAGATGGCAGATTCCTTCCCTAAAGGAACATTAGTGAACCAGATGGGTTTTTACAACAATCGACAATGGTTTCATGGTCATTGTTAGACTTTTAATCCCAGGTTTTTATTGGATTCAAATTCCACCATCTGCTGTGGTGAGATTCGAACCCGGGTCCCCAGAGCATTACCCTGGGTCTCTGGAACACTAGTCCAGTGCCAATACTACCACCACTGCCTCCCCTTGACTACAACATGAAATGTTTGCTTTTTATTTAAGAAAAGAACTTCAAGAAAGAAAGTGTTTTTTAAATATAAAGTGCAGTCTCTACTACATAAAGATGTAGTAACAAAACCACACAGCAAGATCCCATGAGTAGCTAGTTGATCTATTTTTGGTGACATTGAGGGAAGATTGTTGGTCAGGACACCAGGAAGAGTTCACTGCAGGGTAGTGGCAGGGGATCTTTTAACAGCCCACCTGAGGAGGCCATTCAGCCCTTCTAGCCTGTTCCACTATTCAATGAGATCATGGCTGATCTGCAACTCAACATGTGGTATGGTTCTGTGGGCACTCAATGCCAGTGCTGTCTTTATTGACTTGTGATGGCACCATGACATGAGGCAGGAGAAGGACTCCAGAAAGGGTGAGAGTAACTCTGCCAAACTGACTGAGCCCTTTTGTGGCCGATGTAGGTTTTTGTTTAATTTGTTGCTGCTCCAAATCTCCCATCTGCTTGGCATAGCCTAGTAGCTGTTGAGTTTACAGAGCTGATGGCAACAGGCTACCCATATGTGATTGGGGGGACGTGTGGGGAGGAGGAAATACACATACACTCCCCAGTTGAAATCAATGGATAGCGATCAAGAATGGGAAGCCTGGATGTATACAGTTCTTGTGCAGTAGCAGAAGGCTAGTTATTGTAAGGCCCTGACTGAATTTGGCGAAACTGGCAGGGCAGTGGACTTGACCCACGAACAGTCACCGGTGTTTGGTTTTGGGATGCTTTACGCTGTGGTGGGCTCTGGGCCCAGGTCTCGTGTACCAATCTCTCCCGTGTTTCAGCGCTAAAGAGGAGCCTGCGAGAAGCAGGCTCCCACATTGCAATCTCGCAAGCTCACTGCTCGCAAGACTCGGCGCCTACACAATTTGGGTGAATGTGAACGGCTGCAGTATTGACCTGGGAAGCTCTATCTGCAGCGGGTTTCCTGGGCCGGTTTGGAGAGCTCGCAGTATATCGGGGAAGACCCAGGAAATATTTGTAACTTTGTTACAATCCGCTGTAAGAGGAGCGGTTAAGTTTATCCCAATTGTGTCGGCTGAATGCATCCCACAGGTTTCACAACCTTGCTACAGCGTAAAAGGCACCTAATTGTGTTTCCTGACTTAAAATGGCTGTTAATCCACAGTTGACTCTCTGCCCTGGATGGGTGGGATTGGAGTCGTTTTGATTTATTCGAGTCTAAAAGCCTCTTTTTTCTTCTTTCAAGCGCTGAAGTGCTTTTGTAAGCATTGTGTGAAGACAAACCAAACTTGTGAGACAGACGGAGCATGCCTGGCCTCCCTCTCCAGAATTGGGGGCGTTGAGCACGAGATCCGAGTGTGCGTGCCTCCCCAAGACTTGGTTCCACCAATCTACTGCCGGAGCAACAAAGAGTATGTGACTACCATCTGCTGTTATAAAGACTTCTGCAACAACCTGGAGTTACCTCCTCCAGAAGGTAGGTACCAGGGAAGCTACCAGTAATTTATTACCCAGCTTGCCCCCCCCCCCCCCCCCCACCCTCGCCTGCCCCCAAGCCCAGGGTCCTGAGGACAACTTTGACGTCCTTGCCGCTCCCCCTCTCTGAAATTGGTGAACCCGGGCTCGAAACTGGTGGTTTCTGATCTGTGTGAGTTGTTATCTGTGTTGTGCAGTGCGTTTGCACACTTGAGCCACCAGTGTGCCTGACTGGCTTTTTTCAATTGTCTCCTCATTCAGTTGTCCCTCCTTCATGCCAATCTGTAACTGCTTTTTGCCTCAACCACACAGTTGGGGAGGGGGTGCGTCAGCGCCTGATGGACAGGATCTTGCAAGCAGCAATGCCAACTTGGGAGCGCTTGTTTAGACTCGCCTGGGGAAGGTCCTGGTTAACCCAATCTAGTACCTCCACTGGGGTTGCCACCAATTGCCTAAGGCTTGTGCACCAGCAGGGCCAAGTGGGTACCTCTTAATGCTAAATGTAAAAGCTGTTGATGCACTGTCAATGGGTTGTCTTGTTCCTCCCTGGGCAATGTGTAAATGGCCATATTTTGAGTTGAGGGTGGTGGGGAGGGTGGGGGTGGAATCTGTGTGGTGCAGTGGCTTAGACCTCACCCCAGGAGCCTGGTTTCCAGTTGACCAGAGTGTCTTGAGCAAGCACCACAGCACAAAACCGGTTCTCGCTCGTTGCTGAACTTGGAAATCTCGCCAGCACAGGCCAGGAGAAAGCACGTTGCGCAGTCAAGGGGGCTCATCGTCAGTTTGGGCACTGAGGCCCCTTTACCAGGACAGATTAGAGGGAGCTTTGCTCTACATCCAAGTCATGCTGCACCTGCCCTGGGGTTGTATAGGCACAGGTAGTACACCGCATTGTAACTCCTCATTACACCATTAGAACAAGGTTTTTGTAACTTGAGAAGTGGTATTGGTTTGTGGGCATAACCACATTAGGGTCCAATAACGTGTTGTGCACTTTTTGTTTGGGTGAGGTGACTAAATTGAGGCCTGCCTTGACTTGTTTCAGTAGTTCTGGTAGGTATTAATGCACTACTTAAGGAAGAGCTAATCCCGGGAAATGAGCTCCTGTCCTGGCCAACACTGCTCCCAATCAATGCCACTGAGAGAACTGTGTCTTCATCTCCTTCCTGTTTGGCAAAACCCTTGCTGTGCGCAAAATGGTTGCTGCGTTTGCCTGCGCATTGGCTGTGAAGCACTTCAGGAAGCCCTGAGAGGGGTGAGGCGCAAAATAAAGGCAGTTTCTTTTCCTTTTTTATTGTTCTTTCTCTTTTTTTAAAAAAAAAACACAGCCTGCACTCGCAGTGGGAAGGACAGCACTTCTCCCCCAAAGCGGACTGGCCAGAACTGCAATAATCTGCAAGGTACTTGCTGCAAAGCTCGATGGGATCTTTTCCCCCCTCTTGAAATCAAAACGGAAGAATTTGACTTTTTTTCAGGGCCTGGACTAAGATTGGGAGACCAATTTGGTTTCTTAGAGAAGGGATGGACAAACTTGTGTCGTTGTGGGCCATGTAGGTGGATGCTATGGAGATGGGGCAGGGCATGACGTACGTAAAGTTTATCTCCCATGTTCGGACTAACATGTATATCAAGTTGCAGATGCCAACACTTGTGCTGTTCAGTTAAGGACTTATCCAGCTACAAGGCAACAGGGCTCTTGCCAAACCTCTAGGACGAGACTATTCATAGGGGCAAACCGATTCGGGAAGTGCAAATAGGGCTGAGTTGCCAGTGTCTCAAAGACTGGTTTGTCGGTGGTGGGGGGGCCTCATGGTGCCACAGCTATAGGGTGGATGCCATTGCCATAGATGGCAGGCATTGGTCAAATGAATGGTGGGGCCCACCACAAATTCGTATTCCGTCCCCAGGGTTCCCTGTTCAGTAGAATGCTTCAGGAAGCTGACTCGAGATGTTTGACATTTTAGTGCAGTAGTTTTTGAGAAGTAAACAGAGGTAATCCCGGGCCCTTCTGAAGGTCATTGGTGGAAGTGCGTTACTGCCCACTTCCTGCCCTTTTTAAATATTTAGCGATAGGTCCTGTGGGGTGGGGGGGGTGACTGGCGAATGCAGACACACAAACCACCACGTGCCGTTTTCTCCTCTTTGCTGCTCTGGATCAAAGCTTTAGTGTGTTGCGGTGCCTCGGGGCCTGTGCTGTGTGCGTGCGCAAACACCAAGCCACCTGCGTTGAAGAAATGTTTCAAACTGCCCTGCTGCGATGTTCTTTTATGCTGAGCCTCGATAGTGTGGGCCTTCTGCCATTGGGTGTCCACAGCTTCACCTCAGTGAGTGTTGTTGATGGCCGGGTGAACCACCCATCTGCAGTTGGTGCCACTCTTTTTTTATTTTTACATGTGAAGCAGCATCATACCTAGAGGGGTAAGTATGCGAAGCCATGTTCCTCTGCAGCTCCTAGCCTTATTCCTTTTGGAATGAGCTCTTCCCACTTGCCTGAGCAAGTTTGGCAAGTTAACTTTCTGTGCTGCGGCTGGTTGAGCAAGTCCTGGTTATTGGAAGCCATTGGCAATTGGGACAGTAAAAAAGCAGCTCCTGATTCGCCATCTGTGGCACTCCTGAGCATAAACCATCCAATGTTCACGCAGTGCACTTTTACCGAGCTCTCCCGGTCAGCTGCCTTCACAGGCCAAAATGGCCTCCGAGTAGGCCTGCAGGAGACTGGCAGCAGGCTTCACATATAAACGTGGGAGAGTGACACAATGGTAGGTTTTGCTGGTATATTCTCCCAGGACCATGCTAAGGAATGATGTAAGAGTGCCATTGTTGATTTTCAACTTAGCTTGGTCAAGCTTAGTGAGGGAAATGTCCCGTTTGAAGGTTAGCAACTCTGAGCGGCCATTTTTTATTTTTAAACCTGGAACGTTTGATCTTATCGACGGACTTCTTGCTTTTTTTTCCCCTCCTCCAGGTCCAAAAGACGATGCATTTGACGGTTGGGGTCCTGTGGAACTGGCAGCGGTGATTGCTGGACCAGTGTTTCTCCTGTGCGTGGTGCTGATGGTGACCGTGTTCCTGTGCCATTACCATCACCAGCGAGCCTACCATGACCGTAACCAGCTGGACATGGAGGAGCCGTCCTGTGACCACATGTACATCTCTGAGGGGAAGTCATTGAAGGACCTCATGTTTGACATGACTACCTCAGGATCTGGATCTGGTAAGGCTTATGATTGACCAGGGTTGGTGTGGTTAGTCGGGGGTGGTGGGGGAGGGTTGGTGTTCAAACCAGGGAATGGGTGACTGATCCACTTGATCAATTCCTCTCTCAATGATTCCCTGGCATTAAAGTATTCTCTTCCGTTTGCACTATCAATTTGATTAAGCAGATTTTCAACTCCAATCACTGGAATGTAACTCTATATATGGCAAGCCTTGTGGTTCTTTTCCGCTCCCCGCTGCACCCACCTTGCCTACTCCCACCTCTCTTGGAGGTGGTGACTCTTGCAGTCAACCCTTTGCTTGTGAGCCTAGGTGACAGCAAGGCATGGGGAGCCACCATGGCTGTTGATGGTACTATCCTGAGCCTCCCTGTCTCTCTGTGGAGTCTCAGGGTGGTGACCTGGAACAGGAATACTAGCTATTTTCCTGAGGGAGTGCTACACTGCGGTGCTGTCTTTCAGATAAGTTGTAAAACTGTGAGGCCCTCGAGTGGATTTAAAAGATCCCCCTGGCTCTATTTGGAAAAGGAAGTCATCCCCAGTTTTCTGGCCAATATTCATCCCTCCACTAACATCAGAGCTGATAAAGCAGATGATCTGCTCATTCATGCTTGTAGGCAATTTGGCAGAGTAGGCAAGTTCTCCTGATGCCCAGTACTGCCAGTGCACTTTAGTCATTCACATGTGCCACTTCCCAGCTTAACACGGTGAACTTGTTAACCATCGTTCACTCCACTCCAAGAGGTTTGAGACTTTACATGGCGATTGATGGGTAATGATTGTTTTCCCGGTAGGCTTGCCGCTATTCGTACAGCGCACCATCGCGAGGACCATTGTCCTTCAAGAAATAATTGGAAAAGGCCGTTTTGGGGAAGTGTGGCGAGGGAAATGGAGGGGTGGTGACATTGCTGTCAAAATATTCTCCTCCCGGGAAGAGCGCTCATGGTTCAGGGAAGCGGAGATCTACCAGACAGTCATGTTGCGCCACGAGAATATTTTGGGGTTCATCGCAGCAGACAATAAAGGTACGGCGATCGTTTTATTGTTTTGCTTTGCATCGGCGGTGGTTCCAGTGTGGGTTGGGTCTGTGCCCAGAGGATAGTGCTCCTGAAGCCCCTCCGTCTGATGGGGAATTCAGGTCCTCGTGTGATAGACAGAATGGCTGTAAGCCTCCCATGGGTTGACAGTCCTACCACAAGTGAAAGAGCAGCTGATGCTGGAGTCCACAGCACAGCCATTGCTTTCCCGCTGTCTGAAATACCAAGACAGAAGTAGCTGTAAATTGGTGCCTTATATTCCTGAACTGCTCTTTGCAATGGGAATTGAGGGGGGAAAGCCAGTCCATTTGTTCAATGGATTCGACTACACTTTCACCTGAAATTTTACAAATAACACAAATCAAATATGGCCCAACTATATACGTTTAAACAAACAGCAGTGACTACTTGCACTTATAGTGTCTCCAATGCCCCAAGATGCTTCACAGGTATGTTACCAGACAGGATTTGAGATCGAGCCACACAGAGACTTTTAGGACAAGCGACCAAAAGCTTGGTCAATCAAGTATGTTTGAAGCAGTGCCTTAAAAGGGGAAGAGAGGGGTTTAGCGAGGGAATTCTAGAGTTTCAGGGCCTTGGCTGCTGAAGGCAAGGCTGTCAATGGTGGAATGATCAAAATTGGGGGTGCACAAGGAGTGCAGAGTTGGGTTTCCAGGT
Source organism: Isurus oxyrinchus (assembly GCA_026770705.1). NCBI lineage: Eukaryota > Metazoa > Chordata > Chondrichthyes > Lamniformes > Lamnidae > Isurus > Isurus oxyrinchus. The sequence goes on from JANJGN010000032.1 coordinate 10,236,010, forward strand.
GTATTAGACACCATGCTGATGTTTGTTTGGATGAGGAGCTTTTGAGGGCCAAGTACATGAGGGAGAAAGGAATAAAAGGATATGCAGTTGGGTGGGAGAAGGTTTGTGCAAAGCAGAAATGTTCCATTGCTTTTATTTTGACCTTTTTTTCCATTTTCTCCTCCTGCCCACGCTCCAGATAATGGAACATGGACACAGCTATGGTTAGTGTCTGACTATCACGAACATGGCTCTCTCTTCGACTACCTGAACAGGTATACAGTCACCATTGAAGGCCTGATCAAGCTGGCACTCTCAGCTGTCAGTGGGTTGGCACACCTGCACATGGAGATCGTGGGCACTCAGGGTAAGTCAAGGGTGAGAATGCCTCCCCTGTTAAGTGTGTGCGTGTGTGGAAATGTGTCACAGGCCTAGCTCCCATTAGCTGTTTTATACTGACACCATTTTAATTCTGTGAGGCAACTCTGGATGTTTGTGTGCTTAATCTGATAACCTTGTATTGGTGGCAGAATAGTCACCCTCGTGATCAGCTGAAACCCCAGGATGGGTGTAAGGGCCTTGTGAACGCACCATCAGAGTAAGGGAGTGGGGCCCTGGGAGTACAACAACAACTTACATTTGTACAGCACCTTCTGTGAGGCATGTAATCAGACAAGATGTGATACTGAGCCACATGTGAAAACTAACACTGTTAGTTGAGGGGCAACATGTAGATGAGAAATAGGAGGGGGATGAGATCCTTGGGAGACACCAGGGGTAATGGTGCAGGAGCAGGAAGTCTCTGCTGGACTCCATAGTGTAGTGTAAAGTCCCAGTGACACCCTATGTGTACAACTTCCCTTCCCGGAGCCCCCAGTCCCACCACCACCATGATAGGGAATATTGCTAACAGTTCTCTCTACTCAGGAATAATTATATCACTCCCTCAAAACCCCACCTTCGACCTCTTGCAAAAGTGCTGTCCTACTCTCAACCTCCTTCCCAAATCCTTGAATGTGTTGTCATTTCCCAAATCTGTGCCCATCTTTCTTGCAGCTCCAATCAGCTTTCTATCCCTGTCACAGCATTAAAACAGCTTTTTGTAAAGTCACAATTGTCATTCTGTGTGACACAGGTAAACTTTCCCTCCTCGTCCTTCTCGACCTGTCTGCAGCCTTTGACACGGTTTGACCACACCATCCTCCTCCAACACCTCTCCACTGTCGTCCAGCTGGGGGGGACCTGCTCTCACCTGGTTCCATTCTTATCGATCAAATCGGAGCCAGAGAATCACTGGAAATGGCTTCTCTTCCTGCTCCTGCACCGTTACCTCTGGTGTCCCCCAAGGATCTATCCTTGGCCCCCTCCTATTTCTCATCTACATGCTGCCCCTCAGTGACACCATCCGAAAGCACAGTGTTAGTTTTCACATGTACGCTGACGACACCCAGCTCTACCTCACCCCCACCTCTCTCAACTCCTCCACTGTTAGTAAATTATCAGACTGTTTATCTGACATCCAGTACTGGATGAGCAGAAATTTCCTCCAATTAAATATTGGGAAGACTGAAGCCACTGAAAACAAGTCTGTTCACAACCTTGGTGTCATGCTAGGCCCTGAAATGAGGCTTCAACCACATACCTGCGCCATCATCAAAACTGCCGATTTCTACCTCTTGTGACTTTGCCCCTGTCTCAGCTCATCTGCTGCTGAAACCCTCATCTGCACCTTCATTACCTCTAGATCAACTGTACCAATGTGCTCCTGGCTGATCTCTCACATTCTATCCTCCGTAAACTTGAGTTCATCCAAACCTCTGCCTGTGGTCTTAACTCACACCAAATCCATTCACCCATCAGCCTCATGCACACTGACTACATGGGTTCCTGGTCAAGCAGTGCCTTGATTTTTAAAATTATTTTCAAATCCCTCCATGGTCTCGCCACTCCCCGCCATCTCCATAATTTCCTCCAGTCTCACAGCTGTTCAAGATCTCTACGCTCCCCAAATTCCAGCCTCTTGGGCATCCCCAATTCTAATCGCTCCACCATTGGTGGCCGTGCCTTCAGCTGCCTGGGCCCCAAGCTCTGGAATTCCCTCCCTAAACCTCTCCACCTCTCTACCTCACTCTCCTCCTTGAAGACACTCCGATCTCTTTGACCAAGCTTTTGGGTCATCTTGCCTAGTATCACCATATAAGGCTGGGTGTCATATTTTGTTTTATAATGCTTCTGTGAAGCACCTTGGGATGTTCTGTTAAAGGTGCCAAGTTTTTTTTTGTGGGATCTTGCTGTGCACAACTTGGTGCCACATTCCCTGCATTAGAACAGTGACTGTGCTTCAAATGTTGTAAGGTGCATGGGACCTCTGGAGGTAGTGAAAGATGCTATGTGAATGCAAGTCTTTCTGCAAATAGAGACTCCACTTCAGCTCCCCATGTGAGTACCAATGATTATAGCAGATTCCTGATGGGAAGGGAGCAGGAACACGCTGCATAATTTGCTAGGTGTGGTAGTCAGGCAGTTAGCCTCTGCCATCATATCTGTGCTGGATGCTACCATGAATCCTTTGCTGGAAGTTGAGATAGGTGAGCAGCCTTGAGCTGGCTCCTTTGGTTTATGAAACACCCACACAATTGGACAGCGATGGATGATTGCGCACAGGAAAATGAATCCTTTCGAAGAAGGGAAACCAGCCAAACAAACTTTGATCTGAGTGAGGTGACTGGAATAGACCTACCTCACCATTCCAGCCCCGGCTGTGGTGTATAACAGATAAGCCTGATGAGCAACTATTCATACACAGACTTAACATTTCTGTAAATGAAGGGATTAAGTTCTCTGTTACACTCCCTTCCTCCTGCGCAGGAATGCGATTGCACAACAGGAAACATTAACATTCTTAAGCTTCTTTTCTCAAGGCAGTTAGAATGTGGAACTTGCTACCACTGGGAATAACATTTACGGGAAAGCTAGGCAAACACATGGGAAAGTACCCTCCATAAACTTGATTTTATCCAAAATTCTGCTGCCCATACCTTAACTCGCACCAAGTCCCATTCTCTATCGCCCCTGTGCTCGCTGACCTACATTGGCTCCCAGTCTGGCAATGTCTTAAAATTCTCATCCTTGTTTTCAAATCCCTCCATGACCTCACCCCTCCCTACCTCTGTAATTTCCCCCAGCCCCACATCCCTCCGAGATCTCTGCACTCGTCAATTGCGCATCCCTGATTTTCATTGCTCCACTATTGGTGGCTGTGCCTGCAGCTAACCAGGCTGTAAACAACTCTGGAACTTCCCCCTCCTCCATGCCCCCGGCCCCTCCCAACTGCACACGCACAGCCCCTTCCACCTCTTCCTCCTTGAAGACTCTCCTTTAAAACCTAACTTTGACCAAGCTTTTGGTCATCTGCCCTAATATCTCCTTATGTGGCTTGGTCTGAAATCCACCAAGTTGCTATTGGCCCCTATATTCCCAATTGTTGTCTTTCTGTAATATGGCTGACCAGCAGTGGGCAATTGATAGCACGATAGTCTCTAGCAACCAAATTTTGCAATAAGATAAAAGTCCCTTTAAGTGTGTTCCACAGGCACCTTACAATGTGGGTGTGGTGCAATACACTTCCACAGGCTACTCACACCAAGTAGCCCGATACTACTGCTGATTAAAATCAGCAGGAGACCCCTACATGCCATATATACCTGACCTTTGCCCCATATCCCATGATACCTTTTAGTTAACAAAATCCATTAATCTCGCATTTAAAAATAGCAATTGATCAAGCATCAATTGCCATTTGCAGAAGAGACTTCCAAACTCCTGTCACCCTTTCATGTGAAGATCTGCTTCCTAATTTCACTCCAGCAAGGCCTGGTTTGTAAAACTCCCCAATCAACTCTGGTTTACAGGTAGCTGAGAGGCCTGGTCACCCAGGGGACAAGTGGCGCTAATTTGTTTTGGTCTGGGGGAAGAACTTGCATTTATATTGCACCTTTCATGACCAAGGGACTGTTGTAACATAGGAAATGTGACAGCCCATTTGTGCACAGCAAGAGTGCACAGGTGGCAAAGTGATGGGCACTGAGCGCACCCTCTGCGCAGAGATTATCAGCAGGATAAAGGGCACTGGCATAAGCTAAGACAGGGTGGGCTGGCATGGAGGGAGAATGCTTGGGTCTCTTCACGTTTCAATTGGAAAAGCACGTGGTGGTGGTGAGTTACAGTTCACTCAAGTCTGAGGTGCTGTAGCAGCATACGCTTTTTACACCCAAATTGTAGTCTGGCGCTCTGGACGATGATGATAGAGGCGCCAACATTCTTCCATCACATGGTTGACCAGGAATATCACCTGCCATTGGTGTGTGTTGTAAATCTTTCCAAGTTGGCACTCGAGCTGTTTGGCCGCATGATGGCCAAGGAAGTCCTGAGTGGGACTTGAACCCGGAGCTTCTTGGCTCAAAGGCAGGGACGCTACCCACTGTGCCACAAGACCTCTGAGGGAGAAGTATATAGATGAATGTTATTGGCTAGGGGCAAAAAAAAAGCAACAAAAAAAACTGCAGGTTCTGGAAATTGGAAACAAAAAACAGCAAATAATGGAAATGCTCAACACCACCTGAGGATATAGCACCTTTATGAAACTATATCAGAAGCTGGACAACAGGAAGGTGGACTAGGTGGATCTATGGCATCTCTTCCAGCAGCCTTCAAATTTTCCATATCTCTATCACGCTGCTGGTAGCATTGGGTTTTTCATAAAAATAAGGGCTGCTTTCAATTTTCTTTTCATACATATTTGTTGACGGCATATGGATGTCATTGGCATTGTATTTCCCATCTCTAATTGCCCCTTGAGAAGGTGGTGGTGAGCTGCCTTCTTGAACCGCTGCAGTCCATGTGGTGTAGGTACACCCACAGTGCTGTTAGGGAGGGAGTTCCAGGATTTTGACCCAGCAACAGTGAAGGAATGGCGATATATTTCCAAGTCAGGATAGTGAGTGACTTGGAGGGGAACTTCCAGGTGGTGGTGTTCCCATGTGTCTGCTGCCCTTGTCCTTCTAGATGGTAGCAATTGAGGGTGTGGAAGGTGCTGTCGAAGGAGCCTTGGTGAGTTGCTGCAGTGCATCTTGTAGATGGTACACACTGCTGCTACTGTGTGTCGGTGGTGAAGGGAGTGAATGTTGAAGGTGATGGATGCTGTGCCGATGAAGCGGGCTGCTTTGTCCTGGATGGTGTCGAGCTTCTTGAGTGTTGTGGGAGCTGCACTCATCCAGGCAAGGGGAGAGTATTCCATCACACTCCTGACTTGTGCCTTGTAGATGGTGGACAGGCTTTGGGGAGTCAGGAGGTGAGTTACTCTCTGCAGAATTCCTAGCCTCTGACCTGCTCTTGCAGCCACAGTGTTTATACGGCTAGTCCAGTTCAGTTTCTGGTCAATGATTCTGTGAAGAACTCCTCAAACTGATCTCCCTGTAGATGGTCAAAACACCTTGGGGGATGTTTTAGTGTTGCCTGAGCGGAGAGAGATGGAAATTGTTCAAACTCAGCAGCAAATAGCACATCTGAAGGCAGTGGTGCACCGTAGGAAATTGCTAAACCGACTGCGATTCCCACAGTGGAGAATTGGCATCCTTCCCCACCCCCACCCACCGACTTCACCATCAACCCCTCTCTCCTGGCTGTTCACCTGAAGGCAGCCATTGATCATTAAAGGCCCCTTCGTCAACAGCTCCTGAGGCTGGATTGCCTTCCCTTATCACAGGGAGACTCTTTCTCTCACAGGATGCGCTGTTAATGCATTTGCTGTTTAATCATGACAAAACCTATTTTAAAAGCTTGCCTTTGTTCCTGGACATCAGCAGGCAGTGTCCCATCAACTGGTGTCAAAAGGTTTAGTGTTAAAGGCAGGCATCTGATTTCCTTTGGAGCCAGTCTGTTGGCTTTGAACTTCACTTTTTATAGCCAATGAGTGGGTGTTTCTCACAGCTCGTGGCAACAGTGCACTTCTTTTATAGCGCGCCTCACAGATGGTGTGGAGGGAGGGAGAGGGAAAACTGGTGGTGGGGGGGAGCCAAAGGAATAGTCAGTTTAACAACAGCCTGCATTTATATAGCGCCTTTTTGAGGCACGAAACTGTTGCGAAGCGTTTCACCGGAGCAGTTATTGGGCAAAACTGGGACTCTGGCCCACAAGATATAGGGGCTAAAGCGTGGCCAAAGAGGTAGATTTTAAGCAGTGTGTTAAAAGGAGGTGAAGGATGAGGCAGGGCCCCCTGTGCCAAAAGCTCTATTCTTCTCTCCTTTCCTCTTCTCCCTCCTTTCCATTGTTTACTATTTTTTTTTATGCTTTCTGTAGATCAGAGTGTGATCCCATGTAACCTTGTGTCTTTTCAGGCAAGCCTGGGATTGCCCATCGAGACTTGAAGTCCAAAAATATTTTGGTCAAGAAGAACGGCACCTGTGCTATTGCTGATCTGGGCCTAGCTGTCAGGCACGACTCGCTGACTGACACCATCGACATTGCCCCCAATCAGAGAGTGGGCACAAAACGGTAACGATTCAAATCTGTTCCTCCCCCTCCATTTGCGACCTTTGCCCTCTGAGGAGTAGCACCCATCCCATTTCCCATATTAAATTCCAGTATTTCAGTTTAGGTAGGTGCAGGAGTGGGGAAAACCTTTTATTGCTGGCAGGAAATGCACTTGGCGACGCAAGTTGCCAATGGTAGCTCCTGTGTAGGCCCAACACCACCTGAGGGGTTGGCGAGCAGAAGCAAGCAGGATAAGTTGTCCCAAGCACTCGTGTGCCACCATAACCTGTTTTTTGCATCGTATAACTGCAGCTGATGTCGCGCACACTGATCTGAGGCCTTGTACCAACAGAATTGACAACTTGCCATTTTTGAGGCCTGGTCGCTTAACTTCTCAGTTATGCCTCATGATGGACAATGACCAGACAGTTGAAACGTAAACTGGGTGCGACTGTGCGGGGAGACTGATATTGTAGTATCTGTTCTCCTGAGAATGGAAGAGGTGATTCAAAAGCCCCATCTCGTAACACTCGGAAAGCTCTGAGGTAACATTTTCCCACCTGCACCCATGGCCAGGGTAATTTCAGCACAAAGATGGACTGTCTGAGTGAATTTAAACCATCAGATCAGGTGATTTGAATGCAGCCTAGGGTTGAGGAGATGAAAGCACTCTTGTTAGTGGGATTTTGTGCTGAGAATTCAAAGCAGGCTGTTCTGTAGCTGACTAAAGGTTACAATCCCTGTCAAAACTTGATCATATTCTGACAATTATTTCTGCAAAGGGGGTAAAATAAAAGTGTTTTTAATATTGTCAGCCACCACCATTGGTGCATTCTCCATGGCAACACCCTACCAATTAGGGTCCACTTACCAACCAATCAGCACTCTCTTCACATGCAGTATAAATTGTTGTTTCCCCCTTATATTGGTATTCTTGCAAAGTGTCCTGATCAGTGCAAGGCGAAAAGCTTCAACATGTCTCTTTTTTCAGCAATACTCAAATTTTGTACCACAAAACAACTGGTCTCAGCAGGTGAGATTGCCCAGGACTTCAAAACTGCTCTGAGGTTTCAGAGCGCTGCAATTGGAGCTTCACAGGAAGCCAGTGAGGCCCATTTGGTTGGTCTGTTTGAGGACATCAGCCTGTGTGCCATGCATGCCAAATGAGCGACCATTGAGAATAACTATCAACAGCTTTAAGCAATATAACTCAATATGACAATCTGGAAAAGCCACAATCTAAATTTATTTATATTTTGAATTTTTACCATTGTGCAACTGAAAGCTCTGCTTCCAGAAGCTAAATAACGAGTAGATTTTAATAAAGATCATTTAACATTTTATTCTGCAAGTTAAAGGAAAATAAGATTGGATTTGCCTCCACATTATAGAAGGCATTATCGGGACACTGGAGAAGGTGTGAGAATGGTTTGCTAGAATACCAAAACTGAGAAGTCCTACCTATCAGGAAGGACAGGCTAGGGCTCTCAAAGCCCTAAAGAGAAGGCTGAGAGGTGAGCTGACCGATTTTAAGAATGAAGTTTTGACAGGGTGGATGTGGTGAAGATGTATTGTGGGTGAGACCAGCTTTTGAGATTGCTGCATTCCCTGTGAAGCTTATTGCTATTCCGACATATTTGGAAGGTCAAGAGTCTGGTTTAATTTAATATTTGCTTTTGTCTGGTTTTATTTTGTAATTTCTGCCCTTTCATTAACAATCACCCTCTGTTTTCTCTTTGAAGTTACATGGCCCCTGAAGTACTGGACGAGACGATCAATATGCAACACTTCGATTCCTTCAAGTGTGCTGACATTTACGCCCTCGGACTGGTGTACTGGGAGATAGCTCGCAGATGCTCCACCGGAGGTACTGAGCTGTTGCTAGAAGTTGCTTTTGCTTCACACATCTTCCCCCTCGTGTTCTGAGGAGAGAAACATGAAGCCTAAGTGCGGATTTGGTGTCTGTGCGAAGAGGTCTTGGCTTTGCGCCAGCGCCAGACATGTTCATTGTGAATCTAAGTTGTGAAGGCCCAAACTCGCTTTTTAAAGCATAGGAACAGGAGGAGGCCACTCAGTCCCTTGAGCCTGTTCCGCTGTTCAGTTAGATCACAGCTGATTTGTGCCTTAATTCCATTTATGTGCCTTGGTCCTGTAACCCTTAATACCCTCACCCATCTATCAAAGCAGAGCGAGGTTCCTTTTCCAGGAAGCCTTCCTCTAGTCCAGGTCCGGCTCTGACCAGGGACGTGGGCTACAACTGTCATAAATGTAGTATCTGCGTTGAACAAGACCATTTTTGCCCAAATACTATGGTTAGTCTGAATGTGCCCTGACTCCATTGAGATCAAGTCACTTGCCTGTGCCTGGCACAACCATGTTTTGGTGGCATGCTCACCTAGACTGACCAGTGAAGTTACCTTCCTAGTCTCGTGCCTGGCACTGGGAAGGCAGGGATGGTATCCTGGAGTTTCATGTTTCCCTCTGTGTTTACTGGGATTTAGGCTGCTGCGAGGCTTGCTAACCCTCCAGGATTGCCCTGGAATTTCCAGGAATTGGGGGATTAATCTATAGGATGCTGCTGGCAGCAAAAACCAGGAGAAAAATCGTAGGGGTAGTTATTAACAAAAGTGTTTATTTCGCACTTAAATTTTAATTTATTTTATATTTTAAAAAAATTGGGGCTGGGTGGGAGGTAGTGGGAAAGGTGGTTTCACTTAACAGTCACGATTAATCCAACTGGGTAGCATGTGAGAAGGCAGTAAGCCCAGAGGGGCTAATGGCAGGAATGTGGCGGCAGGGCCGTTTGAGGTGGGTGGTTATGTGATGAAACATCCAGGAATATGGCCAACCAGAGTTGGCAACCCAAGCTGGTATAGGGATGGTTCACAAGATTTACTGAACATGCTTCACTGACAGTACATTTTTTACCAGAATGGAGGTAAAAGTGAAACAGTATTTATTCTGCCTTGGCAATGTGGGCTCTTCCTTTACCGAAGACGCTAGCTCTTGTTGGATAACAAGTCCTGGAATGGCAATTCCTTATGTGTGAATTTAGATATAGACTCATAGACATTTACAGCACAGAAGGAGGCCATTCAGCCCATTGTATCTGTGACGTTCAACAAAGATCTGACTACACTAATCTCATTTTCCAGCGTTTGGCTCATAGCCCTGGAGGCTATGGCAACACAAGTGAATATCTGAATACTTCTTAAATGCTATGAGAGTTCCTGACTCAACCACCAGTTGAGTATAGTGATGGGGATTTTCCCTTCTCCTCTTGTTAGAATTCTACTCGTATTTTAGGGAAGTGTTGGACCCTTGTCAGTCTGTTCAATCTTTCAAGTTCTATTCAGATGGAGAACTATTCCAAACATTTTTTAGAATTTGACAGTTCTTTATATGGTTACATTTTTTTTCCCAGGAGTCCATGAGGATTATCAACTGCCATACTTTGACCTTGTGCCCTCTGACCCCTCCATAGAGGAAATGAGGAAGGTTGTTTGTGAACAGAACCTGAGGCCAAATGTCCCCAATATTTGGCATACTAATGAGGTAAGGCTGTGGGATGGGGTACAGGGGTATCAGTTAGAAACTTTTACTTGTTTAAAAATGTCCTGCCATCCTAAAAGACCTTAGCTGCTGCAAAGGGGATTTGACATTGGCATTCCAAATACAGCCTGAGGCCCAAGTCCTGTTCACCAATGAGCCGTGAGCCATTGCTCCTGTTGCCGTGGTGCACCGCTCCTGAGGATGGCCCTTACAAAGGGCAATGCTATAATAGTGCTTATGTGCAGCACTGAAGGGAGTGCTGCACTGTCACAGATGATGTCTGCCCTCTCAAGTAGATGTAAGGGATCTCTTGGCCCTATTGCAGAGAAAGAGCAGGGGAGTTCGTCCTTGTGTCCTGGCCAATGTTTATCCCTCAATCAAGATAAGAACAAATTATCTGGTCATTATTAGTTTGCTGTTTGTGGGAGCTTGCCGATGCAAATTAGCTGCTGTGTCTCCCTGTGTTACAGCAGTGACTGCACTGTTAAAGAGTACTTCATTGGCTGTAAAGCACACCTTTTTGGCCAGACTGGAAGCTGATCTGGAACTGGATGAGCCTGGGTGGGATCTAGGTAGCCCTTCCTTAGGTGGCTCTTCCCTGTCAAGTGACCTGATCCAGGAGACCTTGAGGAAAGGGCATCAGCCGTGGTGGGGCTTTCTGTTAGACTGAGGAAGCAGAGAGGCCGACTCAGGACTTGTGCCTGGTGACGTTTCCTTACTGTTGTCCATCTCTTATTAAAACCCAGGCATTACGAGTCATGACCAAGATCATGCGAGAGTGCTGGTACGCCAATGGAGCAGCCAGGCTGACGGCTCTCCGCATCAAGAAAGCGTTGTCACAGCTGAGCATACAAGAGGACGTGAAGATCTGAGGCGAGGAGCGAGAAGCAGGGAAGCATGGCACTGTGGAATCGAACCTACACACCACCTGCCACTGTGGTTGCAGAGCAATGTCTACCTCACTACATAAAGAGCCAATCCTGCTGAAGTGTTGACTGGAAGAGTAGTATCCTGTTTTATTGGGGGTGGCGGGAGGGAAGGCAAACAGGGTGGTGGGGGAGGTTTGAGGAAAGCTTAAGTAAGCCAAGACTACAATAAAGTATTAGGAACTTCTTATGGATCTCATTTTGATAAGAAAGTGGTAATTTTCATAACCCAGAAGGGACAAAATGGCTTCCCAGCAATGGTGAAGGCTGGAACTGCTCATGATGAAAAATTGGAAAACACAAGTTTGTCTTCGAGCAAACAATGAAAATATTTGGTTTGTTTTGAAATTGCAATGTGTTCCTTAAACAGTGGGTCCCCTCCCCCCCCTCACAAGTTGTGTTTTCTTTTAAATTTTGTTTTAGAAATTCCCTTTTTAATGTCTTTTTCAGGTCCATGTAAGAAATGGAGGACGTTGTTCTCTGTTTTTATTGTTGTATAACTTAAATGGAATTGCCAGGTAGGAGGGACAGGAGAAGCGATTTATTGAAACTGAGCTCTCTAATCCCTCGTTTTAACAAACAGGTTTTCAGATTATTACATGAGGAAGGTTAACTTTTTATCAAAAGAAAATATAAATCTTCAGTGCAGCCTGGCTGACCGACCTCCCTGGGCTGTTTCCTTGACGGTACATCCTTGAGGTTTTAAAGTTGGGTTACCTAGGGTCCTAACCCACCCAACAGTTCTCGACTGTAAGAAAGTTAGAGTCCACTACCACTGAGTCAGCTGGGATCTTGGCAGACACTGCCCCTTCACTTTCCTTGGGTTTGAGGGCAATTATGTGAAATGCTCACACTATTGTCCATGTAGCTTAGAGAAACACATAGGAGCATCGCCGTAGATTGTAGTCCTTCCCAAAACATTGGCTGTGCTTGGAGAGAGCTGTCGGAACAAGGAGGCTAAATTTACAAAACTGGCTTGAAGAGAACCGGTTTGAGGTGATGAATTAGAAGCTTCAAACTGGGGACTGCCTTGAGGTTATTGAATTGATTGTTCCCACTGTAGTTTCTTAAATAGGCCCAGCAACAGCCCTGGGTAAATAGGTTGAAGCATTTCCGAGAATATTGGGTTTGGACAGCCATCACTGAATGGGAAATAATGCTGCCATCTTTGGACCCAGTAGCCTTCTGACCCAAGACCAGAAGACTGGGAAGCCAGTTGGATTAAAGATTCCCACACTAAGGAACCCAATTTGGCGGAGTTGTCGAGGACCAAGTGTTGCAGTGCTTGCTTTCAGCCATCAGAGGCCGCCTGCATTCCCAGTGAGTTCTACACAGCTTGGCAGTGAAGGGTGCTGGTGACACCTAGTGGTGGTGTGTGTCAGTGCTCCAGTTCTCGAGAAGGGGAAGCTGGTACCTCTCAAAACAGCGCACACAGCACTGGTGAGCCTTGACTCTGTGCTTCAGTTCATTAAGAAGGGGAGATGGTGTATGTTTTGTCTCTGCTCTTCACCCTCCCCTTTCGGAGTTGTCACCTAGCCAGTTTTTTGTAACTAGCCCAACAACATTCTTTTGCAATTGTTGATGGTTTTTAACTGGCTGTTTTTTTAACGTGATATTTGGAGAGGTGGGGTGGGGGAAAGTTGCTGATTAAAATTTGACTGGCAGCAATTGCAAAATCTAGCATGTGAACAGGAGCAGGGGGCTAGTTTTATTTTTCTTCCCCCGATGTGACCTGTTGAGATTGCTCCAGATTTGAAACGTTTTAATGTACCTTGTGCAAAAGGTTACCTGTGCTGTCATGTGGGGCAGTCACCAGGCTCAGGCACAAGAGGTGGTCGATCGAACTGCTGGCATCCCTGACACCAGCGACTGTTAGGGGCGGTGGGGGGGGGTGGGGGAGTGAATGATTCCACCCTCACTGTTCATCAGCATTCTCTTTTTAGTGATCCAGTTTTTACCCTCGAGAGAGGCTATCTTAACTCTGTGCAGACCAGGAATTGAACCTTAAACCTGATTGATCTTTAATGCACCAATGCATTTGCCTACTGAACCAGCACCTGGCTTTTAAAAATAAATAAATGCACTTGCCTCACGTTCCCCAATTGCAAGTGTTGCTGTACTTTTCAACTGTCAGGCACCTTGGAGACACTTCAGAATTAAAATGTGGAGGTTGATTGCTTTTGAATTATGGGTTAAAGGGTTTATTGTCTGACCAGCACAGCATTAGAGTGAGGGCCTGACTCTTAAAATTTAAAAGGGCCTCATTGCCAAACCAGTTTCTGGGCAGTGAGGCGGATATCTCCAGTCAAATATCATTCTATTATCACCCACAAAGCCCCTCCTGCATCCCCCAACCCCCCCGATCAGCACAGCAGCGAGGTCAGTGCATCTTCCTGTGTTGATATGACCGTGTAGTAAAAAGGCTGGCAGATGCTTTACCATGGCAACCGTGCCCCTTCAATCACTTTCAGCCTCTCGTGCAAATAGTGCGGTGACCTGCTGAACATGTCCTGGCACTGAATGCCCACTTGATTTGGCACTGAACGCCAAAGTAGATTGGCATGTACTGCACGTGGGAATCGGTTACTCATTTTACTCAAAACTACTGACTTCCACCCATATCTTTTTTTTAAAAAAAAAATTTACCTCATGGTATGCAAATAGAAATCGTTACAATTGTAAATACTTTTGTTTTGATGTGAAACTTGATATTCTAGAGCTTGTATTTTGACTTTGACATGCTAGGCAAGTTTTAAGACTACTGCTGTTGTATAAACAAATCGCTTCATCTTTGAATATTTTTGTATGGGGCCTCTGTGCTGTTGTGGCTGGTGACGGTATTTGTAAATCTGTTTCTTCATGCTGCTAATACGATTTCGAATGCTGCACGGCCTCAAGAAAAGGGCCCACTGCACGATCAACTGGCCGAAATCTTGCTGGGTAAGGTTATCAGTGGGCAGGCAAACTGGCATGTAACCATCTGCCTGGTTTACACCAGTTGCTTTCAACTTCTGCTGGCTATGGGGAGGGGAAATGGGGGAAGGTAGTATGGGAAGGTCTTCTGCAAATGCTAAGGTGCTTTCAAAGGGGCAATCCCCACAACACTCCGAGGGTCAACTACACTCCAAAATTGTCCAAATTTCCAAAAAGCCAAGTGCTACTTCCAAAGGAAAGTTGCCAACATTTTAGAAGCAAGGTAACACTGAGGACATCTCTGCCGGCGTACTGGAGGATTGTTCTTTTGTTTATTGGTTGCTGCAATGCTGGACTGCAGTGCATGCTGGGCCTCAGAGAAGCCATATTGGAAAGGACAAGTTGCTTTTCTTAAAGGCACAACCCGCTTGTATTCTACAGAAGGAATAGTTGACATAACTGGGCAAAAGGAGGGCAAATGTGCCCTGTGCACCTCCGACAGCCAGAACATATGCTGGGCTCATGCATATTCACATCAAATGTTAATGGAAACTCCTCTCTGTTAACTTCTTCGTTTATTACTTGGGCTTCAGGCGAATTTGGGAGTAGGGGGCAAAGGGTGGGGAGACTGCTGGATTTATCACATCCAAGCCTGATTCTGTCTGTCCAATGCTCACGCATACAGCAGAGCCACTGGATAGAGATGAGCAAAGGTAGCTCTTCCACCACCATGCACCTAAATCAGTCCAACCTTGCCACCATCTTGACTGAGCTCTAACACTGCATGGACCAGTTCCATCTTGGTGGTGCAATCACCAACCTAGCTATGGCCACTAGAAAAGAAGGTCCATTCTTACTCTGACCTTGGCGTGCCCCAAAGTGCTTTACCAGGGAAGTACTTTTGAAGTGTCATCATTATTGTAATGTTGGAAATGTGGCAGCCATTTTGCGCACAGCAAGCTCCCACAAGCAGCAAGCAATGTGACAACTGATCACTTGAGCTGCTTTACTGATAGTTGAGAGATAAATATTGGCCAGGACACCAAGGAGTGTTCCCCCTACTCTTGTTTTTCACAATAGGGGCCATGGGATTGGTTATCAAGGTCCTGTCTATTCTCACATTTCAATAGCAAGGCAGCACCTCCAACAGTGCAGCACTCCTCTCTCCAGTACTGCATGGGGAGCATAAACAGAGATTACGGGCTTGATTGTCTCGAGTGGGACTTGAGCAACACTAGTGCAGCTGCCTTGTAATAAAAAGCAGCCAGGCAAGCTTGCTCAAGACTATTCTTTAGCCTCCAATCAATGCTGCTCTGACCCAGCCTTTGTTTTTGCTGATAATCTGGCTCGATAGTGACAACATGGTTGACCGTCCATGTACTAAACCCAACAAGGTTTCGGCCCATCCCACTGTGTATTTGAACTAACTGGAGTGTGTTTTAACTGATGTATTGCATTCTTCATGGTTTGCGATCAGAATTGTGTGTACATATTGGAAAAATAAAGATGAATTTTTCATTTACGTTGGGTTTTTTGTTGTTGAAGCAATTGTGTTGTAGAATCATGGAATCTTACACCATTTGAAGGGTGCCATTCAGCCCATTGGGCCTGTGCTGGCTCTCTGAAAGAGCTGCCCATTAGCACACACAGACTTGGGATTCATTAATAAATTCAGCCGCCCAGGGATTTATGCTGGTTACACTGGCCAGGTGAATGTGAACCTGTAGTTAATACCGAAACGTGGGCCCATGGTTTTATGGTCAAGTACAAGAATTTGGCTTTTGAATTGCACTTTTTCCCCCTTTTTAATTTTTTTTCATTTTGCGAACCATGCCCTGATTCATTGCAGTTCAGTTCGGTAGCTGGCAGAAGTCTTCAGCTATGCTGCAACTGTAACCATTTTTTTTCATGTAAGCCGATTGCTAGGTGCCAACTCAGCCCTGGCATCTGCACGTGTATAATTTCGAGCATTTAGCAATTGGATGGTGACCAAGTGCTGGATCTTAAGTAGTAACCATTCATCTCGTTATGCATAGGGAAGAGGTAGTGGGATGGTTCCCCTTTTTCTCTGCCTCTCGACTAAACGCAGAAAGATGTGTTTTAATCCCCTTAATGCTGCTACTGTCAAGTACAGACTTTTTTTCAGTGTGGGATTTTTTTCCCCACAGCCTCTCAGACTCACTGACCTGGACTCCTGCTCAAGATGTGAGTTAATAAGGTGTTTCTTCTGTCATGTGACCATAGTATCAGTATTCCCATCATCTGCATAAATGGCCCCTGACGATGTTAGCACTGACCCATAATGGGGGTTTTGAATCTCAGCCATTTGCACGTTCTTGTGATAGAATGGCTTACTCTCACCTGTTTTGTGGAATTTCATCCTGCAGCCACTAAGTCTGTCTGGCTATTGTACAGTGGTTTTGGTAGACATTTAGACAATAATAACTAAAGTCCGTGGGAGAGATCTGTTGCATTTTTAATGCCTTCACAAAGGAATATCCAAAAGATTGTTTACGTTTCAATGTCCCGTTGATACAAGGAAGTTACTTCCAGCCTCGGGCAGTCTTGTATATTTCCAGACAATAATTTGGGGGGAGGGAGAAGAGAGAAGTCACCTGACCCTGCTTGACTCCATCTTGTATCAAGGTAAATTGTTCATTTTTTTTAATCTACCTTTTAAAAGTAGTGTCCATTTCTTCATAAATTTGCAGGCATCACTACATGGGCATGATGCTCATTATAATCACTTTATGCAGCAGTTCAGTAGAATGGATATTACGAGATCCTTTACCCCTGCTCTGCACCGAAAAGGTTTCATTGCCAAACGTACACCAGCTGTAAAATGATTACCCTAGCAATCCATAGCCCATGTCCTTTTGAACATCATAAAGTTGGAAACGAATTAAATGGAAACATGAATTAAACAAGTGGCTTGTTGTTACTAAAGCTGGCCTAGGCATCTTCACAAACCTCCAATCAAGAGTTTTCTCACTAAGCAAGCTTTTTTTTCAATAGAGGGGAGTTTGATATTTCTTTTGCTGAGGGAAGCAACACCTGTACCTGTGTCATAGATTGTTTATGACATCAAGTTTTGAGACAATGGCCTTTGTAATTTTGCAGCCAAGTTCTTGTGAAATAATATTTATTAGCAAGCCATTGCATGCCCTCAAATCAAATGTAATATCTCCAGAAAGAGCTGGATATTCACATTCCCAACAGCAAGTTAAAAGGACAAAAGGGAGGGGTGTCAAAAATCGCCCATGGCTTCCATTTCGTAAATCCTAGAGCCCTGGCCTTGTTCCAATTGAAGCAAAATAATACACTTTACGATCTGAAATGGTATTTCTAAAAAAGCAAAACACTGTAGATGCTGGAAATCTGAAATAAAAACAGGAACATGCTGTAAATATTCAGCAGGTCTGACAATAACTGTAGAAAGAGAAAAAAAGAGTTAATGCTTCAGGCCAATGACCTTTCATCAGAACTGAGAAAAGTTAGCGATGTAATAGGCTTTAAGCAAGTGAAAGAGGGGAGGGGAAAAATAAAAAGTGTCTGTGAGGGTGGGAGACAGGAGAGATTAAATGACAAAAATGTTGGGGGTGTAAGGACAAATTGATAATGGGACAAGTTAAACACAAAATGTGGCTAGAGGAGGTGTGAATGGCAGAATGCTGTCCAAAAGGAAAAAAAAATGAGAGTATCTTTAAAGGGAACAAGGTGGGGGCAGATCACTGAAATTGTTGAACTCAATGTTGAGTCTGAAAGGCTGTCAAGTCCTAATTGAAAGATGAGATGACGCTGAGCTTCACTAAAAACACTGCAGCAGGCCGAGGACAGAAAGGTCAGAGTGGGAGTAAAATACAGAACTAAAATGACAGGAGACGAGAAGCTCAGGGTCACGCTAACACTCTGCTTGGTCTCCTCAACATAGAGCAGATGACACCGTGAGCACACATCCAGTATGCTAAATTGAAAGGTGTAAGTAAACTGTGTTTTCACCTGGAAAAAGTGGTTGGAGCCTTAGATGGTGAACAGAGAGGAGGCAAAAGGGCAGGTGTTGTGTCTCCTGCACTTGCATGGAAAGATGTTTTAGGAAAAGGAGGAGGTGCGGGGAGTGACTGAGGAGTGAACTAAGGAGTCACGGAGAGAATGGTCCCCTCAGGGGAGCAAGGGAAGGGGAAGGTGTGTTTGTTGGGTGGTGTCATGCTAGAGGTAGAAATGGCAAAGGATGATCTGTTGAATACCAAGGCTGGTGGACTGGAAGTTGAGTACGAGGGTGGAGATGGGCAATATTACAAGACCACCTACTTCTAACCTGTAACATCACCCATTTCCAACCCTCCCTCAGCCCATCTGCTGAAATGCTGACCTGTGCTTTAGTCTCTCCCAAACGGGATTATTCCAATGGTCTCTGTAAGCTGCAGCTCATCTAAAACTCTGCTGTCTGTATCCTATCCTGCATCAAATCCTGTTCAGCCATCACCCCAGTGCTCATTGACTGACTTGAGTTCCCAATCCCCAATGTTGCAAATTTAAAGTTCTGATCCTTGTGCATCCATCCCTATTGCTGCAAAATCCTCCAGCTCTACAGTGAGCTTTCTGCCAGAGACTTTCTATTCCTCCGACTCTATCCTCTTCTGGGTTGACTCCCACCAATGGCAGCTGTGCCTCCAGCTATCTAGGCCCAAAGCTCCCCACCTCTCTCTTTGACCCTCCAAGACTCTCCTTAGATCTACCCTTTGGCCAAGATTTTGGTTGCCCCCTCACATGTCCTCCTTTGGTTTAGCATCCATTTTTTTTCCTTCAGCCTCAGTGAAGTGTTGGGATGTTGTTTTTCTATGCCAAAGGCACTATATAAATGCAAGCCTTTCTTGTTGTTTCTGCCACCTAAGGAAATCCCAGGCTATTCTCCTCTTTCCCCCAACCACACCCCCACCCAACCCAAGAATTGGGGAATTAAGGTGCTGAACTGGAGACATGGATGAGTAGGAAGAGAACAACACTAGCTTGCATTTATTTAGCACCTTTCATATAATAAATGGAACTTCACAGGCGCATGATCCAATAAAATTCAACGCTGAGCTGCACTTGGTGATACTAGGAGGTGTGGGAACATTTTAAGAATTGTTTAAAAGAGGAGAGAGAGAGAGAGATGGAGAGGTTTAATAGGGAATTCCAGAGCTTAGGATCTAAGCAGCTGAAAGCCTGCCCAACAATGCTGGAGCCAGAATTGGAGGAACGCAGAGATTTTGGAGAGTTGGAGGGGCTGGAGGAGGTGACAGAGACTGGGAGGGGGTGAGACCAAGGAGAGATTTGAAAACAAGGATATGAGTTTTAAAATCGAGGTGTTGCCAAATTGGAAGCCAGTGTAGGCCAGCAAGAGCAGCAGGGCGATGGAAGACTTGGTATGAGTTAAGAATTGAGCAATAGAGTTTTGGATGAGCTCAAGTTTATGAAGGTTGGTAGATGGGAGGCCAGAGAGGGGGGCGTTGAAATAGTCAAATCTTCAGATAACAAAGGCATAGATGAGGAGACAAACCTTTGTCTAAAATGGCTACTGGATCCCCTCATGGAGGGCGATGTGGTCATGAGCTGGAAGGTCCTAGGTCTCCATTGCTGGCCTGTGTTGAGTCAGCTCCTCTCTAGTATGAGTAAGCCTGTGATAAACGGTCTCAGCATCACTGGGCAAGGGAGAAGAAAGATCCCGCTTGAACATCGGGTGAGACCCCCGGCTTGGTCTTGCTTTTAATGGTAGCTGCCTGATCAATGCACACTGTCTAGATTTGAATTGGAAGGATCCTCATTCGGGAAATGTACTTGAAGACAACTGGTTCGTGCCCTGCCGTTAGTCCATGTCTCAGGGAAGTAGGGGAGAATGCGTGGGAACTGGCAAGGTATCAAGCCTGAGTCACAAACAAAATGTTGTTGTCTCCTCCTGCCCAAACAGAGCTATCTCATTGTACACAAGGTTGCTGTAAGTCCTAAAACCAGTTCAGGTGGAGCAGGGATTCCCAACACACCCATTACTGTCTCCCTTCAAGAACAATGGGCACATACATATTGAGTCATATGACAGAAGAGGGCCCTGGGCAACACACAGGAGTGCAAGAAATGTCTTCAAGTCCCAACAGGTCCTCAGTCAAGAACTGCTTACAGGTGGATTTAGCGCAAAAAAAAAAAACGTGCCTTCTATATAAGCTGCTTGCATGTGTGTGGTTTCGCGTTTGTTTTCAGATTTGTGGATCTCCTCCAGGTGAGAGTGTGTGCATTGGGAAAGGGGACAGCTTTATGTATTGTCAGCTGCCAAATTCTCCTGCTGTCAACAGCGCTCTGAGTCATTGCCCCAATAGAGGTTCAGGCCAATAATACTCATGTGCTTTGCGATTAGTTCAAGCAAGTAAAGCTTTTATTTCTGTAGCACCTTTCATGAACTCAGGACACCACAATGCTCTTTACTGCCAATAAAGTGGAACAACAATAACAGCTTGTATTTGTATCGCACTTTTCACGTTAAAGAGATGCGGAGAGGTTTAGGGAGAGAATTCCAGGGCTTAGGGCCCAGGCATCTGAAGGCGCAGCCACCAATAGTGGAGCAATTAAACACGCCCGGAGTCTTACCCCCCTCCGCACGTTGCCCTCGAGGTGGCTGTGGTGGGGAAGAAGTTCACCTCCTTGTGGATTGTGCCTTGGCAAAGAAGGTCTGGAGAGAGATGCAGCGGTTTCTGTCGCGGTTCATCCCAAGCAGTTCTGTGACACAGGACTCTGTGCTCTACGGGCTGTTCCCAGGGACACACACCCAGACAAACATCAACTGCAGCTGGAGGATCATCAACTCCATGAAAGACGCTCTTTGGTCTGCCCGAAACTTGTTGGTCTTCCAGTGCAAAGAGTTGGCCCCAACCGAGTGTTGCAGACTGGCACATTCCAAGGTCCAGGACTACGTGCTGAGGGACACTAAAGCTTGGGGCAGCCAACGCAAAGGCACAATGGGGAAAGGTCGCTGTCTAAGACCTTTCTGCCACAGTGCACCGAGGGGCTGGGAATTGTATAGACCCCCTCGGGCTGTACAGCTCACAATGAATGTATGCATTGAATACTAAATGTATCACAATTGTATTGAAGCACTTCAGAGTGCAACATGATGTGGATAATTTGAATCTGATTGCACTGTCTGTGATGGCCATTTTGAAATGGTTTGTAATGTTCTTTTCAATATTTTATCAATAAAGTATATTTTTGCAAGAAAAAAATTAAAACCGGAGTTACACAAGAAGCCAGAATTGGAGGAGCGCAGAGATCACGGAGGGTTGTAGGGCTGGAGGATATTCCAAACATAGGTAGGGGGAGGTGGTAGAGGGCAAAGCCACGGAAAGATTTGAAAGCAAGGATGAGAATTTTTAAATTGCCAGAAGTGACCATTATAGGTCAGCGAGCACATACTATAGCATAGCATAAACTGTATTATCCACTGTCCAGAGTCAAAAGACATGTTTACCTGGTGTCTGTGCACAATATAGTTCTGAGGGAACAGATGCACAATAAATTCCCTCTGGCACTTGGGTGCATGCAATTTTAATTTTTATCCACATGTGCAAAAAGTCTCAATCGATTGGGGAACAGACCCATTAGATTTTCCAAGTAAAATGTGACTGGTCAAGTAGCAGTCTTGTATTCCCTGACCCACAAAAAAAGGATTTCATTTATGGATTTTGACACAGAGCTAGTCCCTTGCACCAACAAGGCCACAGGAAGATTTTGTTCCAATAGGTCCTATTATTTCAAAGAAGGGCAGAGGATTTCTTTCAGGTGTCCTGGCAACTATGTGTTTGTGTCTGCTTCCAATTTCCACCCTTCTCTCACCTTCACGTGTTCCATCTCTGACTCTTCCCTTCCCTTCCTTGGGTTCTCTGTCTCCATTTCTGGGGATAGACTGTTGGCTAATATTTATTATAAGCCCACTGAGCCCCACAGCTGTCTTGACTACACCTCTCTTACATTCTGCTTCCTGTGCAGACACCATTCCATTCCCCCAGCTTCTCTGTCTCTGTCACGCCTGTTCTGACAATGCAAACTTGCATACCAGTGCTTCTGAAATGTCTTCTTTTCTTCCTCAATTGAGGATTTCTCCCCACCGTGATAGTCAGGGCCCTTGACTGTGTCCGTTCTATTTCCGCATTTCTGCTTGCACCCCTTCCCTTCCATCCCAGGAGCATGATAGGGATCCCCTTGTCCTCACCTGCCACATCACCAGCCTCCATACTCAACACCAAACACATCTGCTCCTTCCCTCCCTTTTCAGTGTTCTGAAGGCTCCCTCCACAACTCCCTGGTCCACTCCTCTAACTCCCCCCAATATACCCCTTCCTTCCCACGGCACCTTGCCATGCAAGTACAGGAGACGCAACACCTGCCCTTTTACCTCCTCTCTCTTCACCATCTGAAGACCCAAACACTCCTTCCAGGTGAAACAGTGATTTACTTACACTTCTTTCACTTTAGTATCACTCCCACACTGCTGTCTGCTCAATACTGGGGTGCAAAACTGCAGTTTGGGGAGCTGCTTTTCAGGACACCTCTGCATGAACCTGAGCTTCAGGTCACCTGTCCTTTTAAATCTCCACCTTGCCCTCTTGCTGACCTTCCTGACCTTGGTCTCCTGCAGTGAAGCTCAAGGAACAGCACCTCATTATTCAAATAGACACTTTACAGTCTTCTGGACAGAATGTCACGTTTGGTCTGCAACCTTTGCACCCATTTTGTTTCCCTTTTCTTTGCTGGTTTTGATTTCACTCTTGTTTTTGCTTCCAGATGGCAGCATTCCGCTATTGACACCTCCTCTAGGCACATCTTTTGTTTCTTTACTTGTCCCATTACTACACCCTTAGGCCTTGCTCCATCATTCCTTTGTCATTTAATCACTTGCATCTTCCATCCTATCACTCCTCTTTTTTTCAACCTTTCCACTTGTTTAATCCCTAACTTTTCCCAGTTCTGATGAAAGATCTTCCTTCAGGTACCAAGCCCTAAGAGGACATTGGCAGCAATGGGTTTCCATTGGATCAGTCCATGATTATGCTTGGCAAAGTACTGCAGTGGTTCTCCAATGCTTTCTGCAGCAGGGCTGACTAGGAAACTCTCCCATTCTTATTGGCTGCCATCAGGCGTATTGGAAGGGTTTACAGGCTGATAATCATCCTTTGGGCCACATTATGAACACACCTTCCATGGCCATCAAGTCCTGGAGTGGGACTTGAACCCAGAGCTTCCAGCCCAGAGGTAGGGACACCACCCACCACGCCACAAGACCTCCCATGAAAGACCATCGACCTGAAATGTTTCTCTCTCCACAGCTACCTGCTGAGTATTTCCAGCATTTTCTGCTCATGTTCCCTGATCGACAAGGTGCCTTATCTACAGAGAAGGCTGTGTTGTTGAAGATGCTGTCCTTTGGGTGAACAGTGCCTATTTTTTTACCAGAAAAGCACTCCCTCTCCCAGCTGACACTTCAGTGTGCTGCTCCCCAACCCAGGTGCCATCTTGCAGATGAGATGTTAAATCAAGACGCTAAATCTTTTAGTCGACGATCTCAGGCGAATATGAATGATCCCACAGCCGCTATTTCGAAGGAGTGCAGGGGAGTTCTCTCCAGTCCCCTGGGCAACATCGATCCTTCAATCAACGTTACTAAGACATTATTCCCAAGGCTGTTTGACGGATCTAGCAGTCTGCGGACTGGCTGCCTCGCCTCCCTGGTCTGCAACAGTGCCCACGCTTCCAATGTGCAACCATTTCACATAGCGCAAGTTTGAAATGTACGAAACGCGTCTATTTTCAAACTGCAAGTGCAAACGCACCTTGGTTAAAGCATTCTGTTCAAAAAAAACTGATGCTGGGTCTGGCTTGGAAGAGGAGCAGCACTGGCAAGAGGGGGCATGAGCATTACAGCCTTTGATAGGCTAATGGAGCTTTTCAAAGTCTAATTTGGCTCAATTAAAAACCAACGCAACCTCCATTGCTGAAAGTAGCAACTCTGACTGAGTAATGCTGTTGGCACTGATTCAAAAGAGGGACTTAAGGTACCCCCACCCTCACTGTAGCTGGTTAAATGGCCACATTGTTGAACTATTGCCTACGAGGGTAAATCATCAGTATATTGCAACATCCACTTTCAGGCAGGGTGACCCCCGAGGGACAGTCAGCAGTGGGAGCCTCCTTAGCCGCTGTTTGCACTCCCCTGCTTGGAGACTGAAAGCAGCCACAGCACCCCCCTATCACTCCCCCAACTGAGATTAGTTACAGACCAGCGACTGAACCGAGAGGCTCCCTGATTTGTATGGGCCTCAGTTCAGTGCAGTTACAGATGGAGCCATGAGAAGGAGCCAAGTAAGTCAGAATACATTTGGAAGTGTTTAACAAGCCTTAGCTTTGTTTTGGCAGAGGGAGAATAGTCACTTGTGCCCTGACACTGTCACTTGTAAGTAAGACAGTATATCTCATTGCATTATGTGTTTTTAAGCAGAGAAAGGAAACAAATTGCGTTTATATAGTGCATTTCACAATATAGCAAAGCACTTTTGAAGTGTAGCCACTGTTGTGGTGTAGGAAACGCAAGCAACAGCCAATTTGCACATAGCAAGCCCCCACAAAAAACAAGATGATAATCACCAGCCAGTCTGTTTTTGGTGTTGTTTGAGGGATCAGTGTTGGCCAGGACACCAAGAGTGAACTCCCTTGTTCCTCTTTCAATAGTGCTTTTACATCCACCTGAGGGGGCAGAAAAGGCCTTGATTTAACATCTCATCTGAAAGACAGCACCTCTGACAGTGCTGCACTCCCTCAGTACTGCACTGGAGTGTCAGCCTACATGAGATGCTCAAGTGCTTTGAGTGGAGTTTGAAGCTAGAGCACGAGTGAGTCAAGGCTGCTACTCCAAAGCGGGAAACAAGTTGAGCAAATGCTCTTTTTCTCATGATGCCATTGTCACTTTGAACGGTTCGAGTTTATTTTCAGTTAGCTCAAGAACTCTAACCTAGGGATGCTGAGGCCACGAGTAATGCTGGAAGCTTCCTAATTTGTGTAATTCTGCACCATACAAGGCAGTGCACTTCCCAACAAAATCATCAGGAATCCCAAATAGGACCTGATGTAAATGACTGTTTCTGAATTCCCAAGCAGCATTGAAGGCTTTGTGAACTTTTAAAAAATATCCACCAGGGGGAGCACATTCACAGGTTTTATAAAGTTATTCAAAATCATGCTCTACCGCACTGTCATCTCTGGCCTTTCTCACAAGTCTCTCCTTAGTCTGTTTCTTTTCATTCTTTACACTCTACATCAACCAGAAGCACTGGTCAGCCTCCATTCAGCTTCCACCCAGCTCGATCTCTCTGCCTCCTCCATTCATTCCACTATCCTCCTCACAGTTCACAATGCTTCTAAGTTTCGTATTATCTGCAAATTTTGAAATTGTTCCCTGTGCATCAAGGTCTAGGTCATTAATATATATAAGAGAGAGCAGGGGTCCCAACACTCACCCTGGGGAACTCCACTATAAACCTTCCTCCATGAGCTCTAACCTTGCTCACAGGTCTGTTGTGTGGCACTGTATCAAATGCCTTTTGGAAATCCATGTACACCACATCAACAACATTGCCCTCATCTACTCTCTCTGTTACTGCATCAAAAAAACTCAAGCAAGTTAGTCAAACACCATTTTCCCTTAACAAATCCATGCTGGCTTTTCTTAATTAACCTGCTTTTGCCCAAGTGACTATTAATTTTGTCCTGAATTATCATTTCTAGAAGCTTCCCCACCATCGAGGTTAAACTGACTGGTTTAGCAAAAGCTGGGCTTATCTTTACACCCTTTTTGTACAACGGTGTAAATTTGCAATTCTCCAGTCTTCTGCGACCATCCTGAATCTAAGGAAGACTGGAAAATTATGGCCAGTGCCTCTGCAATTTCCACTCTCATTTCCCTCAGTATCCTTGGATGCATCTCATCCAGTCCTAGTGACTTACCCACTATAAGTACAGATAGCCTCTCCAATACCTCCTCCTTATCAATTTTAAACTCTTCTAGTGTCTGAATTACCTCTTCTGTCACCATGGACTGGGCAGCATCTTCTTCCTTGGTTATAAACAGATGCAAAGTATTAATTTAACACCTCAGCCATGCCCCCTGCCTCCCATGTGTAAAAATCCAATTTTTGATCTCAAACTGACCTTTCTCCCCCTTTATCTACTTATCTGCCTATAGAAAACTTTTAGATTCCCTTTTGCTACCTCCAGTCTCAACTTTTCTAACACTCTCTTGGCTGAGCTCCCATCTTCCAGCCTCCACAAAACTTGAGGTCATCCAAAACTTATCTGCCCATGTCCTAACTCACACCAAACCCTGTTCACCCATCGCCCCCTGCTCACTGAGTTATATTGGTTCCCGATCCAGGAATTTCTCGATTTTAAAATCCCCATCCTTGTGTTCAAAGCCCTCACCCTTCTCTCCTCCAAACTTCTGAGATCTCTCTAATTCTGATCCCTTGTGCGTTTCTAATGTTAATCACTCTGCCATTGGCAGTCATGCCTTCAGCTGCCTTGGTCTTAATCTCTGGAATTCCTTCTTTAAATCTCTCTCTTCCTTTAAGGCACTCCCTAAAACTCACCTTTTTGACAAAGCTCTTGTCTCTCTCTTTTTGAGTACCGAGTCCAAGTGGCCATGGACTTCCATTGGATCAGTCCATGATTATGCTTGGCAAAGTACTGCTGTGGTTTGCCAATGCCTTCTGCAGTATGGCTGACCAGGGAACTCTTCCGGTCTTACCTCCTGCCATAATGGAAGGATTTACAGGCTGATAATCAACCTGTTTGGCCTCATTATGAACACACCTTCCATGGCCATCAAGTCATGGAGTGGGGCTTGAACCCAGAGCTTCTGGCTCAGAGATAGGGACACCACCCACTGTATAAGACTTCCTTCAAGCCTTTGCTCACCTGTCCTTAATATTTATATAGCGCCTTTAACGTAGTAAAAATGTCCCAAGGCACACGAGTGCGATTGACTAAAATTTGTCACTAATCCATACAAGAAGATATTAAGACAGGTAACCAAAAGCTTGGTCCAAGAGATAGGTTTTAAGATGCTGGGGTGGCCTGAATTATTCCTGTTGGGCCCTGAGGAACTCTCCTAGTTCTTGTGGTTTTACAAAGAAAGTAAAAAACGATGTTTAAACCTTTTTTGGCCCTCTTCTGGCCTCAAAACCTATTCCAGTCTTCACCTGGTGGGAAATGAAGTGTCGCTTCCTGTTCAGGACGCCCAGTTAAAATTGCTCTCCTGACGATGATACCAGGACCTGACATGCAGAGGTCCACTAAAAGGACCCCGCCGGATCTTGCAGCTGTCCTTGCTGCCTGCTCAGGTGAGCTGGTTGCAATCGGAATGATCAGCTCCTGGGGAAGGGGGAGTGGGTGGGTAGTGGAGGCTGCAGGGCAGGCAATTTACCCGGGTGATTGTAAGTGCCCAGCCACCAGATTTCTGTTGAATAAAGTAGGTTTAAAATCACCAGGAGTGTCTCCTCAAGAATTGGCTCTCTAACCCTGGAGATCAGCTTTACCAGCTGCTACTGACCCTTGAATTTTGCCCTCACGTCTTGCTGACCAGAACTGCGCACAGTGGCCGGGATTTTTCAATTGACTTTTGGCCACGCTTCAAATTTTCCTGAAGTGTGAGCTGTTCAGAGCACTTTGCAGTTTGGGAGTGAGTTCCTCTGACTGCCTTGGCCACATAAGGGGAGGTGGTGGTGTAATGGGAATGCCACTGGTCCAGCTACCTGGAGACCCAAGTTATTTCCCTGGAGGCACGTGGGAAATCTTACCATGGTAGCTGTTGGAATTGAAATTCAATTAATAAAATCTGGAATTGAAAGCTGGTCTCTGTCATGGTGACCATGAAGCTATCATTGGTTATTGTAAAAGCCTATTTTTAAAAAAAATCATTCATGGGATGTGGGCATCACTGGCTAGGCCAGCATTTATTACCCATCCCTAATTGCCCCTTGAGAAGGCGGTGGTGAGCTGCCTTCTTGAACCACTGCAGGCTATGTGGTGTAGATACGCCCACAGTGCTGTTAGGGAGGGAGTTCCAGGATTTTGACCCATATATCCTGGAACTCCCATCTGGTTCACTACTGTCCTTCAGGGAAGGAAATCTGCCATCCTTACTGTCACAATGACGGCAAATTGTGACTGAGTGAGATCTACCTATAACTTCACCAGCTAACCAAAAAACATATTGAACTGTTTAGAGAGGGCCTTTTTTTCCCAAAAATAAACAAGGAAAGAGACTGACCAAAGATGGCTGCCACCAGTCACCTGATGTCTGCTATTGTAAGTTGACCAATTTTCTGGAAAGTTCCTATATGGATTGCACTACAGACCTACCCTGACTGTTGCATGGAATTTCACACCTGGGTTGGGGGCGGGGTGGAGGCAGTGCCAATGTCCACTTCAAAAATGGGCTATTGAAAGGGAGGCATCAAAAATGTGAAGAGCTAAATTTTAATCAACTGTAAAGACATTGGGTGTCTAGCCAACCAGGAAACAGACACTCAAATCACTCTTTGAAGGACAAAATAACCCCATCTCTTGTTGGTTTCTACTATCTTGAAATGTGTCAAAAGTTTCTGAAATAAAAGATCAAAAATGTCTCTACTTATTCTACAACAATGACTGCAAGATATGTTAATCAAATTCCTTTCTTGGAATATACAGACAGGAGGTTTAAGAACTGGGTTTGCCAAGCCAGAAGGAGACAGACACCATCTAAGCCCTCTTAAAAAAAACTGCTGAAGGAAGCAGTAAGGAATCTCTCTCTCTCTCTTCCTCTCTCTCTCTCTTTCTCTCTCTGAAGCTAAGATTGTCTCCAGCAAAGTGCAGTTACCTGGACTTCAATTCAACTCCAGGATTTTACAGGAAACCAGCTAACCTCAAATGGCTGCAATATTCAACAATCTACGCCTCAAGGACAAACAAAGGGCTGAATCATTATTTTCTTTTAACCTTTATTTCGACTCTAACTTTTCTTACTTCTGATATCTGTGTGTGCATGTCGTTAGATCTTTTATTATTTTTTCTTGTGTTTAGTAACTAAAAAACTTCTTTCTTTGACTCAAGGAAACCTGGTTCGATTGGCTCCTTATTAAAAAATAAATGCCTTTGGATTTGAAAAGGCATCTATGGGGAAAATAAATTTTAACAAAACCTTTGTTGTGACCAACCGAGGGGGATGAATACAGGGGAGCCAGTTCACTGCTCCTCACCCCTTTGGCCCACAGCAATGGGTTGAGTCTTAACCGGCCTCTGAAATGGCCTAGCAAGCCACTCAGTTGAAGGGCAATTAGGGATGGGCAACAAATGCTGGTCTTTCCAGTGATGCCCCACATCCAATGAAAGAATTTTTAAAAATGTAAATCAGTGCTCTTTTGACTTTCTTGATTGCTGCTCTAGATTGGTTGGACTTAATAAATATTGAGCCTACGTGAAACCCTAGGTCTCCTCCATCTTCATCAATCATATGACACTTCTTTGCCCTCTATCTTAACACAGGTATTTATTCTAAATGGTTGCCCACCTCTGTTAAAATTTTGGAATAAGGAATATTGCAGGTTAATAAAGCCATTAAAAAAACAACCAAGCACTAGGTTTTATTTCTAGAGGAATAGAATTGAAAAGTAGGGAAGTTATGTTAAACCTGTATCGAATGTTGGTTAGACCACACATGGAGTACTGTGCATAGTTCTGGTTGCAATATTATAAAAAGGATATAGAGGCACTGCAGAGGACGCAAAACAAGATCTATAAGAATGATACCAGAACTGAGAAGCTATAAATATCAGAAAAGATCAAACAGGCTGGGACTTTTTTTATCTCAAAATGGGAAAACTGAGGGGTGATCTGATGGAGGTCTTTAAAATTATGAAGGCATTTGATAGGGTAGACATAGAGAAGATGTTTTTACTTGTGGGGGATTCCAAAACTAGGGGCCATAAATATAAAATAGTCATTAATAAATCCAATAGGGAATTCAGGAGAAAGCCAGTCTCAGAAATGAAGCCCCATGAAACTATAATTGAGTGCCATATAGATCCATCTGGGTCACTAAAGTCATTTAGGGAAGGAAATCTGCTGTCCTTACCTGGTCCGGCCTACATGTGACCCCAGATCCACACCAATGTGGTTGACTCTTAGCTGCCTTCTGAAATGGCCTAGCAAGTCACTCAAGTTCAAGGGCAATTAGGGATGGGTAACAACTGCTGGCCTTGCCAGTGATGCCCACACCCCATCATAGAATACAGAAAGAAAATAAACTTTTTTCTCAGAGAGTGGTTAGAATGTGGAACTCACTACCACAGAGAGTGATTGATGCACATTAAAAATAAGGAGAATCTAGATGAGTAGTTGAGAGAGAAAGGAATGGAAGCATATGCTGATAGGGTGAGATGAAGAGGGATACCTAGCTAGCCCTTCAGTTCAAGGGCAATTAGGGACAGGTGTGGAATAGTTGGGCCAAATGGCCTGTTTTTGTAGCTATAATTCTATGTCACGTCAAATGACCATGTTAAGCATTCATACACTAATATTGCCAAGGTAATGTTGAAGGAAGGTTAAGGAAATCTGTCCCATCACAGATCATTCCACTCATACCCGAACTCTCCCAGTCATATTTGTAACCCGACTTAACCTGTGTGGCAGATGATTACAGATGATCACCGCCCTTTGCGAAGAGGAAGTTCTAATTTCTTGCGTTCCTGTGAGCTTGATCCTGTCTCCCAAGTGTCCTTGCCTTTGTGCCTTGAGTGGAACCCAGCATACTGCCAACAGAAAGGGAAGATATGCCAAGCAACTGAGAGAAAGCTGGTTGAATGCTGATCAATGGCAGCATGTTGGCAAAAATAATCAGGGCAGCATATTCAGATTTGATGTTGCTTTCTGTAGGCTATTTATCAAGATTGGCTGAGCTGGTGCAAGAGCATTTCATAGCTGGTTTTAATAAAAGTGGGGAAGAACTCTGATAAACCACAGCAAAGGGGTTATCTTTAAATCTGACACCGCCCCCCCCCTTGCAATGACACAAATCCCTCACTGTAGTAGGAACGTACCATCTCCTATAGAGAGGTCTTTACTACTCCATCCTAACAACTGTGTTTATTCACTGAGATAGATTCCTAAATGGGGAAGGAAGGTTTAGGGGAAACTTCTCTTAACCACCCCAGCCTCCCCTTTCATATCCTCAGAACTTCCCACACTTAGTCTCATTAAGCTGTGAATCGTTCACTCTATGCGCTCTTCCCATTTCTTGCATCCTCATTCTGTTGATTGACTCACGGCACCATTGCTTACGCCGAGAAATTGTTTCCTTCAAAGCTAACCCCTTCCCTCTCTCAGTCCTCTTGCAATCCGCAGGCAACTAAAACTCAAGGTTGGCATTCATTGCTTCCTGATGTACCTCATCGTCAGTCCTACTCATGCCACCCTTGTTCGGTGCCAGCCTGCACTAAGAACTTTGGCCTTTTCACCTTGGTTTCCCAATGATAAATAAACAGGTCATGATTAGATTGGCTATTCTGGAATCATTTTTTTTTTCAACCAGCTCTGATTTCATCTTTGGCTTCTCAAGTCTATCAGGTGCATTGTTGGAGGGGTTGCTTTGGTGTTGAAGCAGGATAGCAGGAGCTGGCCACACCACCAACAATGTGCATTTAGAAAGTACCTTTAATGTAGTAGATCTTCCCAGGGTGCTTCTTCACTGGAGCATTATCAAACAAAATCTGACACTGAGAGCCAAAGGAGATTTAAGGACAGGCAACCAAAATCTTGGTCAGAGAGGTAGGTTTTAAGGAGCGTCTTAAGCGAGGGAAGGGAGGTAGAGAGGCAAAGAAGCTGAGGGAGAGAATTCCAACATTTAAGGCCTAGAAAGCTGAAAGCACGTCCTCCAATGGTGGAGCAAATAAACTAGGAGCCAGGGCAAACTCGGCATGGGGATTGGTCCCTGTGCTTGAGTGGGTAGGGCCTGAGGCATGCTCAGTTTCAGGGTTTGGGCCTAAATTCAATTAGACCGGCAAGCTGTGGACTCCTGCTGTGCTTCCCCTGGCAGCTTGCCGATGAAGCAGATTTGAGTTTCAGTTTCAACCCAATTCCCATGGCAGTTGATTTATTGAATACGAGAGCCATGGATACAGTATGCAGTAGCTTGTGGATTTTCAGTTGAATGCTGACTGTGATAGTAGCTACAATTTAAAGTGACTGCCAAGTTCCCTTGCTAGGCAGTGTCAGTCGTGGCTGAGTGGCTAGCATGCTGGTCTCAGAAGGCTGTGGGACTTGAGCCCATGATCTAGGTTGATATTCTCAATACAGCACTGAGGGAGCGCTGGGCTGTTGAAGGGGAGGAGGTACTAAAGTGGGGCCCTATTTCAAAGGAGAGTTGGGGAGTCCTTCCCCAATATTTATCCCTCAACCAACATCACTAAAAACAGATTACCTGGTCATTATCACATGGCTGTTCATGGGAGCTTGCTGTGTGCAAATTGGCTGCTGCCTTTCCTGTATTGTGGCTGTGACTATGCTTCAGCTTATAGGAGGAGTGGCCCATGTTGCTAAGCACCAAAGCAAATATGAGTAAAACCACCAGTCATTGTACGTGCAGCTTTGCACCAATTTATAACAAGCCAAAATTAGGCTATTATACAGAAGCAGAGCATCAGCCAGCTTTCTATTGCCTCTACTGCTGAGTCTTACATCACCAGCTGCTGCATCTACCTCAACTTAAGAACTATTTTAGATCGTCTGCAAATATGACGCTTTATTTTAAATGAGGGTGACCAGACATCCTGTTTTTGATGTGTGCACCTCAGCAGGGAGGCAGAGAAACAAAGCCACATGTGTGTGTACGGACACACGCATGCTCCTCCCCGCCATCTCCCCCAAAATGAAGGATTGAAGGAGAGACCGAAATGAGGTAGAAACCGAGAGAGAAGGAATATCCCTTTCTAGCTTTTACAGGCTGAAAATTTGCATTCCTGTCCCTGCTTTTACTGACACCAGTAACTCACATCGGGGGGTGGGGGGAGTAAAGTTCTACCAGATGAATCAAAGAGTCTTACAGCATTGAAGGAGGCCATTTGGCCCATCATGTCTGCTGGCTCTTCGAAAGCACTATCCAACCAGAGAGAAAGTACTTCCATTTTCGTAGCGACTTGCAGCCAATGAAGTGCAGTCACTGCTATAGTGTGGCAGCCAATTTGCACACAGCAAGCTCCCACAAGCAGTAATGAGATAATGACCAGGTAACTTATCCCAGCGGTGCGGGTGGAGGGGTAAAATATTGGTCAGGACCCCAGAGGGATCTTTGCTGCTCTTCCTTTGAATAGTGCAACACGATCTTATACATCGACCTGAGGGGGACGGCAGGCCCTCAGTATAATGCCTTGTCCAGAGATTGCTCTGGAGTGTTAGCTGAGGCTTTGTGGTCAGGTCTCTGGCTGAGTGGGGGAGATGATGCTGTAGTGGTAATGTCACTGGATGAGTAATCCAGACACCCAGGCTAAAGCTCTGGCAACATGGGTTCCAATCCCACCATGGCAGGTGGTAGAATTTAAATTCAATTAATCAATCTGGAATTGAAAGCGAGTTAGTCTTAGTCCATAACAGCTATCATTGATTGTTGTTAAAACCCATCTGGTTGACAAATGCCCAAATCTGCCATCCTTACCTCATCTGGCCTCCTACATGTGACTTCAGACCCACATTGACTCTTAACTGCCCTCTGAAATGGCCTAACAAGCCTCTCAGTTCAAGGGCAATTAGGGATGGGCAACAAATGCTGGTCTTGCCAGTGATGCCCACATTCCATAAAAGAAGCAAAAAATATAGAGGACCTGGTGTATCAACAGTAAGATTATTGGCATAGACTAGACTGACTGGCAATATGGGAGATATATATTCAATGAGAATAAAGTGCAACTTTCCCATCAGATAAACAGGGAATATACCATACAAATATACACCAGTAAAATGATCACAAAATCTGCTTGATTGCTGTCAAAAACCAAATGCTTCACTGATGTTCTGCAGGGGAAGGAAATTCACCACCTCCACCTGGCTTTGGGCCTACATGTAACTCCAGACCCACACTTTGTAGTTGGCTGTTAGTGCCTTTGGGGCAACCTGGAATGGACAATAAACATGGCCTTGCCAGCACTGTCCACATCCTGACAGCAGCGAAGCCAAAAGACTGACACTTGGTGCTGAACCTTTAGGAGCCGGGGAGTGGGTGGTCTCAATTTCTGCCTCACAGAAAAATTTCTGAAGGCCCTCTTCACGGCACACTACCAACACCACCCCCCACAGTGTGAGAGAGAACCATTTAAGGTTACAGCCTGGGGTCAGAAGCAGTGAATATGAAAGGTCTGGTCAATTAATGTCACTGAAAATTGTGCTGTGCTATTTGTTTTCTCCAGGGCTTCCTGTGTTTGATATTCTATAAGGAGCAGCATTACAGACAATGCAGATAAAGCTGTCACTTCACATTCATCCAGTCCATTAAACTGCTAATCCAAACCCCTCCCAAAACA
Organism: Isurus oxyrinchus; assembly: GCA_026770705.1. Lineage (NCBI taxonomy): Eukaryota > Metazoa > Chordata > Chondrichthyes > Lamniformes > Lamnidae > Isurus > Isurus oxyrinchus. Next base: position 10,270,535 of record JANJGN010000032.1, read on the forward strand.
CCATTAGCTGATGTTTGACACTGCCTGCTCCAACAAATTGGTCCCCATGCCCCAGTGAGATACCTCAATCATCATCGAAGCCAACTAGTGTCAAAAAGAGGGTTAAAAATAACCCTATGATCTTGTTTATTTTAATATTTTTTGGAAGTCGATAATGAGGTTGAAATTGGAACATAAATTACAATTAAGAGTGGCAGGTTTGGTTCGAGGTTGACCCTGTAGCTTGACCTTTTGGGCTGGCTGTCTTAAAACCCACCCGCCCCTATATGTATCATTGTTTAATCACAGAACAGTGCGTCGACCTGTAAACCTTAAGTGAACTTGACAGCTCACTACTTCCCTTGAAGGTTCCTCATTAAACAAATCTCAAGAACCTCTGATGCTTGTCAAAGCAAAAACATTCCCAGTTCTCCCAAACCTCCTTTCCTGCCTCCAGCAAGCCCTTTCTTGTCTGCCGCTAGAAAAGCCAACAGCTCATGCCCGCCAACATTGAAAGCAGCTTCACCTGCACCAATTAAAAAAGGGAGTTTGAAAGAACCAGCCAATGTGTGGTGAACCAAGCAGTTCATTAGCAACGGAGACTCCGAGTGGTTCTTGTTTAGTTTGCTGATCATTGGAACCAGATGCTGTCAGCTCCACTTCCTCCTAATATCAAACACAACAAAACCACCCAGTGTGGCTAAATATAACCCAAGTTCAGCAGGGGGCGCTATCAATTTAAAGTTGATCGCACTCCAAAAATTAAATGAGAAACACAGCAGGGCTGCTTTTGCTGTTGTCTCACAACTGTCCTTTCTTTTGATGAGAGAATCTTTCCCTTTGTTCACTATTCATGTGCAGTTCACTTTAACTTAAGAACGTGAACAGTGGCATTTGGCAACATTGTCTAGTATAATGTAAGGGCCCCAAAACTCAACCTTTGAATGAACTCACCGCCCTCCCAACCTCCTGTACCTGCAGACACTGCTCTTAGGAATGCCCTTCATATATGTCTTCATTTAACATAGCTTGGTACAGGATAACTAGCGGCATAGGGCTTTGCAGGCACTTTGGGTATAATAGGAAACATTAGGCCCCTTTGGGGCCTGCCCACCATTCTATCAAATATAGCCTCAACTCCAATTATGCCTTTGCTCCTTATCCCTCAATGCGCTTGCCTAACAAAAAGCTTGATTCTCAGTTGTGAAAGCTCCAATTGCATCAATAATGCAGTTCCCACTGAAACAACTTTTGTGAAGAGAATCATATATTTGGTGTACAGGGACTAGGAAAACACATCAGCTACTTCTTGTGGGCAATATCCCATTAACATCCATTTGAACAGGCAGATAGGCCTTCAGTTTAATGTCTCCTCTGAAGGCCAGCATCTCCGACAGAGTAGCATCCCTTCAGTCCTTCACTGAAGTATAACCTTCTGACATTAATATTCACATCTGAGTCAGAAAGTGCCACATATCATTTTCTCTTGACCACCAAACACTTTTTAAAAATTTTGTTCATGGGATGTGGGCATATTGTTCAACCCTAATTGCCCTCTGAACAATTAGAGATGGACATTTGTGGGTCTGGAGTCCAGACCAGACTTCCTTCCCTAAAGGATATTAGTAAACCAGATGGGTTTATTACAACAATCAGCAGTGGCCCTATGGTCATCATTAGACTTTTAATTCCAGATTTTTATTTAACTCAAACCCCACCATCTACTGTGGTAGGATTTGAATCCAGGTCCCTAGAGCATCACCCAAGGTCAACAGTCCAGTGACAATACCACTACACCACCACGGTGGTTACCAGAAAAAGTGTATTCAAATAAGGCTGCAATCAGTGACCCCGCTATTCCCAGCCAGAACAGAGATGTTTGGGTAATTTCCCCCATCAATCCTGCCTGGAGACTGCACTGCTGCGTTCGATTTTACACACATCATTTGTATAATGTAACTATCCTCCACTGACTGCATTTTGCTGGAGAAATAATCCTGCTTTTATCGGGAGACTCTGTCTGCTGTGGTTTCAGTTATGAGTCTGGGGATCCACGTTCCAGCCCCTCCTCCAAGTCATTGCTGATGATATTCACTTCATTTAAATAAATTCCCTCTGTCTGGAAAGGTAGGAAGAGATTGGCTGGCAGAAAAGGGTGTAAACCTGTGCAAAGGAACAGCCATGTTCCAAGGAGAATAATTGTCATGAAAGGTGTTTGGCAACCATTTTTAATTTTAATCCACACAACGTGTGGATATACATTGCATTGAGACAGGTCACTTGTGTGAGGTTGTGGTAGCCCAATTGCTATTCAGCTTCCTAATCTTTTAGCCCTCCTTTTGTCTGACAAACCTTTTTGTTTTGGATGTTCCTTGATGTTCGTAGGGGCTCCGCTCTGTTGACGCCAGAGTGGCTGAGCAGAATCCTGCCAGTCCTTGCCCCAAGCTATTAGAAGGGCAGAATTTCCTGGTGAAGCCTGGGCATAGCAGGTAATGGGTTGGAAGTCAGCCCACGTTTCCCGCTCCCGCTCGACCCCACCCACCACTGCCAGCAGAATTTAAAGGGCCTGTCCAAGCAGGATGGAATCTCCAGATAACCAGGGCTTTTCCATAAATCCCTTGCCCTCTCAGTTGGACATGCAGCTTTGCCCTCTCTCTGACCCAATGCGACTGCTATCTCTTTAAATTTAAGTTAGGCCAATTTGTTTTTTTTTGGAGACGTTTGGTGTGATGCAGACTAACCTGGATTTCTCAGGATCTATAGGAAGAATCTCAAAATGGCAAAAAAAGAAAGTGAGAAGCCACTCCCCAGTTACTATCAATCAGGTAAAGAGCAACTACAGGGAGCTGTCAGATTCATCCTGTTCTCCTGCAGGTCTCACTAACTTCTCTCTTTTCGAAAAAAAGTTTCCCACATCTCATCCAGGACTAAATCTGTAACCCAGATGCTTGGCTTCCTCCTTTATGCCAAACATTTGCCTTTCGTCTGAACAATTGTTAACTATGAAGCCCAAGACTGCATAAGACTTGGGAACTGCTTCCATATCTGGGAGGGGGAAGCTCTTCCAGTATCACTCTTACTTTATTTCAGTGTCAGCCTTAGTGGGTAACACTCTTGCCTCTAAGTCAGGAAGTCATAAATTCCAGAGAGTTGAACCACATAATTCAGCCTGATGCTCCCAGTATAGAACCGGAGGAGTGCAGCACTGTTGGAGGTGCCATCTTTCAGACGAGATGTTAAACCATGGCCCTCTCTGCCCTCTGAGTTGGATGCGAGAGATCCTTTCACTCTATTTCGAAGAGTTGGGCAATTCTACTGATGTCCTGGGCAATTTTTATCACTCAGCCAAAATGGCCAAAGCAGGTGATTTAGGCCAGGATTTTGCAATCGGTGTGTGGTAGCGTGCTCGATATGCCAGCGCGTAAAATGACACCTGATAACATTGGGCATGCATCCCAACGTCACTGCACAGTCTCGCGATGTTTCGTTTGGCGGGCATGTGCCGGAGTCCACTCCACGCCCCCCAATAACTGATAGGCCAATAAGGCCATAAATGAATGAATTAGTGTCAGTGTTTACGCTGTCCGTCCAACCTTACAGTTGGTGGGCAGGTGAAAAGGCCAAAAGGCCTTTACGTTTTTTAGGAAACCTCATCCACGAGTGGGACGAGGTTTCCTAAAGTTTTTATTAATTAAATTTTCAAAAATTTTGAAGTATAAAAGCATGTCCCATCTCATGTGACACATGAGGGGACATGTTTCTTTACATTTTCATTGGTTTTATTAATGTCTTTAACAATCGCTTCAATCCCCCTGAGGCATGTGCGAAAGAGCGCTAGCTCTGACTCTCCCGCCTCTCTCCACCAGCACAGGTAGCACTACCGCTCGTGTCTTACACTGGGCGAGCCTTAATTGGCCCACCCACATAGAATGGTGGCATGGAGCTGCTCACGGGCAGCGGTCGGCTCCGTGATCACCCCTGCCCACTCCCACCGAGCCCACCTGCCAACTGAAAGATTCAGGCCTTAGCTTATTGCTGCTTGTGGGAGCTTGCTGTGCACAAGTTGGGACTGCTGCATTTCCTGAACTACAACAGTGACTATATTCCAAGAGTACTGCATGGCTGTAAAGCACTTCGGGATGCATGAGGGGGTGATAAGTAAATGCATTATTTCGTTTCTTTTTACCTGATAGTGTGCCAGAAATTGCTTATTGCTTGGTAGCCAAATGCATCTCTGGCTTCTAATCTGTAATCTGCTCTGCTGCTGCCTTCCCTGTTGCTCTCTAATTTATTGATTCTGCTCTGAACTTTCCTCCCTTGATCTTCTTAAACTGTAATTATTCCCTCCAACCTGCTCAACCTTCTCCCACTATATTCACCGTTTTGAATAAGAGTCATTCCACTATCTTGTAAACCCAATCTTCCCCTGGACCTTGAATCTGTGGACTTCCTCATCAGCTTCACTCCTTTCTCCCTTTTACAGTCTACAGGCTTCTAAAACTCCAGGGCCAGAATTTTTCCCTTGTCGGGCGGGCTTGACTGGAGTGGGCGGGGATGGTC
>JANJGN010000032.1:10287573-10573145 GCA_026770705.1 Isurus oxyrinchus
AAACATTAACTCTTTCTTTCCCCACAAATGCTGCCAGACCTGTGTATTTCCAGTATGTTTTTGTTTTTATTTCAGCTTTCTAGAATCTGCAGTATTTTGCTTTTGTGTTCATATGGAATTCTCCTGTTCAAGTGCTTAATCCGTTTCTTTTAATTAGAATTTCTTTTTAAGAAAAGGCTTGCATTATTACAGTACCTTTCGTGATGTCCCAAAAGCCTTTACAGCCAATGAAGTACTTTGGAAGAGTGATCACTATAGGAATATGTAACAATAGATAAAGTAACCAGCCCAAAGCACATAGATATTAAATATTATTTCTCTAATATTGCACAGCGTAATTTCAAGGCCCCTGTGAAACAGGCAGATTTTTGTGGCACCCAGTTGGCACCCAATGCTGCGCCAAGTAACTCACCTCCTGACTCCCCAAAGCCTGTCCACCATCTACAAGACACAAGTCAAGAGTGTGATGGAATACTCTCCACTTGCCTGGATGAGTGCAGCTCCCCCAACACTCAAGAAACTCGACACCATCCAGGACAAAGCAGCCCCACTTGATTGGCACCGCATCCACAAACATTCACTCCCTCCACCACCGACACACAGTGGCAGCAGTGTGTACCATCTACAAACGCACTGCAGCAACTCACCAAGGCTCCTTCGAGAGCACCTTCCAAACCCACAACAACTACCATCTAGAAGGACAAGGGCAGCAGATACAAGGGAACACCACCACCTGAAAGTTCCCCTCCAAGCCAGTCACCATCCTGACTTGGAAATATATCACCATTCCTTCACTGTCACTGGGTCAAAATCCAGGAACTCCCTTCCTAACAGCACTGTGGGTATACCTACACCACATGGACTGCAGCGGTTCAAGAAGGCAGCTCACACCACCTTCTCAAGGACAATTCGAAAAATTGTTACAATGCAGATGGAGGCCATTTAGCCCATCATGTCTGCAATGGCTTTCCAAATGAGCAATTGACATAGTGCCATTCTCCCCACAACCCAGCACGTTATTTCTTTTTGAAAAACAATCGAATTCTGTTTGGAAGGCCTTGAATGAGGCTGTCTCCACAACGCACTCAGGCAGTGCATTCCAGATCCTAATCATTCAATTGACTCTGTCTCCATCACACTCTCAAACAGTGCATTCCAGATCCGAACCACTCGATTGGCTCTGTCTCCATCACACTCTCATACAGAGCATTCCAGATCCTAACCACTCGATTGACTCTGCCTCCATCACACTCTCAGCCAGTGCATTCCAGATCCTAACCGCTCCATTGACTCAGTCTCCATCACACTCTCAGACAGTGCATTCCAGATCCGAACCACTCGATTGGCTCTATCTCCATCACACTCTCAGAGAGTGCGTTCCAGATACTAACCACTCGATTGACTCTGCCTCCATCACACTCTCAGCCAGTGCATTCCAGATACTAACCGCTCCATTGACTCTGTCTTCATCACACTCTCAGGCAGTGCATTCCAGATCCGAAACATTCGATAGGCTCTGTCTCCATCACACTCTCAGGCAGTGCATTCCAGATCCTTACTGCTCCATTGACTCTGTCTCCATCACACTCTCAGGCAGTGCATTCCAGATCCTAACCGCTCCATTGACTCTGTCTCCATCACACTCTCAGACAGTCCATTCCAGATCCTAATCATTCCATTGACTCTGTCCCCATCACACTCTCAGGCAGTGCATTCCAGATCCTAACCACTCGATTGACTCTGCCTCCATCACACTCTCAGCCAGTGCATTCCACATCCTAACCGTTCAATTGACTCTGTCTCCATCACACTCTCAGACAGTCCATTCCAGATCCGAACCACTCGATTGGCTCTGTCTCAATCACACTCTCAGGCAGTGCATTCCAGATCCTAACCACTCGATTGACTCTGCCTCCATCACACTCTCAGCCAGTGCATTCCAGATCCTAATCACTCCATTGACTCTGTCTCCATCACACTCTCAGGCAGTGCATTCCAGATCTTAACAACTCGATTGACCCTGTCTCCCCAACAGTCTCAGAAGGTGCATTCCAGATCCTAACCACTCGATTGACCCTGTCTCCCCCACACTCTCAGACAGTGCATTCCAGATCCTAACCACTCGATTGACCCTGTCACCACCACACTCTCAGGCAGTGCATTCTAGATCCTAACCACTCAATTGAACCTGTCTCCCCCACACTCTCAGACAGAGCATTACAGATCCTAACCACTCGATTGACCTGCCTCCCCGAGACTCTCAAACAGTGCGTTCCAGATCCTAACTATTCGATTAACCCTGTCTCCAACACATTCTCAGACAGTGTATTCCAGATCCTAATGCCTTGATTGACCCTGTCTCCCCAACACTCTCAGACAGTGCATTCCAGATCCTAACCACTCGATTGACCCTGTCTCCATTACACTCACAGGTAGTGCATTCCAGATCCTAACAACTTGATTGACCCTGTCTCCACAAGACTCTCAGGCAGTGCATTCCAGATCCTAACCACTCGATTGACCCTGTCTCCATCACACTCTCGGACAGCGCATTCCAGATCATAACCACACGATTCACCCTGTCTCCATAACACTCTCAGACAGTGCATTCCAGATCCTAACCACTCGATTGACCCTATCTCCATCACACTCTCAGACAGTGCATTCCAGAACCTAAACACTCGATTGACCCTGTCTCCACCACACACTCAGGCAGTGCATTCAAAATCCTGACAACTCGATTGATCCTGTCTCCCCCATACTCTCAGACAGTGCATTCCAGATGCTAACCATTTGATTGACCCTGTCTCCCCCACACTCTCAGACAGTGCATTCCAGTCCTAACCACTCGATTGACCTTGTCTCCATCACACTCTCAGACAGTGCATTCAAGATCCTAATGCCTCGATTGACCCTGTCTCCATCACACTCTCAGGTAGTGCATTCCAGATCCTAACGCCTTGATTGAACCTGTCTCCACCAAACTATCAGGCAGTGCATTCCAGATCCTAACCACTCAATTGACCCTGTCTCCATCACACTCTCAGACAGTGCGTTCCAGATCCTAACCACTCGATTGATCCTGTCTCCATCACACTCTCAGACAGTGCATTCCAGATCCTAACCACTTGATTGAACCTGTCACCATCACACTCTCAGGCAGTGCATTCCAGATCCTAACCATTCGCTTGTCCCTGTCTCCCCCACATTCTCAGGCTGTGCATGCCAGATCCTAATCACTCGATTGACATTGTCTCCACAACACTCTCAGTCAGTGCATTCCAGATCCTAACCGCTCAATTTACCCTGCCTCCATCACACTCTCAGACAGTGCATTCCAGAACCTAACCACTTGATTGACCCTGTCTCCCCCACACTCTCAGACAGTGCATTCCAGATCCTAATCACGCAATTGACCCTGTCACCTCCACACTCTCAGACAGTGCATTCCAGATCCTATCCACTCGATTGACCATGCCTCCATCACACTCTCAGACAGTGCATTCAATACCCTAACGCCTCGATTGACCCTGTCTCCCCCACACTCTTAGGCAATGCATTCCAGATCCTAACCACTCGATTGACCCTGCCTCCATCACACTCTCAGACAGTGCATTCCAGACCCTAACGCCTCGATTGACCCTGTCTCCCCCACACTTTCAGACAGAGCATTCCAGATCCTTGCTATTCCATTACCTCTGTCTCTTCCACACTCTCTGACAGTGCATTCCAGATCCTAACCATTCGATTGACCCTGTCTCCCCCACACTGTCAGACAGTGCATTCCAGACCCTAATGCCTCGATTGTCACTGTCTCCATCACACACTCAGGTAATGCATTCAAGACCCTAACCACTCAATTGACCCTATCTCCCCAACACTCTCAGTCAGTGCTTTCCAGATCCAAACCACTCGATTGATTCTGCCTCCATCACACTCTCAGGCCGTACATTCCAGATCGTAATGACTCTATTCTCCCTGTCTCCATCACACTCTCAGACAGCGCATTCCAGTTCCTAACCACTTGATTGAACCTGTCTCCCCCACACTCTCAGGCAGTGCATTCCAGATCCTAACCACTCGATTGATCCTGTCTCCACAACACTCTCAGGCAGTGCATTCCAGATCCTAACCACTCGATTGACCCTGTCTCCATCACACTCTCAGACAGTGCATTCCAGATCCTAACCACACGATTGACCCTGTCTCCATAACACTCTCAGACAGTGCATTCCAGATCCTAACCACTTGATTGACCCTGTCTCCATCACAGTCTCAGACAGTGCATTCCAGAACCTAACCACTCGTTTGACCCTGTCTCCACCACACACTCAGGCAGTGCATTCAAAATCCTGACAACTCGATTGATCCTGTCTCCCCCATACTCTCAGACAGTGCATTCCAGATGCTAACCATTTGATTGACCCTGTCTCCCCCACACTCTCAGACAGTGCATTCCAGTCCTAACCACTCGATTGACCTTGTCTCCATCACACTCTCAGACAGTGCATTCAAGATCCTAATGCCTCGATTGACCCTGTCTCCATCACACTCTCAGGTAGTGCATTCCAGATCCTAACGCCTTGATTGAACCTGTCTCCACCAAACTATCAGGCAGTGCATTCCAGATCCTAACCACTCAATTGACCCTGTCTCCATCACACTCTCAGACAGTGCGTTCCAGATCCTAACCACTCGATTGATCCTGTCTCCATCACACTCTCAGACAGTGCATTCCAGATCCTAACCACTTGATTGAACCTGTCACCATCACACTCTCAGGCAGTGCATTCCAGATCCTGACCATTCGCTTGTCCCTGTCTCCCCCACATTCTCAGGCTGTGCATGCCAGATCCTAATCACTCGATTGACATTGTCTCCACAACACTCTCAGTCAGTGCATTCCAGATCCTAACCGCTCAATTTACCCTGCCTCCATCACACTCTCAGACAGTGCATTCCAGAACCTAACCACTTGATTGACCCTGTCTCCCCCACACTCTCAGACAGTGCATTCCAGATCCTAATCACGCAATTGACCCTGTCACCTCCACACTCTCAGACAGTGCATTCCAGATCCTATCCACTCGATTGACCATGCCTCCATCACACTCTCAGACAGTGCATTCAATACCCTAACGCCTCGATTGACCCTGTCTCCCCCACACTCTTAGGCAATGCATTCCAGATCCTAACCACTCGATTGACCCTGCCTCCATCACACTCTCAGACAGTGCATTCCAGACCCTAACGCCTCGATTGACCCTGTCTCCCCCACACTTTCAGACAGAGCATTCCAGATCCTTGCTATTCCATTACCTCTGTCTCTTCCACACTCTCTGACAGTGCATTCCAGATCCTAACCATTCGATTGACCCTGTCTCCCCCACACTGTCAGACAGTGCATTCCAGACCCTAATGCCTCGATTGTCACTGTCTCCATCACACACTCAGGTAATGCATTCAAGACCCTAACCACTCAATTGACCCTATCTCCCCAACACTCTCAGTCAGTGCTTTCCAGATCCAAACCACTCGATTGATTCTGCCTCCATCACACTCTCAGGCCGTACATTCCAGATCGTAATGACTCTATTCTCCCTGTCTCCATCACACTCTCAGACAGCGCATTCCACTTCCTAACCACTTGATTGAACCTGTCTCCCCCACACTCTCAGGCAGTGCATTCCAGATCCTAACCACTCGATTGATCCTGTCTCCACAACACTCTCAGGCAGTGCATTCCAGATCCTAACCACTCGATTGACCCTGTCTCCATCACACTCTCAGACAGTGCATTCCAGATCCTAACCACACGATTGACCCTGTCTCCATAACACTCTCAGACAGTGCATTCCAGATCCTAACCACTTGATTGACCCTGTCTCCATCACAGTCTCAGACAGTGCATTCCAGAACCTAACCACTCGTTTGACCCTGTCTCCATAACACTCTCAGACAGTGCATTCCAGATCCTAACCACTCGATTGACCCTGTCTACCCCACACTCACAGGTATTGCATTCCAGATCCTAACCACTCGATTATCCCTGTCTCCACCACACCCTCAGGCAGTGCATTCCAGACCCTAAAGCCTCGAATGACCCTGTCTCCCCCACACTCTCAGGTAGTGCATTTCAAATCCTAACCACTCAATTGACCCTGTCTCCATCACACTCTCAGACAGTGCTATGCAGATCCTAACCACTTGATTCACCCTGTCTCCATCACACTCTCAGACAGTGCAATCCAGATCCTAACCACTAGATTGATCCTGTCTCCCCGACACTCTAAGGCAGTGCATTCCACATGCTAACCATTCGCTTGTCCCTGTCTCCACCACATTCTCAGGCTGTGCATGCCAGATCCTAATCACTCGATTGACATTGTCTCCACAATACTCTCAGGCAGTGCATTCCAGATCCTAACCGCTCAATTTACCCTGTCTCAACCACACTTTCGGACAGTGCATTCCACAACCTAACGCCTCGATTGACACTGTCTCCATCACACTCTCAGACAGTGCATTCCAGAACCTAACCACTTGATTGACCCTGTCACCTCCACACTCTCAGACAGTGCATTCCAGATCCTATCCACTCGATTGACCATGCCTCCATCACACTCTCAGACAGTGCATTCAATACCCTAACGCCTCGATTGACCCTGTCTCAACCACACTTTCGGACAGTGCATTCCACAACCTAACGCCTCGATTGACCCTGTCTCCACCACACTCTCAGACAGTGCGTTCCAGATCCTAACCACTCGATTAACCCTGCCTACCCCACACTCTCAGACAATGCATTCCAGATGCTAACCATTCGATTAGATCTCTCTCCTCCACACTCTCAGACAGTGCATTCCAGACCCTGACGCCTCGATTGACCCTGTCTCTATCACACTCTCAGGTAGTGCATTCCAGATCCTAACCACTCAATTGACCCTGTCTCCATCACACTCTCAGACAGTGCAATCCAGATCCTAACCACCTGATTGATCCCGTCTCCATCACACTCTCAGACAGTGCATTCCAGATCCTAACGCATCGATTGACCCTGTCTCCACCACACTTTCGGACAGTGCATTCCACAACCTAACGCCTCGATTGACCCTGTCTCCATCACACTCTCAGACAGTGCATTCCAGATCCTTACCACACGATTGACCCTGTCTCCATAACACTCTCAGACAGTGCATTCCAGATCCTAACCACTTGATTGTCCCTGTCTCCACCAAACTCTCAGGCTGTGCATGCCAGATCCTAATCACTCGATTGACCCTGTCTCCACAATACACTCAGGCAGTGCATTCCAGATCCTAACCACTCAATTGACCCTGCCTCCATCACACTCTCAGACAGTGCATTCTAGACCCTCGCGCCTCGATTGAACACATCTCCCCCACACTCTCAGAGAGTGCATTCTAGATCCTAACCCTTCGAGTGACCCTGTCTCCCCCACACTCTCAGACAGTGCATTCCAGACCCTAATGCTTCGATTGTCCCTGTCTCCATCACACACTCAGGTAATGCATTCCAGACCCTAACCACTCGATTGACCCTGTCTCCCCAACACTCTCAGTCAGTGCTTTCCAGATCCTAACCACTCGATTGACTCTGCCTCCATCACACTCTCAGGCCATACATTCCAGATCCTAATGCCTCTATTCTCCCTATCTCCATCACACACTCAGACAGCGCATTCCAGATTTCACCACTCGATTGACGCGGTCTCCCCCACACTCTCAGGCAGTGCATTCCAGAAACTAACCACTCGATTGACCCTGTCTCCACAACACTCTCAGGCAGTGCATTCCAGATCCTAACCACTCGATTGACCCTGTCTCCATAACACTCTCAGACAGTGCATTCCAGATCCTAACCACTCGATTGACCCTGTCTCCACCACACTCTCAGGCAGTGCATTCCAGATCCTAACCACTCGATTGACCCTGTCTCCATAACACTCTCAGACAGTGCATTCCAGATCCTAACCACTCGATTGATCCTGTCTCCATCACAATCTCAGACAGTGCATTCCAGAACCTAACCACTCGATTGACCCTGTCTCCATAACACTCTCAGACAGTGCATTCCAGATCCTAACCACTTGATTAACCCTGTCTCCCCAACAATCTCAGGCAGTGCATTCCACATCCTAATCACTCGATTGACCCTGTCACCACCGCACTCTCAGACAGTGCATTCCAGATCCTAACCACTCGATTGACCCTGCCTCCATCACACTCTTAGACAGTGCATTCCAGACCCTAACGCCTCGATTGACCCTGTCTCCACCACAGTCTCAGACAGTGCATTCCAGATCCTAAACACTCGATTGACCCTGTCTCCGCCACACTCTCAGGCAGTGCATTCCAGATCCCTAACGCCTCGATTGACCCTGTCTCGCACACACTCTCAGACAGTGCATTCCAGATCCTAACCACTTGATTGACCATGTCTCCACCAAACTCTCAGACAGTGCATTCCAGACCCTAACGCCTCAATTGACCCTGTCTCCCCCACACTCTCAGGCAGTGCATTCCAGATCCTAACCACTCAATTGACCCTGCCTCCATCACACTCTCAGACAGTGCATTCCAGACACTAACGACTCTATTGACCCTGTCTCCACCACAGTCTCAGACAGTGCATTCCAGAACCTAACCACTTGATTGACCCTGTCACCCCACACTCTCAGACAGTGCATTCCAGACACTAACGCCTCTATTGACCCTGTTTCCACCACAGTCTCAGACAGTGCATTCCATTTCCTAACGCCTCGATTGAGCCTGTCTCCACCACACTCTCAGACAGTGCGTTCCAGATCCTAACCACTCGCTTGACTCTGTCTCCCCCACACTCTCAGATAGAGCATTCCAGATCCTAACCATTCGATTAACCCTGCCTCCCCCAAACTCTCAGACAGTGCATTCCAGATCCTAACCATTCGATTAGCTCTGTCTCCTCCACAGTCTCAGACAGTGCATTCCAGACCCTTAAACCTCGATTGACCCTGTCTCTATCACACACTCAGATAGTGCATTCCAGATCCTAACCACTCAATTGACCCTGTCTCCATCTCACTCTCAGACAGTGCAATCCAGATCCTAACCACCTGATTGATCCCGTCTCCATCACACTCTCAGACAGTGCATTCCAGATCCTAACGCATCAATTGACCCTGTCTCCACCACACTTTCGGACAGTGCATTCCACAACCTAACGCCTCGACTGATCCTGTCTCCATCACACTCTCAGACAGTGCATTCCAGAACCTAACCACTTGATTGAACCTGTCTCCCCCAACACTCTCAGACAGTGCATTCCAGACCCTAACGCCTCTATTGACCCTGTCTCCACCACAGTCTCAGACAGTGCATTCCATTTCCTAACACCTCGATTGACCCTGTCTCCACCAAGCTCTCAGACAGTGCATTCCAGATCCTAACCACACGATTGACCCTGTCTCCCCCACACTCTCAGACAGAGCATTCCAGACCCTAATGCCTCGATTGTCCCTGTCTCCATCACACACTCAGGTAATGCATTCCAGACCCTAACCACTCGATTGACCCTGTCTCCCCAACACTCTCAGTCAGTGCTTTCCAGATCCTAACCACTCGATTGACTCTGCCTCCATTACACTCTCAGGTCATGCATTCCAGATCCTAATGCTTCTATTCTCCCTGTCTCCATCACACACTCAGACAGCGCATTCCAGATCTTAACCACTCGATTGACCCTGTCTCCCCCAACACTCTCAGGCAGTGCATTCCAGATCCTAACCACTCGATTGACCCTGTCTCCACAACACTCTCAGGCAGTGCATTCCAGATCCAAACCACTCGATTGACGCTGTCTCCATCACACTCCAAGACAGTGCATTCCAGATCCTAACCAAACGATTGACCCTGTCTCCATAACACTCTCAGACAGTGCATTCCAGATCCTAACCACTTGATTGACCCTGTCTCCCCCACAATCTCAGGCAATGTATTCCACATCCTAATCACTCGCTTGACCCTGTCTCCCCCACACTCTCAGACAGAGCATTCCAGATCCTAACCACTCGATTAACCCTGCCTCCCCCACACTCTCAGACAGTGCATTCCAGATCCTAACCATTCGATTAGCTCTGTCTCCTCCACACTCTCAGACAGTGCATTCCAGACCCTAATGCCTCGATTGACCCTGTCTCCATCACACTCTCAGGTAGTGCATTACAGATCCTAACCACTCAATTGACCCTGTCTCCATCTCACTCTCAGACACTGCAATCCAGATCCTAACCACCTGATTGATCCCGTCTCCATCACACTGTCAGACAGTGCATTCCAGATCCTAAAGCATCGATTGACCCTGTCTCCACCACACTTTCGGACAGTGCATTCCACAACCAAACGCCTCGATTGACCCTGTCTCCATCACACTCTCAGACAGTGCATTCCAGAACCTAACCACTTGATTGACCCTGTCTCCACCACAGTCACAGACAGTGCATTCCATTTCCTAACGCCTCGATTGAGCCTGTCTCCACCACACTCTCAGACAGTGCGTTCCAGATCCTAACCACTCGCTTGACCCTGTCTCCCCCACACTCTCAGGCAGTGCATTCCAGATCCTAACCACTCGATTGTCACTGTCTCCACCAAGCTCTCAGACAGTGCATTCCAGATGCTAACCACTCGATTGACCCTGTCTCCACCACACTCTCAGACAGTGCATTCCAGATCCTAACCACTCGATTGACCCTGTCTCCAAAACAATCTCAGCTAGGCATTCCAGATCCTAACGCCTCGATTGCCCCTGTCTCCATCACACTCTCAGGCAGTGCATTCCAGATCCAAGCCACTCGATTGACCCTGTCTCCACCACACTCTCAGACAGTGCATTCCAGATCCTAATGCCTCGATTGACCCTGTCTCCATCACACTCTCAGGCAGTGGATTCCAGATCCTAATGCCTCAATTGACCCTGTCTAGCCCACCCTCTCAGACAGTGCATTCCAGATCCTAACCACTCGATTGACCCTGTCTCCACAACACTCTCAGCTAGTGCATTCCAGATCCTAAACACTCGATTGACCCTGTCTCCACAACAATCTCAGCTAGTGCATTCCAGATCCTAACGCCTTGATTGACCCTGTCTCCATCACACTCTCAGACAGTGCATTCCAGATGCTGACCACTCGATTGACCCTGTCTCCACCACACTCTCAGACAGTGCATTCCAGATCCTAATGCCTCGATTGACCCTGTCTCCACAACACTCTCAGACAGTGCATTCCAGATCCTAACGCCTCGATTGACCCTCTCTCCCACACACTCTCAGACAGTGCATTCCAAATCTTAACCACATGATTGACCCTGTCTCTACCACACTCTCAGACAGTGCATTCCATATCCTAACCACTCGATTGACCCTGTCTCCACAACACTCTCAGCTAGTGCATTCCAGATCCTGACCACTCGATTGACCCTGTCTCCAAAACAATCTCAGGTAGGCATTCCAGATCCTAACGCCTCGATTGCCCCTGTCTCCATCACACTCTCAGACAGTGCATTCCAGATCCTAGCCACTCGATTGACCCTGTCTCCACCACACTCTCAGACAGTGCATTCCAGATCCTAATGCCTCGATTGACCCTGTCTCCATCACACTCTCAGGCAGTGCATTCCAGATCCTAACGCCTCAATTGACCCTGTCTAGCCCGCCCTCTCAGACAGTGCATTCCAGATCCTAACCACTCGATTGACCCTGTCTCCACAGCACTCTCAGCTAGTGCATTCCAGATCCTAACCACTCGATTGACCCTGTCTCCACAACAATCTCAGCTAGTGCATTCCAGATCCTAACGCCTCGATTGAACCTGTCTCCATCACACTCTCAGACAGTGCATTCCAGATGCTAACCACTCGATTGATCCTGTCTCCACCACACTCTCAGACAGTGCATTCCAGATCCTAATGCCTCGATTGACCCTGTCTCCACAACACTCTCAGACAGTGCATTCCAGATCCTAACGCCTCGATTGACCCTGTCTCCCACACACTCTCAGACAGTGCATTCGAGATCTTAACCACATGATTGACCCTGTCTCTACCACACTCTCAGACAATGCATTCAAGATCCTAACGCCTCAATTGACCCTGTCTCCCCCATACTCTCAGACAGTGCATTGCAGATCTTAGCCACTTGATTGACCCTGTCTCCACAACCCTCTCAGGCAGTGCATTCCAGATCCGATCGCCTCGCTTGACCCTGTCGACACCATACTCTTAGACAGTGCATTCCAGATCCTAATGCCTCGATTGACCCTGTCTCCACCAACTCTCAGACAGTGCGTTCCATATCCTAACCACTCGTTTGACCCTGTCTCCCCCACACTCTCAGACAGAGCATTCCAAATCCTAACCACTCGATTGAACCTGCCTCCTTCACACTCTCAGGCAGTGCATTCCAGATCCTAACCACTCGATTGTCCCTGTCTCCACCATACTCTCAGGCTCTGCATGCCAGATCCTAACCACTCGAATGACCCTGTCTCCACAACACTCTCAGGCAGTGCATTCCAGATCCTAACCACTCAGTTGACCCTGCCTCTATCATATTCTCAGACAGTGCATTCCAGACCCTCGCGCCTCGATTGAACACATCTCCACCACACTCTCAGACAGTGAATTCCAGATCCTAACCACTCGACTGACCGTGTCTCCCCCACACTCTCAGGCAGTGCATTCCAGATCCTAACCACTCGATTGACCCTGTCTCCACCACATTCTCAGACAGTGCATTCCAGATCCTAACCACTCGACTGACCCTGACTCCACCAGTCTCTCAGACAGTGCATTCCAGATCCTAACGCCTCAATTGACCCTGTCTCCCAAAAACTCTCAGACAGTGCATTCCATATCCTAACCACTCGATTGAACTGTCTCCACAACACTCTCAGCTAGTGCATTCCAGATCCTAATGCCTCGATTGACCCTGTCTCCATCAAACTCTCAGACAGTGCATTCCAGATCCTAACCACTCGATTGACACTGTATCCACCACATTCTCAGACAGTGCATTCCAGATCCTAATGCCTCGATTGACCCTGTCTCCATCACACTCTCAGACAGTGCATTCCAGACCCTAACGCCTCAATTGACCATGTCTCCCAAACACTGTCAGACAGTGCATTCCATATCCTAACCACTCGATTGACCCTGTCTCCACAACAATCTCAGCTAGTGCATTCCAGATCCTAACGCCTCGATTGACCCTGTCTCCATCACACTCTCAGACAGTGCATTCCAGATACTAGCCACTCGATTGACCCTGTCTCCACCACACTCTCAGACAGTGCATTCCAGATCCTAATGCCTCGATTGACCCAGTCTCCACCACACTCTCAGACAGTGCATTCCAGATCCTAACGCCTCGATTGACCCTGTCTGCCACACACTCTCAGACAGTGCATTCCAGATCTTAACCACTTGATTGACCCTGTCTCTACCTCACTCTCAGACAGTGGATTCCAGATCCCAACAACTCGATTGATCCGTCTCCCCGACACTCTCAGACAGTGCATTCCAGATCTTAGCCACTTGATTCACCCAGTCTCTACCAAACTCTCAGACAGTGCTTTCCAGATCCTATCACCTCGATTGACCCTGTCTCCCCCACACTCTCAGACAGTGGCTTCCAGATCCTAATTACTCGATTGACCCTGTCTCCACAACCCTCTCAGGCAGTGCATTCCAGACCCTAACGCCTCGCTTGACCCTGTCTCCACCATACACTCAGACAGTGCATTCCAGATCCTAATGCCTCGATTGACCCTGTCACCACCACACTCTCAGACAGTGTGTTCCAGATCCTAACCACTCGTTTAACCCTGTCTCCCCTAGACTCTCAGGCAGTGCATTCCAGATCCTAACCACTCGATTGTCTCTGTCACGACCACACTCTCAGGCTATGCATGCCGGATCCTAACCACTCGAATGACCCTGTCTCCACAACACTCTCAGGCAGTGCATTCCAGATCCTAACCACTCAGTTGACCCTGTCTCAATCACATTCTCAGGCAGTGCATTCCTGATCCTAACGCCTCAATTGACCCTGTCTCCCCCACCCTCTCAGACAGTGCATTCCAGATCCTAACCACTCGATTGACCCTGTCTCCACAACACTCTCAGCTAGTGCATTCCAGATCCTAACCACTCGATAGACCCTGTCTCCACAACAATCTCAGCTAGTGCATTCCAGATCCTAACCACTCGATTGACCCTGTCTCCACAACACTCTCAGCTAGTGCATTCCGATCCTAACGCCTCGATTGACCCTGTCTCCATCACACTCTCAGACAGTGCATTCCAGATGCTAACCTCTCGATTGACCCTGTCTCCACCACCGTCTCAGACAATGCAATCCAGACCCTAACGCCTCAATTGACCATGTCTCCCCCACACTCTCAGGCAGTGCATTCCAGATCCTAATGCCTCAATTGACCCTGTCTCCACCACACTCTCAGACAGTACATTCCAGATCCTAACCACTCGATTGACCCTGTCTCCACACCCTCTCAGCTAGTGCATTCCAGATCCTAACCACTCGAATGACCCTGTCTCCACAACACTCTCAGCTAGTGCATTCCAGATCCTATCGCCTCGATTGACCCTGTCTCCATCACACTCTCAGACAGTGCATTCCAGATCCTAACCACTCGATGGACCCTGTCTCCACCACACTCTCAGACAGTGCATTCCAGATCCTAATGCCTCGATTGACCCTGTCTCCACCACACTCTCAGACAGTGCATTCCAGATCCTAATCACTCGATTGACCCTGTCTCCACAACCCTCTCAGGCAGTGCGTTCCAGATCCTAATGCCTCGCTTGACCCTGTCTCCAGCATACTCTCAGTGCATTCCAGATCCTAACCACTCGATTGACCCTGTCTCCACCACACTCTCAGACAGTGCGTTCCAGATCCTAACCACTCGATTGACCCTGTCTCCATCACACTCTCAGACAGTGCGTTCCAGATCCTAACCACTGGATTGAAGCTGCCTCCTTCACACTCTCAGACAGTGCATTCCAGATCATAACCACTCGATTGACGCTATATCCCCTACAGTCTCAGGCAGTGCATTCCAGATCCTAACGCCTCAATTGACCATGTCTCCCCCACACTCTCAGACACAGCATTCCAGATCCTAACGCCTCAATTGACCCTGTCTCCCCCACACTCTCAGACAGCGCATTCCAGATCCTAACCACACGATTGACCCTGTCTCCACAACACTCTCAGCTCGTGCATTCCAGATCCGAACGCCTCGATTGACCTTGTCTCCATCACACTCTCCGACAGTGCATTCCAGATGCTAACCACTCGATTGACCCTGTCTCCACCACACTCTCAGACAGTGCATTCCAGACCCTAACGCCTCAATTGACCATGTCGCCCCCACACTCTCAGGCAGTGCATTCCAGATCCTAACCACTCGATTGAGCCTGTCTCCATCACACTCTCAGGCAGTGCATTCCAGATCCTCACGCCTCGATTGACACTGTCACCCCCACACTCTCAGACAGTGCATTCCAGATCCTAACCACTCGATTGACCCTGCCTACACAACAGTCTCAGCTAGTGCATTCTAGATCCTAACCACTCGATTGACCCTATCTCCACAACACTCTCAGCTAGTGCATTCCCGATCCTAATGCCTCGATTGACCCTGTCTCGCACAAACTCTCAGACACTGCATTCCAGAACCTAACGCCTCAATTGACCCTGTCACCCCGACACTCTCAGACAGTGCATTCCAGATCCTAAACACTCGATTGACCCTGTCTCCATCACACTCTCAGACAGTGCATTCCAGATCATAACCACTCGATTGACCCTGTCTCCACAACACTCTCAGCTAGTGCATTCCAGATCCTAATGCCTCGATTGACCCTGTCTCCATCACAATCTCAGACAGTGCATTCCAGATGCTAACCTCTTGATTGACCCTGTCTCCTCCACACTCCCAGACAGTGCATTCCAGACCCTAAAGCCTCAATTGACCCTGTCACCCCCACACTCTCAGGCAGTGCATTCCAGATCCTAACCACTCGATTGACCCTGTCTCCATCACACTCTCAGGCAGTGCATTCCAGATCCTAATGCCTCAATTGACCCTGTCTCCCCCACACTCTCAGGCAGTGCATTCCAGATCCTAACCACTCGATTGACCCTGTCTCCCCCACACTCTCAGGCAGTGCATTCCAGATCCTAACCACTCGATTGACCCTGTCTCCCCCACACTCTCAGGCAGTGCATTCCAGATACTAGCCACTCGATTGACCCTGTCTCCACCACACTCTCAGACAGTGTGTTCCAGATCCTAACCACTCGTTTAACCCAGTCTCCCCTAGACTCTCAGGCAGTGCATTCCAGATCCTAACCACTCGATTGTCCCTGTCTCTACCACACTCTCAGGCTATGCATGCCGGATCCTAACCACTCGAATGACCCTGTCTCCACAACACTCTCAGGCAGTGCATTCCAGATCCTAACCACTCAGTTGACCCTGTCTCAATCACATTCTCAGGCAGTGCATTCCAGATCCTAACGCCTCGATTGACCCTGTCTCCCCCACACTCTCAGACAGCGCATTCCAGATCCTAACCACTCGATTGAGCCTGTCTCCACAACACTCTCAGCTAGTGCATTCCAGATCCTAACCACTCGATAGACCCTGTCTCCACAACACTCTCAGCTAGTGCATTCCAGATCCTAACCACTCGATTGACCCTGTCTCCACAACACTCTCAGCTAGTGCATTCCAGATCCTATCGCCTTGATTGACCCTGTCTCCATCACACTCTCAGACAGTGAATTCCAGATCCTAACCACTCGATTGACCCTGTCTCCACCACACTCTCAGACAGTGCATTCCAGACCCTAACGCCCGAATTGACCATGTCTCCCCCACACTCTCAGGCAGTGCCTTCCAGATCCTAAGCACTCGATTGACCCTGTCTCCATCACACTCCCAGGCAGTGCATTCCAGATCCTAATGCCTCGATTGACCCAGTCTCGCACAAACTCTCAGACACTGCATTCCAGAACCTAACGCCTCAATTGACCCTGTCACCCCGACACTCTCAGACAGTGCATTCCAGATCCGAACCACTCGATTGACCCTGTCTCCACAAAACTCTCAGCTAGTGCATTCCAGATCCTAACGTCTCGATTGACCCTGTCTCCATCACACTCTCAGGCAGTGCATTCCAGATGCTAACCTCTCGATTGACCCTGTCTCCACCACCGTCTCAGACAGTGCAATCCAGACCCTAACGCCTCAATTGACCATGTCTCCCCCACACTCTCAGGCAGTGCATTCCAAATCCTAACCACTCGATTGACCCTGTCTCCATCACACTCTCAGGCAGTGCATTCCAGATCCTAATGCCTCAATTGACCCTGTCTCCCCCACACTCTCAGGCAGTGCATTCCAGATCCTAACCACTCGATTGACCCTGTCTCCACAACACTCTCAGCTAGTGCATTCCAGATCCTATCGCCTCGATTGACCCTGTCTCCATCACACTCTCAGACAGTGCTTTCCAGATCCTAATCACTCGATTCACCCTGTCTCCACAACACTCTCAGACAGTGCATTCCAGATCCTAACCACTCGATGGACCCTCTCTCCACCACACTCTCAGACAGTGCATTCCAGATCCTAATGCCTCGATTGACCCTGTCTCCACCACACTCTCAGACAGTGCATTCCAGATCCTAATCACTCGATTGACACTGTCTCCACAACCCTCTCAGGCAGTGCGTTCCAGATCCTAATGCCTCGCTTGACCCTGTCTCCAGCATACTCTCAGTGCATTCCAGATCCTAACCACTCGATTGACCCTGTCTCCACCACACTCTCAGACAGTGCGTTCCAGATCCTAACCACTCGATTGACCCTGTCTCCACCACACTCTCAGACAGTGCGTTCCAGATCCTAACCACTGGATTGAAGCTGCCTCCTTCACACTCTCAGACAGTGCATTCCAGATCATAACCACTCGATTGACCCTATATCCCCTACAGTCTCAGGCAGTGCATTCCAGATCCTAACGCCTCAATTGACCATGTCTCCCCCACACTCTCAGACACAGCATTCCAGATCCTAACGCCTCAATTGACCCTGTCTCCCCCACACTCTCAGGCAGTACATTCCAGATCCTAACCACTCGATTGACCCTGTCTCCATCACACTCTCAGCTAGTGCATTCCAGATCCTAATCACTCGATTGACCCTGTCTCCCCCACACTCTCAGGCAGTACATTCCAGATCCTAACCACTCGATTGACCCTGTCTC
Organism: Isurus oxyrinchus; assembly: GCA_026770705.1. Classification (NCBI taxonomy): domain Eukaryota; kingdom Metazoa; phylum Chordata; class Chondrichthyes; order Lamniformes; family Lamnidae; genus Isurus; species Isurus oxyrinchus. The sequence continues at coordinate 10,305,936 of JANJGN010000032.1, forward strand.
CATCACACTCTCAGCTAGTGCATTCCAGATCCTAATCACTCGATTGACCCTGTCTCCACAACCCTCTCAGGCAGTGCGTTCCAGATCCTAACGCCTCGCTTGACCCTGTCTCCAGCATACTCTCAGTGCATTCCAGATCCTAACCACTCGATTGACCCTGTCTCCACCACACTCTCAGACAGTGCGTTCCAGATCCTAACCACTCGATTGAACCTGCCTCCTTCACACTCTCAGACAGTGCATTCCAGATCCTAACCACTCGATTGACCCTATCTCCCCTACAGTCTCAGGCAGTGCATTCCAGATCCTAACCACTCGATTGCCCCTGTCTCCACCACACTCTCAGGCTGTGCATGCCAGAACCTAACCACTCGAATGACCCTATCTCCACAACACTCTCAGGCAGTTCATTCCAGATCCTAACCACTCAGTTGACCCTGCCTCCATCATACTCTCAGACAGTGCATTCCAGACCCTCGCGCCTCGATTGAACACATCTCCACCACACTGTCAGACAGTGCATTCCAGATCCTAACCACTCGACTGACCCTGTCTCCCCTACACTCTCAGACAGTGCATTTCAGATCCTAACCACTCGATTGTCCCTGTCTCCACCAAGCTCTCAGACAGTGCATTCCAGATCCGAACCACTCGATTGACCCTGTCTCCACCAAACTCTCAGGCTGTGCATTCCAGACCCTAATGCCTCAATTGTCCCTGTCTCCATCACACACTCAGGTAATGCATTCCAGACCCTAACCACTCGATTGACCCTGTCTCCCCCACACTCTCAGGCAGTGCATTCCAGATCCTAACCACTCGATTGACTCTGCCTCCATCACAGTCTCAGGCAGTGCATTCCTGATCCTAATGCCTCGATTTTCCCTGTCTCCATAACACTCTCAGACAGTGCATTCCAGATCCTAACCACTTGATTGACCCTGTCTCCATCACAATCTCAGACAGTGCATTCCAGAACCTAACCACTCGACTGACCCTGTCTCCATAACACTCTCAGACAGTGCATTCCAGTTCCTAACCACTCGATTGACCCTGTCTCCACCACACTCCCAGACAGTGCATTCCAGACCCTAAAGCCTCAATTGACCCTGTCACCCCCACACTCTCAGGCAGTGCATTCCAGATCCTAACCACTCGATTGACCCTGTCTCCATCACACGCTCAGGCAGTGCATTCCAGATCCTAATGCCTCAATTGACCCTGTCTCCCCCACACTCTCAGGCAGTGCATTCCAGATCCTAACCACTCGATTGACCCTGTCTCCCCCACACTCTCAGGCAGTGCATTCCAGATCCTAACCACTCGATTGACCCTGTCTCCCCCACACTCTCAGGCAGTGCATTCCAGATACTAGCCACTCGATTGACCCTGTCTCCACCACACTCTCAGACAGTGTGTTCCAGATCCTAACCACTCGTTTAACCCAGTCTCCCCTAGACTCTCAGGCAGTGCATTCCAGATCCTAACCAATCGATTGTCCCTGTCTCTACCACACTCTCAGGCTATGCATGCCGGATCCTAACCACTCGAATGACCCTGTCTCCACAACACTCTCAGGCAGTGCATTCCAGATCCTAACCACTCAGTTGACCCTGTCTCAATCACATTCTCAGGCAGTGCATTCCAGATCCTAACGCCTCAATTGACCCTGTCTCCCCCACCCTCTCAGACAGTGCATTCCAGATCCTAACCACTCGATTGACCCTGTCTCCACAACACTCTCAGCTAGTGCATTCCAGATCCTAACCACTCGATAGACCCTGTCTCCACAACAATCTCAGCTAGTGCATTCCAGATCCTAACCACTCGATTGACCCTGTCTCCACAACACTCTCAGCTAGTGCATTCCAGATCCTATCGCCTTGATTGACCCTGTCTCCATCACACTCTCAGACAGTGAATTCCAGATCCTAACCACTCGATTGACCCTGTCTCCACCACACTCTCAGACAGTGCATTCCAGACCCTAACGCCCGAATTGACCATGTCTCCCCCACACTCTCAGGCAGTGCCTTCCAGATCCTAAGCACTCGATTGACCCTGTCTCCATCACACTCCCAGGCAGTGCATTCCAGATCCTAATGCCTCGATTGACCCAGTCTCGCACAAACTCTCAGACACTGCATTCCAGAACCTAACGCCTCAATTGACCCTGTCACCCCGACACTCTCAGACAGTGCATTCCAGATCCTAACCACTCGATTGACCCTGTCTCCACAACACTCTCAGCTAGTGCATTCCAGATCCTAAACACTCGATTGACCCTGTCTCCACAACAATCTCAGCTAGTGCATTCCAGATCCTAACGCCTTGATTGACCCTGTCTCCATCACACTCTCAGACAGTGCATTCCAGATGCTGACCACTCGATTGACCCTGTCTCCACCACACTCTCAGACAGTGCATTCCAGATCCTAATGCCTCGATTGACCCTGTCTCCACAACACTCTCAGACAGTGCATTCCAGATCCTAACGCCTCGATTGACCCTCTCTCCCACACACTCTCAGACAGTGCATTCCAAATCTTAACCACATGATTGACCCTGTCTCTACCACACTCTCAGACAGTGCATTCCATATCCTAACCACTCGATTGACCCTGTCTCCACAACACTCTCAGCTAGTGCATTCCAGATCCTGACCACTCGATTGACCCTGTCTCCAAAACAATCTCAGGTAGGCATTCCAGATCCTAACGCCTCGATTGCCCCTGTCTCCATCACACTCTCAGACAGTGCATTCCAGATCCTAGCCACTCGATTGACCCTGTCTCCACCACACTCTCAGACAGTGCATTCCAGATCCTAATGCCTCGATTGACCCTGTCTCCATCACACTCTCAGGCAGTGCATTCCAGATCCTAACGCCTCAATTGACCCTGTCTAGCCCGCCCTCTCAGACAGTGCATTCCAGATCCTAACCACTCGATTGACCCTGTCTCCACAGCACTCTCAGCTAGTGCATTCCAGATCCTAACCACTCGATTGACCCTGTCTCCACAACAATCTCAGCTAGTGCATTCCAGATCCTAACGCCTCGATTGAACCTGTCTCCATCACACTCTCAGACAGTGCATTCCAGATGCTAACCACTCGATTGATCCTGTCTCCACCACACTCTCAGACAGTGCATTCCAGATCCTAATGCCTCGATTGACCCTGTCTCCACAACACTCTCAGACAGTGCATTCCAGATCCTAACGCCTCGATTGACCCTGTCTCCCACACACTCTCAGACAGTGCATTCGAGATCTTAACCACATGATTGACCCTGTCTCTACCACACTCTCAGACAATGCATTCAAGATCCTAACGCCTCAATTGACCCTGTCTCCCCCATACTCTCAGACAGTGCATTGCAGATCTTAGCCACTTGATTGACCCTGTCTCCACAACCCTCTCAGGCAGTGCATTCCAGATCCGATCGCCTCGCTTGACCCTGTCGACACCATACTCTTAGACAGTGCATTCCAGATCCTAATGCCTCGATTGACCCTGTCTCCACCAACTCTCAGACAGTGCGTTCCATATCCTAACCACTCGTTTGACCCTGTCTCCCCCACACTCTCAGACAGAGCATTCCAAATCCTAACCACTCGATTGAACCTGCCTCCTTCACACTCTCAGGCAGTGCATTCCAGATCCTAACCACTCGATTGTCCCTGTCTCCACCATACTCTCAGGCTCTGCATGCCAGATCCTAACCACTCGAATGACCCTGTCTCCACAACACTCTCAGGCAGTGCATTCCAGATCCTAACCACTCAGTTGACCCTGCCTCTATCATATTCTCAGACAGTGCATTCCAGACCCTCGCGCCTCGATTGAACACATCTCCACCACACTCTCAGACAGTGAATTCCAGATCCTAACCACTCGACTGACCGTGTCTCCCCCACACTCTCAGGCAGTGCATTCCAGATCCTAACCACTCGATTGACCCTGTCTCCACCACATTCTCAGACAGTGCATTCCAGATCCTAACCACTCGACTGACCCTGACTCCACCAGTCTCTCAGACAGTGCATTCCAGATCCTAACGCCTCAATTGACCCTGTCTCCCAAAAACTCTCAGACAGTGCATTCCATATCCTAACCACTCGATTGAACTGTCTCCACAACACTCTCAGCTAGTGCATTCCAGATCCTAATGCCTCGATTGACCCTGTCTCCATCAAACTCTCAGACAGTGCATTCCAGATCCTAACCACTCGATTGACACTGTATCCACCACATTCTCAGACAGTGCATTCCAGATCCTAATGCCTCGATTGACCCTGTCTCCATCACACTCTCAGACAGTGCATTCCAGACCCTAACGCCTCAATTGACCATGTCTCCCAAACACTGTCAGACAGTGCATTCCATATCCTAACCACTCGATTGACCCTGTCTCCACAACAATCTCAGCTAGTGCATTCCAGATCCTAACGCCTCGATTGACCCTGTCTCCATCACACTCTCAGACAGTGCATTCCAGATACTAGCCACTCGATTGACCCTGTCTCCACCACACTCTCAGACAGTGCATTCCAGATCCTAATGCCTCGATTGACCCAGTCTCCACCACACTCTCAGACAGTGCATTCCAGATCCTAACGCCTCGATTGACCCTGTCTGCCACACACTCTCAGACAGTGCATTCCAGATCTTAACCACTTGATTGACCCTGTCTCTACCTCACTCTCAGACAGTGGATTCCAGATCCCAACAACTCGATTGATCCGTCTCCCCGACACTCTCAGACAGTGCATTCCAGATCTTAGCCACTTGATTCACCCAGTCTCTACCAAACTCTCAGACAGTGCTTTCCAGATCCTATCACCTCGATTGACCCTGTCTCCCCCACACTCTCAGACAGTGGCTTCCAGATCCTAATTACTCGATTGACCCTGTCTCCACAACCCTCTCAGGCAGTGCATTCCAGACCCTAACGCCTCGCTTGACCCTGTCTCCACCATACACTCAGACAGTGCATTCCAGATCCTAATGCCTCGATTGACCCTGTCACCACCACACTCTCAGACAGTGTGTTCCAGATCCTAACCACTCGTTTAACCCTGTCTCCCCTAGACTCTCAGGCAGTGCATTCCAGATCCTAACCACTCGATTGTCTCTGTCACGACCACACTCTCAGGCTATGCATGCCGGATCCTAACCACTCGAATGACCCTGTCTCCACAACACTCTCAGGCAGTGCATTCCAGATCCTAACCACTCAGTTGACCCTGTCTCAATCACATTCTCAGGCAGTGCATTCCTGATCCTAACGCCTCAATTGACCCTGTCTCCCCCACCCTCTCAGACAGTGCATTCCAGATCCTAACCACTCGATTGACCCTGTCTCCACAACACTCTCAGCTAGTGCATTCCAGATCCTAACCACTCGATAGACCCTGTCTCCACAACAATCTCAGCTAGTGCATTCCAGATCCTAACCACTCGATTGACCCTGTCTCCACAACACTCTCAGCTAGTGCATTCCGATCCTAACGCCTCGATTGACCCTGTCTCCATCACACTCTCAGACAGTGCATTCCAGATGCTAACCTCTCGATTGACCCTGTCTCCACCACCGTCTCAGACAATGCAATCCAGACCCTAACGCCTCAATTGACCATGTCTCCCCCACACTCTCAGGCAGTGCATTCCAGATCCTAATGCCTCAATTGACCCTGTCTCCACCACACTCTCAGACAGTACATTCCAGATCCTAACCACTCGATTGACCCTGTCTCCACACCCTCTCAGCTAGTGCATTCCAGATCCTAACCACTCGAATGACCCTGTCTCCACAACACTCTCAGCTAGTGCATTCCAGATCCTATCGCCTCGATTGACCCTGTCTCCATCACACTCTCAGACAGTGCATTCCAGATCCTAACCACTCGATGGACCCTGTCTCCACCACACTCTCAGACAGTGCATTCCAGATCCTAATGCCTCGATTGACCCTGTCTCCACCACACTCTCAGACAGTGCATTCCAGATCCTAATCACTCGATTGACCCTGTCTCCACAACCCTCTCAGGCAGTGCGTTCCAGATCCTAATGCCTCGCTTGACCCTGTCTCCAGCATACTCTCAGTGCATTCCAGATCCTAACCACTCGATTGACCCTGTCTCCACCACACTCTCAGACAGTGCGTTCCAGATCCTAACCACTCGATTGACCCTGTCTCCATCACACTCTCAGACAGTGCGTTCCAGATCCTAACCACTGGATTGAAGCTGCCTCCTTCACACTCTCAGACAGTGCATTCCAGATCATAACCACTCGATTGACGCTATATCCCCTACAGTCTCAGGCAGTGCATTCCAGATCCTAACGCCTCAATTGACCATGTCTCCCCCACACTCTCAGACACAGCATTCCAGATCCTAACGCCTCAATTGACCCTGTCTCCCCCACACTCTCAGACAGCGCATTCCAGATCCTAACCACACGATTGACCCTGTCTCCACAACACTCTCAGCTCGTGCATTCCAGATCCGAACGCCTCGATTGACCTTGTCTCCATCACACTCTCCGACAGTGCATTCCAGATGCTAACCACTCGATTGACCCTGTCTCCACCACACTCTCAGACAGTGCATTCCAGACCCTAACGCCTCAATTGACCATGTCGCCCCCACACTCTCAGGCAGTGCATTCCAGATCCTAACCACTCGATTGAGCCTGTCTCCATCACACTCTCAGGCAGTGCATTCCAGATCCTCACGCCTCGATTGACACTGTCACCCCCACACTCTCAGACAGTGCATTCCAGATCCTAACCACTCGATTGACCCTGCCTACACAACAGTCTCAGCTAGTGCATTCTAGATCCTAACCACTCGATTGACCCTATCTCCACAACACTCTCAGCTAGTGCATTCCCGATCCTAATGCCTCGATTGACCCTGTCTCGCACAAACTCTCAGACACTGCATTCCAGAACCTAACGCCTCAATTGACCCTGTCACCCCGACACTCTCAGACAGTGCATTCCAGATCCTAAACACTCGATTGACCCTGTCTCCATCACACTCTCAGACAGTGCATTCCAGATCATAACCACTCGATTGACCCTGTCTCCACAACACTCTCAGCTAGTGCATTCCAGATCCTAATGCCTCGATTGACCCTGTCTCCATCACAATCTCAGACAGTGCATTCCAGATGCTAACCTCTTGATTGACCCTGTCTCCTCCACACTCCCAGACAGTGCATTCCAGACCCTAAAGCCTCAATTGACCCTGTCACCCCCACACTCTCAGGCAGTGCATTCCAGATCCTAACCACTCGATTGACCCTGTCTCCATCACACTCTCAGGCAGTGCATTCCAGATCCTAATGCCTCAATTGACCCTGTCTCCCCCACACTCTCAGGCAGTGCATTCCAGATCCTAACCACTCGATTGACCCTGTCTCCCCCACACTCTCAGGCAGTGCATTCCAGATCCTAACCACTCGATTGACCCTGTCTCCCCCACACTCTCAGGCAGTGCATTCCAGATACTAGCCACTCGATTGACCCTGTCTCCACCACACTCTCAGACAGTGTGTTCCAGATCCTAACCACTCGTTTAACCCAGTCTCCCCTAGACTCTCAGGCAGTGCATTCCAGATCCTAACCACTCGATTGTCCCTGTCTCTACCACACTCTCAGGCTATGCATGCCGGATCCTAACCACTCGAATGACCCTGTCTCCACAACACTCTCAGGCAGTGCATTCCAGATCCTAACCACTCAGTTGACCCTGTCTCAATCACATTCTCAGGCAGTGCATTCCAGATCCTAACGCCTCGATTGACCCTGTCTCCCCCACACTCTCAGACAGCGCATTCCAGATCCTAACCACTCGATTGAGCCTGTCTCCACAACACTCTCAGCTAGTGCATTCCAGATCCTAACCACTCGATAGACCCTGTCTCCACAACACTCTCAGCTAGTGCATTCCAGATCCTAACCACTCGATTGACCCTGTCTCCACAACACTCTCAGCTAGTGCATTCCAGATCCTATCGCCTTGATTGACCCTGTCTCCATCACACTCTCAGACAGTGAATTCCAGATCCTAACCACTCGATTGACCCTGTCTCCACCACACTCTCAGACAGTGCATTCCAGACCCTAACGCCCGAATTGACCATGTCTCCCCCACACTCTCAGGCAGTGCCTTCCAGATCCTAAGCACTCGATTGACCCTGTCTCCATCACACTCCCAGGCAGTGCATTCCAGATCCTAATGCCTCGATTGACCCAGTCTCGCACAAACTCTCAGACACTGCATTCCAGAACCTAACGCCTCAATTGACCCTGTCACCCCGACACTCTCAGACAGTGCATTCCAGATCCGAACCACTCGATTGACCCTGTCTCCACAAAACTCTCAGCTAGTGCATTCCAGATCCTAACGTCTCGATTGACCCTGTCTCCATCACACTCTCAGGCAGTGCATTCCAGATGCTAACCTCTCGATTGACCCTGTCTCCACCACCGTCTCAGACAGTGCAATCCAGACCCTAACGCCTCAATTGACCATGTCTCCCCCACACTCTCAGGCAGTGCATTCCAAATCCTAACCACTCGATTGACCCTGTCTCCATCACACTCTCAGGCAGTGCATTCCAGATCCTAATGCCTCAATTGACCCTGTCTCCCCCACACTCTCAGGCAGTGCATTCCAGATCCTAACCACTCGATTGACCCTGTCTCCACAACACTCTCAGCTAGTGCATTCCAGATCCTATCGCCTCGATTGACCCTGTCTCCATCACACTCTCAGACAGTGCTTTCCAGATCCTAATCACTCGATTCACCCTGTCTCCACAACACTCTCAGACAGTGCATTCCAGATCCTAACCACTCGATGGACCCTCTCTCCACCACACTCTCAGACAGTGCATTCCAGATCCTAATGCCTCGATTGACCCTGTCTCCACCACACTCTCAGACAGTGCATTCCAGATCCTAATCACTCGATTGACACTGTCTCCACAACCCTCTCAGGCAGTGCGTTCCAGATCCTAATGCCTCGCTTGACCCTGTCTCCAGCATACTCTCAGTGCATTCCAGATCCTAACCACTCGATTGACCCTGTCTCCACCACACTCTCAGACAGTGCGTTCCAGATCCTAACCACTCGATTGACCCTGTCTCCACCACACTCTCAGACAGTGCGTTCCAGATCCTAACCACTGGATTGAAGCTGCCTCCTTCACACTCTCAGACAGTGCATTCCAGATCATAACCACTCGATTGACCCTATATCCCCTACAGTCTCAGGCAGTGCATTCCAGATCCTAACGCCTCAATTGACCATGTCTCCCCCACACTCTCAGACACAGCATTCCAGATCCTAACGCCTCAATTGACCCTGTCTCCCCCACACTCTCAGGCAGTACATTCCAGATCCTAACCACTCGATTGACCCTGTCTCCATCACACTCTCAGCTAGTGCATTCCAGATCCTAATCACTCGATTGACCCTGTCTCCCCCACACTCTCAGGCAGTACATTCCAGATCCTAACCACTCGATTGACCCTGTCTCCATCACACTCTCAGCTAGTGCATTCCAGATCCTAATCACTCGATTGACCCTGTCTCCACAACCCTCTCAGGCAGTGCGTTCCAGATCCTAACGCCTCGCTTGACCCTGTCTCCAGCATACTCTCAGTGCATTCCAGATCCTAACCACTCGATTGACCCTGTCTCCACCACACTCTCAGACAGTGCGTTCCAGATCCTAACCACTCGATTGAACCTGCCTCCTTCACACTCTCAGACAGTGCATTCCAGATCCTAACCACTCGATTGACCCTATCTCCCCTACAGTCTCAGGCAGTGCATTCCAGATCCTAACCACTCGATTGCCCCTGTCTCCACCACACTCTCAGGCTGTGCATGCCAGAACCTAACCACTCGAATGACCCTATCTCCACAACACTCTCAGGCAGTTCATTCCAGATCCTAACCACTCAGTTGACCCTGCCTCCATCATACTCTCAGACAGTGCATTCCAGACCCTCGCGCCTCGATTGAACACATCTCCACCACACTGTCAGACAGTGCATTCCAGATCCTAACCACTCGACTGACCCTGTCTCCCCTACACTCTCAGACAGTGCATTTCAGATCCTAACCACTCGATTGTCCCTGTCTCCACCAAGCTCTCAGACAGTGCATTCCAGATCCGAACCACTCGATTGACCCTGTCTCCACCAAACTCTCAGGCTGTGCATTCCAGACCCTAATGCCTCAATTGTCCCTGTCTCCATCACACACTCAGGTAATGCATTCCAGACCCTAACCACTCGATTGACCCTGTCTCCCCCACACTCTCAGGCAGTGCATTCCAGATCCTAACCACTCGATTGACTCTGCCTCCATCACAGTCTCAGGCAGTGCATTCCTGATCCTAATGCCTCGATTTTCCCTGTCTCCATAACACTCTCAGACAGTGCATTCCAGATCCTAACCACTTGATTGACCCTGTCTCCATCACAATCTCAGACAGTGCATTCCAGAACCTAACCACTCGACTGACCCTGTCTCCATAACACTCTCAGACAGTGCATTCCAGTTCCTAACCACTCGATTGACCCTGTCTCCACCACACTCCCAGACAGTGCATTCCAGACCCTAAAGCCTCAATTGACCCTGTCACCCCCACACTCTCAGGCAGTGCATTCCAGATCCTAACCACTCGATTGACCCTGTCTCCATCACACGCTCAGGCAGTGCATTCCAGATCCTAATGCCTCAATTGACCCTGTCTCCCCCACACTCTCAGGCAGTGCATTCCAGATCCTAACCACTCGATTGACCCTGTCTCCCCCACACTCTCAGGCAGTGCATTCCAGATCCTAACCACTCGATTGACCCTGTCTCCCCCACACTCTCAGGCAGTGCATTCCAGATACTAGCCACTCGATTGACCCTGTCTCCACCACACTCTCAGACAGTGTGTTCCAGATCCTAACCACTCGTTTAACCCAGTCTCCCCTAGACTCTCAGGCAGTGCATTCCAGATCCTAACCAATCGATTGTCCCTGTCTCTACCACACTCTCAGGCTATGCATGCCGGATCCTAACCACTCGAATGACCCTGTCTCCACAACACTCTCAGGCAGTGCATTCCAGATCCTAACCACTCAGTTGACCCTGTCTCAATCACATTCTCAGGCAGTGCATTCCAGATCCTAACGCCTCAATTGACCCTGTCTCCCCCACCCTCTCAGACAGTGCATTCCAGATCCTAACCACTCGATTGACCCTGTCTCCACAACACTCTCAGCTAGTGCATTCCAGATCCTAACCACTCGATAGACCCTGTCTCCACAACAATCTCAGCTAGTGCATTCCAGATCCTAACCACTCGATTGACCCTGTCTCCACAACACTCTCAGCTAGTGCATTCCAGATCCTATCGCCTTGATTGACCCTGTCTCCATCACACTCTCAGACAGTGAATTCCAGATCCTAACCACTCGATTGACCCTGTCTCCACCACACTCTCAGACAGTGCATTCCAGACCCTAACGCCCGAATTGACCATGTCTCCCCCACACTCTCAGGCAGTGCCTTCCAGATCCTAAGCACTCGATTGACCCTGTCTCCATCACACTCCCAGGCAGTGCATTCCAGATCCTAATGCCTCGATTGACCCAGTCTCGCACAAACTCTCAGACACTGCATTCCAGAACCTAACGCCTCAATTGACCCTGTCACCCCGACACTCTCAGACAGTGCATTCCAGATCCTAACCACTCGATTGAACCCGTCTCCACAACACTCTCAGACAGTGCATTCCAGATCCTAACCACTCGATTGAACCCGTCTCCACAAAACTCTCAGCTAGTGCATTCCAGATCCTAACCACTCGATTGAACCCGTCTCCACAACACTCTCAGACAGTGCATTCCAGATCCTAACCACTCGATTGACCCTGTCTCCCCCACACTCTCAGGCAGTGCATTCCAGATGCTAACCACTCGATTGACCCTGTCTCCACAAAACTCTCAGCTAGTGCATTCCAGATCCTAACGTCTCGATTGACCCTGTCTCCATCACACTCTCAGGCAGTGCATTCCAGATGCTAACCTCTCGATTGACCCTGTCTCCACCACCGTCTCAGACAGTGCAATCCAGACCCTAACGCCTCAATTGACCATGTCTCCCCCACACTCTCAGGCAGTGCATTCCAAATCCTAACCACTCGATTGACCCTGTCTCCATCACACTCTCAGGCAGTGCATTCCAGATCCTAATGCCTCAATTGACCCTGTCTCCACCACACTCTCAGGCAGTACATTCCAGATCCTAACCACTCGATTGACCCAGTCTCCACTACACTCTCAGCTAGTGCATTCCAGATCCTAACCACTCGATTGACCCTGTCTCCACAACACTCTCAGCTAGTGCATTCCAGATCCTATCGCCTCGATTGACCCTGTCTCCATCACACTCTCAGACAGTGCTTTCCAGATCCTAATCACTCGATTCACCCTGTCTCCACAACACTCTCAGACAGTGCATTCCAGATCCTAACCACTCGATGGACCCTGTCTCCACCACACTCTCAGACAGTGCATTCCAGATCCTAATGCCTCGATTGACCCTGTCTCCACCACACTCTCAGACAGTGCATTCCAGATCCTAATCACTCGATTGACACTGTCTCCACAACCCTCTCAGGCAGTGCGTTCCAGATCCTAATGCCTCGCTTGACCCTGTCTCCAGCATACTCTCAGTGCATTCCAGATCCTAACCACTCGATTGACCCTGTCTCCACCACACTCTCAGACAGTGCGTTCCAGATCCTAACCACTCGATTGACCCTGTCTCCACCACACTCTCAGACAGTGCGTTCCAGATCCTAACCACTGGATTGAAGCTGCCTCCTTCACACTCTCAGACAGTGCATTCCAGATCATAACCACTCGATTGACCCTATATCCCCTACAGTCTCAGGCAGTGCATTCCAGATCCTAACGCCTCAATTGACCATGTCTCCCCCACACTCTCAGACACAGCATTCCAGATCCTAACGCCTCAATTGACCCTGTCTCCCCCACACTCTCAGGCAGTATATTCCAGATCCTAACCACTCGATTGACCCTGTCTCCATCACACTCTCAGCTAGTGCATTCCAGATCCTAATCACTCGATTGACCCTGTCTCCACAACCCTCTCAGGCAGTGCGTTCCAGATCCTAACGCCTCGCTTGACCCTGTCTCCAGCATACTCTCAGTGCATTCCAGATCCTAACCACTCGATTGACCCTGTCTCCACCACACTCTCAGACAGTGCGTTCCAGATCCTAACCACTCGATTGAACCTGCCTCCTTCACACTCTCAGACAGTGCATTCCAGATCCTAACCACTCGATTGACCCTATCTCCCCTACAGTCTCAGGCAGTGCATTCCAGATCCTAACCACTCGATTGCCCCTGTCTCCACCACACTCTCAGGCTGTGCATGCCAGAACCTAACCACTCGAATGACCCTATCTCCACAACACTCTCAGGCAGTTCATTCCAGATCCTAACCACTCAGTTGACCCTGCCTCCATCATACTCTCAGACAGTGCATTCCAGACCCTCGCGCCTCGATTGAACACATCTCCACCACACTGTCAGACAGTGCATTCCAGATCCTAACCACTCGACTGACCCTGTCTCCCCTACACTCTCAGACAGTGCATTTCAGATCCTAACCACTCGATTGTCCCTGTCTCCACCAAGCTCTCAGACAGTGCATTCCAGATCCGAACCACTCGATTGACCCTGTCTCCACCAAACTCTCAGGCTGTGCATTCCAGACCCTAATGCCTCAATTGTCCCTGTCTCCATCACACACTCAGGTAATGCATTCCAGACCCTAATGCCTCAATTGTCCCTGTCTCCATCACACACTCAGGTAATGCATTCCAGACCCTAACCACTCGATTGACCCTGTCTCCCCCACACTCTCAGGCAGTGCATTCCAGATCCTAACCACTCGATTGACTCTGCCTCCATCACAGTCTCAGGCAGTGCATTCCTGATCCTAATGCCTCGATTTTCCCTGTCTCCATAACACTCTCAGACAGTGCATTCCAGATCCTAACCACTTGATTGACCCTGTCTCCATCACACTCTCAGACAGTGCATTCCAGAACCTAACCACTCGACTGACCCTGTCTCCATAACACTCTCAGACAGTGCATTCCAGTTCCTAACCACTCGATTGACCCTGTCTCCACCACACTCCCAGACAGTGCATTCCAGACCCTAAAGCCTCAATTGACCCTGTCTCCCCCACACTCTCAGGCAGTGCATTCCAGTTCCTAACCACTCGATTGACCCTGTCTCCATCACACTCTCAGGCAGTGCATTCCAGATCCTAATGCCTCAATTGACCCTGTCTCCCCCACACTCTCAGACAGTGCATTCCAGATCCTAACCACTCGATTGACCCTGTCTCACCCACACTCTCAGGCAGTGCATTCCAGATACTAGCCACTCGATTGACCCTGTCTCCACCACACTCTCAGACAGTGCATTCCAGATCCTAATGCCTCGATTGACCCAGTCTCCACCACACTCTCAGACAGTGCATTCCAGATCCTAACGCCTCGATTGACCCTGTCTGCCACACACTCTCAGACAGTGCATTCCAGATCTTAACCACTTGATTGACCCTGTCTCTACCTCACTCACAGACAGTGGATTCCAGATCCAAACAACTCGATTGATCCGTCTCCCCGACACTCTCAGACAGTGCATTCCAGATCTTAGCCACTTGATTCACCCAGTCTCTACCAAACTCTCAGACAGTGCATTCCAGATCCTATCACCTCGATTGACCCTGTCTCCCCCACACTCTCAGACAGTGGCTTCCAGATCCTAATCACTCGATTGACCCTGTCTCCACCACCGTCTCAGACAGGGCATTCCAGACCCTAACGCCTCAATTGACCCTGTCTCCCCCACACTCACAGACAGTGCATTCCAGATCCTAACCACTCGATTGACCGCGTCTCCACAACACTCTCAGACAGTGCATTCCAGATCCTAACCACTCGATTGAACCTGTCTCCACAACACTCTCAGCTAGTGCATTCCAGATCCTAATGCCTCGATTGACCCTGTCTCCATCACACTCTCAGACAGTGCATTCCAGATGCTAACCTCTTGATTGACCCTGTCTCCACCACGGTCTCAGACAGTGCAATCCAGTCCCTAACGCCTCAATTGACCATGTCTCCCCCACACTCTCAGGCAGTGCATTCCAGATCCTAACCACTCAATTGACCCTGTCTCCACAACACTTTCAGGCAGTGCATTCCAGATCCTAATGCCTCAATTGACCCTGTCTCCCCCACACTCTCAGGCAGTACATTCCAGATCCTAACCACTCGATTGACCCTGTCTCCACAACACTCTCAGCTAGTGCATTCCAGATCCTAACCACTCGATTGACCCTGTCTCCACAACACTCTCAGCTAGTGAATTCCAGATCCTATCGCCTCGATTGACCCTGTCTCCATCACACTCTCAGACAGTGCATTCCAGATCCTAACCACTCGATGGACCCTGTCTCCACCACACTCTCAGACAGTGCATACCAGATCCTAATGCCTCGATTGACCCTGTCTCCACCACACTCTCAGACAGTGCATTCCAGATCCTAATGCCTCGATTGACCCTGTCTCCACAACCCTCTCAGGCAGTGCGTTCCAGATCCTAACGCCTCGCTTGACCCTGTCTCCAGCATACTCTCAGTGCATTCCAGATCCTAACCACTCGATTGACCCTGTCTCCACCACACTCTCAGACAGTGCGTTCCAGATCCTAACCACTCGATTGAACCTGCCTCCTTCACACTCTCAGGCTGTGCATGCCAGAACCTAACCACTCGAATGACCCTATCTCCACAACACTCTCAGGCAGTTCATTCCAGATCCTAACCACTCAGTTCACCCTGCCTCCATCATACTCTCAGACAGTGCATTCCAGACCCTCGCGCCTCGATTGAACACATCTCCACCACACTGTCAGACAGTGCATTCCAGATCCTAACCACTCGATTGTCCCTGTCTCCACCAAGCTCTCAGACAGTGCATTCCAGATCCTAACCACTCGATTGACCCTGTCTCCACCAAACTCTCAGGCTGTGCATTCCAGACCCTAATGCCTCAATTGTCCCTGTCTCCATCACACACTCAGGTAATGCATTCCAGACCCTAACCACTCGATTGACCCTGTCTCCCCCACACTCTCAGGCAGTGCATTCCAGATCCTAACCACTCGATTGACTCTGCCTCCATCACAGTCTCAGGCAGTGCATTCCTGATCCTAATGCCTCGATTTTCCCTGTCTCCATAACACTCTCAGACAGTGCATTCCAGATCCTAACCACTTGATTGACCCTGTCTCCATCACACTCTCAGACAGTGCATTCCAGAACCTAACCACTCGACTGACCCTGTCTCCATAACACTCTCAGACAGTGCATTCCACTTCCTAACCACTCGATTGACCCTGTCTCCACCACACTCCCAGACAGTGCATTCCAGACCCTAAAGCCTCAATTGACCCTGTCTCCCCCACACTCTCAGGCAGTGCATTCCAGATCCTAACCACTCGATTGACCCTGTCTCCATCACACTCTCAGGCAGTGCATTCCAGATCCTAATGCCTCAATTGACCCTGTCTCCCCCACACTCTCAGGCAGTGCATTCCAGATCCTAACCACTCGATTGACCCTGTCTCCCCCACACTCTCAGGCAGTGCATTCCAGATACTAGCCACTCGATTGACCCTGTCTCCACCACACTCTCAGACAGTGCATTCCAGATCCTAATGCCTCGATTGACCCAGTCTCCACCACACTCTCAGACAGTGCATTCCAGATCCTAACGCCTCGATTGACCCTGTCTGCCACACACTCTCAGACAGTGCACTCCAGATCTTAACCACTTGATTGACCCTGTCTCTACCTCACTCTCAGACAGTGGATTCCAGATCCGAACAACTCGATTGATCCGTCTCCCCGACACTCTCAGACAGTGCATTCCAGATCTTAGCCACTTGATTCACCCAGTCTCTACCAAACTCTCAGACAGTGCATTCCAGATCCTATCACCTCGATTGACCCTGTCTCCCCCACACTCTCAGACAGTGGCTTCCAGATCCTAATCACTCGATTGACCCTGTCTCCACAACCCTCTCAGGCAGTGCATTCCAGACCCTAATGCCTCGCTTGACCCTGTCTCCACCATACACTCAGATCGTGCATTCCAGATCCTAATGCCTCGATTGACCCTGTCTCCACCACACTCTCAGACAGTGTGTTCCAGATCCTAACCACTCGTTTAACCCTGTCTCCCCTAGACTCTCAGGCAGTGCATTCCAGATCCTAACCACTCGATTGTCCCTGTCTCTACCACACTCTCAGGCTATGCATGCCGGATCCTAACCACTCGAATGACCCTGTCTCCACAACACTCTCACGCAGTGCATTCCAGATCCTAACCACTCAGTTGACACTGTCTCAATCACATTCTCAGACAGTGCATTCCAGATCCTAACGCCTCAATTGACCCTGTCTCCCCCACCCTCTCAGATAGTGCATTCCATATCCTAACCACTCGATTGACCCTGTCTCCACAACACTCTCAGCTAGTGCATTCCAGATCCTAACCACTCGATTGACCTTGTCTCCACAACACTCTCAGCTAGTGCATTCCAGATCCTAACCACTCGATTGACCCTGTCTCCACAACACTCACAGCTAGTGCATTCCAGATCCTATCGCCTTGATTGACCCTGTCTCCATCACACTCTCAGACAGTGAATTCCAGATCCTAACCACTTGATTGACCCTGTCTCCACCACACTCTCAGACAGTGCATTCCAGACCCTAACGCCTGAATTGACCATGTCTCCCCCACACTCTCAGGCAGTGCCTTCCAGATCCTAAGCACTCGATTGACCCTGTCTCCATCACACTCCCAGGCAGTGCATTCCAGATCCTAATGCCTCGATTGACCCAGTCTCGCACAAACTCTCAGACACTGCATTCCAGAACCTAACGCCTCAATTGACCCTGTCACCCCGACACTCTCAGACAGTGCATTCCAGATCCTAACCACTCGATTGACCCTGTCGACACAACACTCTCAGCTAGTGCATGCCAGATCCTAACGCCTCGATTGACCCTGTCTCCATCACACTCTCAGACAGTGCATTCCAGATGCTAAGCTCTCGATTGACCCTGTCTCCACCACCGTCTCAGACAGTGCAATCCAGACCCTAACGCCCCAATTGACCATGTCTCCCCCACACTCTCAGGCAGTGCATTCCAGATCCTAACCACTCGATTGACCCTGTCTCCATCACACTCTCAGGCAGTGCCTTCCAGATCCTAATGCCTCAATTGACCCTGTCTCCCCCACACTCTCAGGCAGTACATTCCAGATCCTAACCACTCGATTGACCCTGTCTCCACAACACTCTCAGCTAGTGCATTCCAGATCCTAACCACTCGATTGACCCTGTCTCCACAACACTCTCAGCTAGTGCATTCCAGATCCTATCGCCTCGATTGACCCTGTCTCCATCACACTCTCAGACAGTGCATTCCAGATCCTAATCACTCGATGGACCCTGTCTCCACCACACTCTCAGACAGTGCATTCCAGATCCTAATGCCTCGATTGACCCTGTCTCCACCACACTCTCAGACAGTGCATTCCAGATCCTAATCACTCGATTGACCCTGTCTCCACAACCCTCTCAGGCAGTGCGTTCCAGATCCTAACGCCTCGCTTGACCCTGTCTCCAGCATACTCTCAGTGCATTCCAGATCCTAACCACTCGATTGACCCTGTCTCCACCACACTCTCAGACAGTGCGTTCCAGATCCTAACCACTCGATTGAACCTGCCTCCTTCACACACTCAGACAGTGCATTCCAGATCATAACCACTCGATTGACCCTATATCCCCTACAGTCTCAGGCAGTGCATTCCAGATCCTAACCACTCGAATGCCCCTGTCTCCACCACACTCTCAGACTGTGCATGCCAGAACCTAACCACTCGAATGACCCTATCTCCACAACACTCTCAGGCAGTTCATTCCAGATCCTAACCACTCAGTTGACCCTGCCTCCATCATACTCTCAGACAGTGCATTCCAGACCCTCGCGCCTCGATTGAACACATCTCCACCACACTGTCAGACAGTGCATTCCAGATCCTAACCACTCGACTGACCCTGTCTCCCCTACACTCTCAGGCAGTGCATTCCAGATCCTAACCACTCGATTGTCCCTGTCTCCACCAAGCTCTCAGACAGTGCATTCCAGATCCTAACCACTCGATTGACCCTGTCTCCACCAAACTCTCAGGCTGTGCATTCCAGACCCTAATGCCTCAATTGTCCCTGTCTCCATCACACACTCAGGTAATGCATTCCAGACCCTAACCACTCGATTGACCCTGTCTCCCCCACACTCTCAGGCAGTGCATTCCAGATCCTAACCACTCGATTGACTCTGCCTCCATCACAGTCTCAGGCAGTGCATTCCTGATCCTAATGCCTCGATTTTCCCTGTCTCCATAACACTCTCAGACAGTGCATTCCAGATCCTAACCACTTGATTGACCCTGTCTCCATCACACTCTCAGACAGTGCATTCCAGAACCTAACCACTCGATTGACCCTGTCTCCATAACACTCTCAGACAGTGCATTCCAGTTCCTAACCACTCGATTGACCCTGTCTCCACCACACTCCCAGACAGTGCATTCCAGACCCTAAAGCCTCAATTGACCCTGTCTCCCCCACACTCTCAGGCAGTGCATTCCAGATTTTAACCACTCGATTGACCCTGTCTCCATCACACTCTCAGGCAGTGCATTCCAGATCCTAATGCCTCAATTGACCCTGTCTCCCCCACACTCTCAGGCAGTGCATTCCAGATCCTAACCACTCGATTGACCCTGTCTCACCCACACTCTCAGGCAGTGCATTCCAGATACTAGCCACTCGATTGACCCTGTCTCCACCACACTCTCAGACAGTGCATTCCAGATCCTAATGCCTCGATTGACCCAGTCTCCACCACACTCTCAGACAGTGCATTCCAGATCCTAACGCCTCGATTGACCCTGTCTGCCACACACTCTCAGACAGTGCATTCCAGATCTTAACCACTTGATTGACCCTGTCTCTACCTCACTCTCAGACAGTGGATTCCAGATCCGAACAACTCGATTGATCCGTCTCCCCGACACTCTCAGACAGTGCATTCCAGATCTTAGCCACTTGATTCACCCAGTCTCTACCAAACTCTCAGACAGTGCATTCCAGATCCTATCACCTCGATTGACCCTGTCTCCCCCACACTCTCAGACAGTGGCTTCCAGATCCTAATCACTCGATTGACCCTGTCTCCACAACCCTCTCAGGCAGTGCATTCCAGACCCTAACCACTCGATTGACCATGTCTCCACAACACTCTCAGCTAGTGCATTCCAGATCCGAACGCCTCGATTGACCTTGTCTCCATCACACTCTCAGACAGTGCATTCCAGATGCTAACCATTCGATTGACCCTGTCTCCACCACACTCTCAGACAGTGCATTCCAGACCCTAACGCCTCAATTGACCATGTCGCCCCCACACTCTCAGGCAGTGCATTCCAGATCCTAACCACTCGATTGAGCTTGTCTCCATCACACTCTCAGGCAGTGCATTCCAGATCCTCACGCCTCGATTGACACTGTCTCCCCCACACTCTCAGACAGTGCATTCTAGATCCTAACCACTCGATTGACCCTATCTCCACAACACTCTCAGCTAGTGCATTCCCGATCCTAATGCATCGATTGACCCTGTTTCGCACAAACTCTCAGACACTGCATTCCAGAACCTAACGCCTCAATTGACCCTGTCACCCCGACACTCTCAGACAGTGCATTCCAGATCCTAACGCCTCAATTGACCCCGTCTCCACAACACTCTCAGCTACTGCATTCCAGATCCTAACCACTCGATTGACCCTGTCTCCATCACACTCTCAGACAGTGCATTCCAGATGCTAACCTCTTGATTGACCCTGTCTCCACCACCGTCTCAGACAGTGCAATCCAGACCCTAACGCCTCAATTGACCATGTCTCCCCCACACTCTCAGGCAGTGCATTCCAGATCCTAACCACTCAATTGACCCTGTCTCCACAACACTCTCAGGCAGTGCATTCCAGATCCTAATGCCTCAATTGACCCTGTCTCCCCCACACTCTCAGGCAGTACATTCCAGATCCTAACCACTCGATTGACCCTGTCTCCACAACACTCTCAGCTAGTGCATTCCAGATCCTAACCACTCGATTGACCCTGTCTCCACAACACTTTCAGCTAGTGCATTCCAGATCCTATCGCCTCGATTGACCCTGTCTCCATCACACACTCAGACAGTGCATTCCAGATCCTAACCACTCGATGGACCTGTTTCCACCACACTCTCAGACAGTGCATTCCAGAACCTAATGCCTCGATTGACCCTGTCTCCACCACACTCTCAGACAGTGCATTCCAGATCCTAATCACTCGATTGACCCTGTCTCCACAACTCTCTCAGGCAGTGCGTTCCAGATCCTAACGCCTCGCTTGACCCTGTCTCCAGCATACTCTCAGTGCATTCCAGATCCTAACCACTCAATTGACCCTGTCTCCCCCACACTCTCAGACAGTGCATTCCACACCCTAACGCCTCAATTGACCAAGTCTCCCCCACACTCTCAGGCAGTGCATTCCAGATCCTAACCATTCGATTGAGCCTGTCTCCATCACACTCTCAGGCAGTGCATTCCAGATCCTAATGCCTCGATTGACCCTGTCTCGCACAAACTCTCAGCCACAGCATTCCAGATCCTAACGCCTCAATTGACCCTGTCTCCACAACACTCTCAGACAGTGCATTCCAGATCCTAACCACTCGATTGACCCTGCCTCCACAACAGTCTCAGCTAGTGCATTCCTGATCCTAACCACTCAATTGACCCTGTATCCACAATACTCTCAGCTAGTGCTTTCCAGATCCTAAAGCCTCGATTGACCCTGTCTCCACCACACTCTCAGACAGTGCGTTCCAGATCCTAAACACTCGATTGAACCTGCCTCCTTCACAATCTTAGACAGTGCATTCCAGATCCTAACCACTCGATTGACCCTATCTCCCCTACAGTCTCAGGCAGTGCATTCCAGATCCTAACCACTCGATTGTCCCTGTCTCCACCACACTCTCAGGCTGTGCATGCCAGATCCTAACCACTCGAATGACCCTGTCTCCACAACACTCTCAGGCAGTGCATTCCAGATCCTAACCACTCAGTTGACCCTGCCTCCATCATACTCTCAGACAGTGCATTCCAGACCCTCGCGCCTCGATTGAACACATCTCCACCATACTCTCAGACAGTGCATTCCAGATCCTAACCACTCGACTGACCCTGTCTCCCCCACACTCTCAGGCAGGGCATTCCAGATCCTAACCATTCGATTGTCCCTGTCTCCACCAAGCTCTCAGACAGTGCATTCCAGATCCTAACCAATCGATTGATCCAGTCTCCACCACACTCTCAGGCTGTGCATTCCAGACCCTAATGCCTCAATTGTCCCTGTCTCCATCACACACTCAGGTAATGCATTCCAGACCCTAACCACTCGATTGACGCTGTCTCCCCCACACTCTCAGGCAGTGCATTCCAGATCCTAACCACTCGATTGACACTGCCTCCATCACACTCTCAGGCACTGCATTCCTGATCCGAATTCCTCGATTTTCCCTGTCTCCATAACAATCACAGACAGTGCATTCCAGATCCTAACCACTTGATTGACCTTGTCTCCATCACACTCTCAGACAGTGCATTCCAGAACCTAACTACTCGACTGACCCTGTCTCCATAACACTCTCAGACAGTGCATTCCAGTTCCTAACCACTCGATTGACCCTGTCTCCACAACACTCTCAGCTAGTGCATTCCAGATCCTATCGCCTCGATTGACCCTGTCTCCATCACACTCTCAGACAGTGCATTCCAGATCCTAATCACTCGATGGACCCTGTCTCCACCACACTCTCAGACAGTGCATTCCAGATCCTAATGCCTCGATTGACCCTGTCTCCACCACACTCTCAGACAGTGCATTCCAGATCCTAATCACTCGATTGACCCTGTCTCCACAACCCTCTCAGGCAGTGCGTTCCAGATCCTAACGCCTCGCTTCACCCTGTCTCCAGCATACTCTCAGTGCATTCCAGATCCTAACCACTCGATTGACCCTGTCTCCACCACACTCTCAGACAGTGCGTTCCAGATCCTAACCACTCGATTGAACCTGCCTCCTTCACACTCTCAGACAGTGCATTCCAGATCATAACCACTCGATTGACCCTATATCCCCTACAGTCTCAGGCAGTGCATTCCAGATCCTAACCACTCGAATGCCCCTGTCTCCACCACACTCTCAGGCTGTGCATGCCAGAACCTAACCACTCGAATGACCCTATCTCCACAACACTCTCAGGCAGTTCATTCCAGATCCTAACCACTCAGTTGACCCTGCCTCCATCATACTCTCAGACAGTGCATTCCAGACCCTCGCGCCTCGATTGAACACATCTCCACCACACTGTCAGACAGTGCATTCCAGATCCTAACCACTCGACTGACCCTGTCTCCCCTACACTCTCAGGCAGTGCATTCCAGATCCTAACCACTCGATTGTCCCTGTCTACACCAAGCTCTCAGACAGTGCATTCCAGATCCGAACCACTCGATTGACCCTGTCTCCACCAAACTCTCAGGCTGTGCATTCCAGACCCTAATGCCTCAATTGTCCCTGTCTCCATCACACACTCAGGTAATGCATTCCAGACCCTAACCACTTGATTGACCCTGTCTCCCCCACACTCTCAGGCAGTGCATTCCAGATCCTAACCACTCGATTGACTCTGCCTCCATCACAGTCTCAGGCAGTGCATTCCTGATCCTAATACCTCGATTTTCCCTGTCTCCATAACACTCTCAGGCAGTGCATTCCAGATCCTAACCACTTGATTGACCCTGTCTCCATCACACTCTCAGACAGTGCATTCCAGAACCTAACCACTCGACTGACCCTGTCTCCATAACACTCTCAGACAGTGCATTCCAGTTCCTAACCACTCGATTGACCCTGTCTCCACCACACTCCCAGACAGTGCATTCCAGACCCTAAAGGCTCAATTGACCCTGTCTCCCCCACACTCTCAGGCAGTGCATTCCAGATCCTAACCACTCGATTGACCCTGTCTCCATCACAGTCTCAGGCAGTGCATTCCAGATCCTAATGCCTCAATTGACCCTGTCTCCCCCACACTCTCAGGCAGTGCATTCCAGATCCTAACCACTCGATTGACCCTGTCTCCCCCACACTCTCAGGCAGTGCATTCCAGATACTAGCCACTCGATTGACCCTGTCTCCACCACACTCTCAGACAGTGCATTCCAGATCCTAATGCCTCGATTGACCCAGTCTCCACCACACTCTCAGACAGTGCATTCCAGATCCTAACGCCTCGATTGACCCTGTCTGCCACACACTCTCAGACAGTGCATTCCAGATCTTAACCACTTGATTGACCCTGTCTCTACCTCACTCTCAGACAGTGGATTCCAGATCCGAACAACTCGATTGATCCGTCTCCCCGACACTCTCAGACAGTGCATTCCAGATCTTAGCCACTTGATTCACCCAGTCTCTACCAAACTCTCAGACAGTGCATTCCAGATCCTATCACCTCGATTGACCCTGTCTCCCCCACACTCTCAGACAGTGGCTTCCAGATCCTAATCACTCGATTGACCCTGTCTCCACAACCCTCTCAGGCAGTGCATTCCAGACCCTAACCACTCGATTGACCATGTCTCCACAACACTCTCAGCTAGTGCATTCCAGATCCGAACGCCTCAATTGACCTTGTCTCCATCACACTCTCAGACAGTTCATTCCAGATGCTAACCACTCGATTGACCCTGTCTCCCCCACACTCTCAGACAGTGCATTCCAGACCCTAACCACTCGATTGACCCTGTCTCCCCCACACTCTCAGGCAGTGCATTCCAGATCCTAACCACTCGATTGAATCTGCCTCCATCACAGTCTCAGGCAGTGCATTCCTGATCCTAATGCCTCGATTTTCCCTGTCTCCATAACACTCTCAGACAGTGCATTCCAGATCCTAACCACTTGATTGACCCTGTCTCCATCACACTCTCAGACAGTGCATTCCAGAACCTAACCACTCGACTGACCCTGTCTCCATAACACTCTCAGACAGTGCATTCCAGTTCCTAACCACTCGATTGACCCTGTCTCCACCACACTCCCAGACAGTGCATTCCAGACCCTAAAGCCTCAATTGACCCTGTCTCCCCCACACTCTCAGGCAGTGCATTCCAGATTCTAACCACTCGATTGACCCTGTCTCCATCACACTCTCAGGCAGTGCATTCCAGATCCTAATGCCTCAATTGACCCTGTCTCCCCCACACTCTCAGGCAGTGCATTCCAGATCCTAACCACTCGATTGACCCTGTCTCCCCCACACTCTCAGGCAGTGAATTCCAGATACTAGCCACTCGATTGACCCTGTCTCCACCACACTCTCAGACAGTGCATTCCAGATCCTAATGCCTCGATTGACCCAGTCTCCACCACACTCTCAGACAGTGCATTCCAGATCCTAACGCCTCGATTGACCCTGTCTGCCACACACTCTCAGACAGTGCATTCCAGATCTTAACCACTTGATTGACCCTGTCTCTACCTCACTCTCAGACAGTGGATTCCAGATCCGAACAACTCGATTGATCCGTCTCCCCGACACTCTCAGACAGTGCATTCCAGATCTTAGCCACTTGATTCACCCAGTCTCTACCAAACTCTCAGACAGTGCATTCCAGATCCTATCACCTCGATTGACCCTGTCTCCCCCACACTCTCAGACAGTGCATTCCAGACCCTAACCACTCGATTGACCATGTCTCCACAACACTATCAGCTAGTGCATTCCAGATCCGAACGCCTCGATTGACCTTGTCTCAATCACACTCTCAGACAGTGCATTCCAGATGCTAACCACTCGATTGACCCTGTCTCCACCACACTCTCAGACAGTGCATTCCAGACCCTAACGCCTCAATTGACCATGTCGCCCCCACACTCTCAGGCAGTGCATTCCAGATCCTAACCACTCGATTGAGCTTGTCTCCATCACACTCTCAGGCAGTGCATTCCAGATCCTCACGCCTCGATTGACACTGTCTCCCCCACACTCTCAGACAGTGCGTTCCAGATCCTAACCACTCGATTGACCCTGCCTACACAACAGTCTCAGCTAGTGCATTCTAGATCCTAACCACTCGATTGACCCTATCTCCACAACACTCTCAGCTAGTGCATTCCAGATCCTAACGTCTCGATTGACCCTGTCTCCATCACACTCTCAGACAGTGCATTCCAGATGCTAACCTCTTGATTGACTCTGTCTCCACCACCGTCTCAGACAGTGCAATCCAGACCCTAACGCCTCAATTGACCATGTCTCCCCCACACTCTCAGGCAGTGCATTCCAGATCCTAACCACTCAATTGACCCTGTCTCCACAACACTCTCAGGCAGTGCATTCCAGATCCTAATGCCTCAATTGACCCTGTCTCCCCCACACTCTCAGGCAGTACATTCCAGATCCTAACCACTCGATTGACCCTGTCTCCACAACACTCTCAGCTAGTGCATTCCAGATCCTAACCACTCGATTGACCCTGTCTCCACAACACTTTCAGCTAGTGCATTCCAGATCCTATCGCCTCGATTGACCCTGTCTCCATCACACACTCAGACAGTGCATTCCAGATCCTAACCACTCGATGGACCTGTTTCCACCACAATCTCAGACAGTGCATTCCAGAACCTAATGCCTCGATTGACCCTGTCTCCACCACACTCTCAGACAGTGCATTCCAGATCCTAATCACTCGATTGACCCTGTCTCCACAACCCTCTCAGGCAGTGCGTTCCAGATCCTAACGCCTCGCTTGACCCTGTCTCCAGCATACTCTCAGTGCATTCCAGATCCTAACCACTCGATTGACCCTGTCTCCCCCACACTCTCAGGCAGTGCATTCCAGATCCTAACCACTCGATTGACCATGTCTCCACAACACTCTCAGCTAGTGCATTCCAGATCCTAACGCCTCGATTGACCTTGTCTCCATCACACTCTCAGACAGTGCATTCCAGATGCTAAACACTCGATTGACCCTGTCTCCACCACACTCTCAGACAGTGCATTCCACACCCTTACGCCTCAATTGACCAAGTCTCCCCCACACTCTCAGGCAGTGCATTCCAGATCCTAACCATTCGATTGAGCCTGTCTCCATCACACTCTCAGGCAGTGCATTCCAGATCCTAATGCCTCGATTGACACTGTCTCGCACAAACTCTCAGACACAGCATTCCAGATCCTAACGCCTCAATTGACCCTGTCTCCACAACACTCTCAGACAGTGCATTCCAGATCCTAACCACTCGATTGACCCTGCCTCCACAACAGTCTCAGCTAGTGCATTCCAGATCCTAACCACTCAATTGACCCTGTATCCACAATACTCTCAGCTAGTGCTTTCCAGATCCTAAAGCCTCGATTGACCCTGTCTCCACCACACTCTCAGACAGTGCATTGCAGATCCTAACCACTCGATTGACCCTATCTCCCCTACAGTCTCAGGCAGTGCATTCCAGATCCTAACCACTCGATTGTCCCTGTCTCCACCACACTCTCAGGCTGTGCATGCCAGGTCCTAACCACTCGAATGACCCTGTCTCCACAACACTCTCAGGCAGTGCATTCCAGATCCTTACCACTCAGTTGACCCTGCCTCCATCATACTCTCAGACAGTGCATTCCAGACCCTCGCGCCTCGATTGAACACATCTCCACCACACTCTCAGACAGTGCATTCCAGATCCTAACCACTCGACTGACCCTGTCTCCCCCACACTCTCAGGCAGGGCATTCCAGATCCTAACCACTCGATTGTGCCTGTCTCCACCAAGCTCTCAGACAGTGCATTCCAGATCCTAACCAATCGATTGATCCTGTCTCCACCACACTCTCAGGCTGTGCATTCCAGACCCTAATGCCTCAATTGTCCCTGTCTCCATCACACACTCAGGTAATGCATTCCAGTCCCTAACCACTCGATTGACGCTGTCTCCCCCACACTCTCAGGCAGTGCATTCCAGATCCTAACCACTCGATTGACACTGCCTCCATCACACTCTCAGGCACTGCATTCCTGATCCGAATTCCTCGATTTTCCCTGTCTCCATAACAATCACAGACAGTGCATTCCAGATCCTAACCACTTGATTGACCCTGTCTCCATCACACTCTCAGACAGTGCATTCCAGAACCTAACTACTCGACTGACCCTGTCTTCATAACACTCTCAGACAGTGCATTCCAGTTCCTAACCACTCGATTGACCCTGTCTCCACCACACTCTCAGACAGTGCATTCCAGACCCTAACGCCTCAATTGACCATGTCTCCCCCACACTCTCAGGCACTGCATTCCAGATCCTAACCACTCGATTGACCCTGTCTCCATCACACTCTCAGGCAGTGCATTCCAGATCCTAACCACTCGATTGACCCTGTCTCGCACAAACTCTCAGACACAGCATTCCAGATCCTAACGCCTCAATTGACCCTGTCTCCCCCACACTCTCAGACAGTGCATTCCAGATCCTAACCACACGATTGACCCTGTCTCCACAACACTCTCAGCTAGTGCATTCCAGATCCTAACCACTCGATTGACCATGTCTCCACAACACTCTCAGCTAGTGCATTCCAGATCCTAACGCCTCGATTGACCTTGTCTCCATCACACTCTCAGACAGTGCTTTCCAGATGCTAACCACTCGATTGACCCTGTCTCCACCACACTCTCAGACAGTGCATTCCAGAACCTAATGCCTCAACTGACCATGTCTCCCCCACATTCTCAGGCAGTGCATTCCAGATCCTAACCACTCGATTGAGCCTGTCTCCATCACACTCTCAGGCAGTGCATTCCAGATCCTCACGCCTCGATTGACCCTGTCTCCCCCACACTCTCAGACAGTGCATTCCAGATCCTAACCACTCGATTGACCCTGCCTACACAACAGTCTCAGCTAGTGCATTCCAGATCCTAACCACTCGATTGATCCAATCTCCACAACACTCTCAGCTAGTGCATTCCCGATCCTAATGCCTCGATTGACCCTGTCTCCATCATACCCTCAGACAGTGCATTCCAGATGCTAACCACTCGATTGACCCTGTCTCCACCACCGTCTCAGACAGTGCATTCCAGACCCTAACGCCTCAATTGACCCTGTCTCCACCACACTCTCAGGCAGTGCATTCCAGATCCTAACCACTCGATTGACCCTGTCTCCATCAAACTCTCAGGCAGTGCATTCCAGATACTAACGCCTCAATTGACCCTGTCTCCCCCACACTCTCAGACAGTGCATTCCAGAACCTAACCACTCAACTGACCCTGTCTCCATAACACTCTCAGACAGTGCATTCCAGTTCCTAACCACTCGATTGACCCTGTCTCCACCACACTCTCAGGCAGTGCATTCCAGTTCCTAACCACTCGATTGACCGTGTCTCCACCACACTCTCAGACAGTGCATTCCAGCCCCTAACGCCTCAATTGACCATGTCTCCCCCACAGTCTCCGGCAGTGCATTCCAGATCCTAACCACTCGATTGTCCCCGTCTCCATCACACTCTCAGACAGTGCATTCCAGATCCTAATGCCTCGATTGACCCTGTCTCCCCCACACGCTCAGGCAGTGCATTCCAGATCCTAACCACTCGATTGACCCTGTCTCCATCACACTCTCAGGCAGTGCATTCCAGATACTAACGCCTCAATTGACCCTGTCTCCCCCACACTCTCAGGCAGTGCATTCCAGAACCTAACCACTCGATTGACCCTGTCTCCACAACACTCTCAGCTAGTGCATTCCAGATCCTAACCTCTCGATTGACCCTGTCTCCACAACACTCTCAGCTAGTGCATTCCAGATCCTATCGCCTTGATTGACCCTGTCTCCATCACACTCTCAGACAGTGAATTCCAGATCCTAACCACTCGATTGACCCTGTCTCCACAACACTCTCAGACAGTGCGTTCCAGATCCTAACCACTCGATTGAACCTGCCTCCTTCACACTCTCAGACAGTGCATTCCAGACCCTAACGCCTCAATTGACCATGTCTCCCCCACACTCTCAGGCAGTGCATTCCAGATCCTAAGCACTCGATTGACCCTGTCTCCATCACACTCCCAGGCAGTGCATTCCAGATCCTAACGCCTCGATTGACCCTGTCTCGCACAAACTCTCAGACACTGCATTCCAGAACCTAACGCCTCAATTGACCCTGTCACCCCGACACTGTCAGACAGTGCATTCCAAATCCTAACCACTCGATTGACCCTGTCTCCACAACACTCTCAGCTAGTGCATTCCAGATCTGAACCACTCGATTGACCCTGTCTCCATCACACTATCAGACAGTGCATTCCAGATGCTAACCACTCGATTGACCCTGTCTCCACCACCGTCTCAGACAGTGCAATCCAGACCCTAACGCCTCAATTGACCATGTCTCCCCCACACTCTCAGGCAGTGCATTCCAGATCCTAACCACTCGATTGACCCTGTCTCCACAACACTCTCAGCTAGTGCATTCCAGATCCTAACCACTCGATTGACCCTGTCTCCACAACACTCTCAGCTAGTGCATTCCAGATCCTATCGCCTCGATTGACCCTGTCTCCATCACACTCTCAGACAGTGCATTCCAGATCCTAACCACTCGATGGACCCAGTCTCCACCACACTCTCAGACAGTGCATTCCAAACCCTAATGCCTCGATTGACCCTCTCTCCACCACACTCTCAGACAGTGCATTCCAGATCCTAATCACTCGATTGACCCAGTCTCCACAACACTCTCAGGCAGTGCGTTCCAGATCCTAACGCCTCGCTTGACCCTGTTTCCAGCATACTCTCAGTGCATTCCAGATCCTAACCACTCGATTGATCCTGTCTCCACCACACTCTCAGGCTGTGCATTCCAGACCCTAATGCCTCAATTGTTCTTGTCTCCATCACACACTCAGGTAATGCATTCCAGACCCTAACCACTCGATTGACGCTGTCTCCCCCACACTCTCAGGCAGTGCATTCCAGATCCTAACCACTCGATTGACACTGCCTCCATCACACTCCCAGGCAGTGCATTCCTGATCCTAATGCCTCGATTTTCCCTGTCTCCATAACAATCTCAGACAGTGCATTCCAGATCCTAACCACTTGATTGACCCTGTCTCCATCACACTCTCAGACAGTGCATTCCAGAACCTAACTACTCGACTGACCCTGTCTCCATAACACTCTCAGGCAGTGCATTCCAGATCCGAACCAATCGATTGACCCTGTCTCCATCACACTCTCAGGCAGTGCATTCCAGATCCTAACCACTCGATTGACCATGTCTCGCACAAACTCTCAGACAGTGCATTCCAGATGCTAACCACTCGATTGACCCTGTCTCCACCACACTCTCAGACAGTGCATTCCAGACCCTAACGCCTCAATTGACCATGTCTCCCCCACACTCTCAGGCACTGCATTCCAGATCCTAACCACTCGATTGAGCCTGTCTCGATCACACTCTCAGGCAGTGCATTCCAGATCCTCACGCCTCGATTGACCGTGTCTCCCCCACACTCTCAGACAGTGCATTCCAGATCCTAACCACTCGATTGACCCTGCCTACACAACAGTCTCAGCTAGTGCATTCCAGATCCTAACCACTCGAATGATCCTATCTCCACAACAGTCTCAGCGAGTGCATTCCAGATCCTAATGCCTCGATTGACCCTGTCTCCATCATACCCTCAGACAGTGCATTCCAGATGCTAACCACTCGATTGACCCTGTCTCCACCACCGTCTCAGACAGGGCATTCCAGACCCTAACGCCTCAATTGACCCTGTCTCCCCCACACTCACAGACAGTGCATTCCAGATCCTAACCACTCGATTGACCCTGTCTCCACAACAATCTCAGCTAGTGCATTCCAGATCCTAACGCCTCAATTGACCTTGTCTCCAGCACACTCTCAGACAGTGCATTCCAGATGCTAGCCACTCGATTGACCCTGTCTCCACAACACTCTCAGACAGTGCATTCCAGACCCTAACGCCTCAATTGACCATGTCTCCCCCACCCTCTCAGGCAGTGCATTCCAGATCATAACCACTGAATTGTCCCTGTCTCCATCACACTCTCAGACAGTGCATTCCAGATCCTAATGCCTCGATTGACCATGCCTCCCCCACACTCTCAGGCAGTGCATTCCAGATCCTAACCACTCGATTGACCCTGTCTCCATCACACTCTCAGGCAGTGCATTCCAGATACTAACGCCTCAATTGACCCTGTCTCCCCCACACTCTCAGGCAGTGCATTCCAGATCCTAACCACTCGATTGACCCTGTCTCCACAACACTCTCAGCTAGTGCATTCCAGATCCTAACCACTCGATTGACCCTGTCTCCACAACACTCTCAGCGAGTGCATTCCAGATCCTATCGCCTTGATTGACCCTGTCTCCATCACACTCTCAGACAGTGAATTCCAGATCCTAACCACTCGATTGACCCTGTCTCCACCACACTCTCAGACAGTGCGTTCCAGATCCTAACCACTCGATTGAACCTGCCTCCTTCACACTCTCAGACAGTGCATTCCAGACCCTAATGCCTCAATTGACCATGTCTCCCCCACACTCTCAGGCAGTGCATTCCAGATCCTAAGCACTCAATTGACCCTGTCTCCATCACACTCCCAGGCAGTGCATTCCAGATCCTAACGCCTCGATTGACCCTGTCTCGCACAAACTCTCAGAAACTGCATTCCAGAACCTAACGCCTCAATTGACCCTGTCACCCCGACACTCTCAGACAGTGCATTCCAGATCCTAACCACTCGATTGACCCTGTCTCCACCACACTGTCAGGCAGTGCATTCCAGATCCGAACCACTCGATTGACCCTGTCTCCATCACACTCTCAGACAGTGCATTCCAGATGCTAACCACTCGATTGACCCTGTCTCCACCACCGTCTAAGACAGTGCAATCCAGACCCTAACGCCTCAATTGACCATGTCTCCCCCACACTCTCAGGCAGTGCATTCCAGATCCTAACCACTCGATTGACCCTGTCTCCACAACACTCTCAGCTAGTGCATTCCAGATCCTAACCACTCGATTGACCCTGTCTCCACAACACTCTCAGCTAGTGCATTCCAGATCCTATCGCCTCGATTGACCCTGTCTCCATCACACTCTCAGACAGTGCATTCCAGATCCTAACCACTCGATGGACCCTGTCTCCACCACACTCTCAGACAGTGCATTCCAAATCCTAATGCCTCGATTGACCCTGTCTCCACCACACTCTCAGACAGTGCATTCCAGATCCTAATCAGTCGATTGACCCTGTCTCCACAACCCGCTCAGGCAGTGCGTTCCAGATCCTAACGCCTCGCTTGACCCTGTTTCCAGCATACTCTCAGTGCATTCCAGATCCTAACCACTCGATTGATCCTGTCTCCACCACACTCTCAGGCTGTGCATTCCAGACCCTAATGCCTGAATTGTTCTAGTCTCCATCACACACTCAGGTAATGCATTCCAGACCCTTACCACTCGATTGACGATGTCTCCCCCACACTCTCAGGCAGTGCATTCCAGATCCTAACCACTCGATTGACACTGCCTCCATCACACTCTCAGGCAGTGCATTCCTGATCCTAAAGCGTCGATTTTCCCTGTCTCCATAACAATCTCAGACAGTGCATTCCAGATCCTAACCACTTGATTGACCCTGTCTCCATCACACTCTCAGACAGTGCATTCCAGAACCTAACTACTCGACTGACCCTGTCTCCATAACACTCTCAGGCAGTGCATTCCAGATCCTAACCACTCGATTGACCCTGTCTCCATCACACTCTCAGGCAGTGCATTCCAGATCCTAACCACTCGATTGACCCTGTCTCGCACAAAGTCTCAGACACAGCATTCCAGATCCTAACGCCTCAATTGACCCTGTCTCCCCCACACTCTCAGACAGTGCATTCCAGATCCTAACCACACGATTGACCCTGTCTCCACAACACTCTCAGCTAGTGCATTCCAGATCCTAACCACTCGATTGACCATGTTTCCACAACACTCTCAGCTAATGCATTCCAGATCCGAACGCCTCGATTGACCTTGTCTCCATCACACTCTCAGACAGTGCATTCCAGATGCTAACCACTCGATTGACCCTGTCTCCACCACACTCTCAGACAGTGCATTCCAGACCCTAACGCCTCAATTGACCATGTCTCCCCCACACTCTCAGGCACTGCATTCCAGATCCTAATCACTCGATTGAGCCTGTCTCCATCACACTCTCAGGCAGTGCATTCCAGATCCTCACGCCTCGATTGACCTTGTCTCCCCCACACTCTCAGACAGTGCATTCCAGATCCTAACCACTCGAATGACCCTATCCCCACAACACTCTCAGACAGTGCATTCCAGATCCTAATGCCTCGATTGACCCTGTCTCCATCATACCCTCAGACAGTGCATTCCAGATGCTAACCACTCGATTGACCCTGTCTCCACCACCATCTCAGACAGGGCATTCCAGACCCTAACGCCTCAATTGACCCTGTCTCCCCCACACTCACAGACAGTGCATTCCAGATCCTAACCACTCGATTGACCCTGTCTCCACAACAATCTCAGACAGTGCATTCCAGACCCTAACGCCTCAATTGACCATGTCTCCCCCACACTCTCAGGCAGTGCATTCCAGATCCGAACCACTCGATTGTCCCTGTCTCCATCACACTCTCAGACAGTGCATTCCAGATCCTAATGCCTCGATTGACCATGTCTCTCCCACACTCTCAGGCAGTGCATTCCAGATCCTCACCACTCGATTGACCCTGTCTCCATCACACTCTCAGGCAGTGCATTCCAGATACTAACGCCTCAATTGACCATGTCTCCCCCACACTCTCAGGCAGTGCATTCCAGATCCTAACCACTCGATTGACCCTGTCTCCAGAACACTCTCAGCTAGTGCATTCCAAATCCTAACCACTCGATTGACCCTGTCTCCACAACACTCTCAGCGAGTGCATTCCAGATCCTAACGCCTCGATTGACCCTGTCTCCATCACACTCTCAGACAGTGAATTCCAGATCCTAACCACTCGATTGACCCTGTCTCCACCACACTCTCAGACAGTGCGTTCCAGATCCTAACCACTCGATTGAACCTGCCTCCTTCACACTCTCAGACAGTGCATTCCAGACCCTAATGCCTCAATTGACCATGTCTCCCCCACACTCTCAGGCAGTGCATTCCAGATCCTAAGCACTCGATTGACCCTGTCTCCATCACACTCTCAGGCAGTGCATTCCAGATCCTAACGCCTCGATTGACCCTGTCTCGCACAAACTCTCAGACACTGCATTCCAGAACCTAACGCCTCAATTGACCCTGTCACCCCGACACTCTCAGACAGTGCATTCCAGATCCTAACCACTCGATTGACCCTGTCTCCACAACACTCTCAGCTAGTGCATTCCAGATCCTATCGCCTCGATTGACCCTGTCTCCATCACACTCTCAGACAGTGCATTCCTGATCCTGACCACTCGATGGACCCAGTCTCCACCACACTCTCAGACAGTGCATTCCAAATCCTAATGCCTCGATTGACCATGTCTCCACCACACTCTCAGACAGTGCATTCCAGATCCTAATCACTCGATTGTCCCTGTCTCCACAACCTTCTCAGGCAGTGCGTTCCAGATCCTAACGCCTCGCTTGACCCTGTTTCCAGCATACTCTCAGTGCATTCCAGATCCTAACCAATCGATTGATCCTGTCTCCACCACACTCTCAGGCTGTGCATTCCAGACCCTAATGCCTCAATTGTTCTTGTCTCCATCACACACTCAGGTAATGCATTCCAGACCCTAACCACTCGATTGACGCTGTCTCCCCCACACTCTCAGGCAGTGCATTCCAGATGCTAACCACTCGATTGACACTGCCTCCATCACACTCTCAGGCAGTGCATTCCTGATCCTAATGCCTCGATTTTCCCTGTCTCTATAACAATCTCAGACAGTGCATTCCAGATCCTAACCACTTGATTGACCCTGTCTCCATCACACTCTCAGACAGTGCATTCCAGAACATAACTACTCGACTGACCCTGTCTCCATAACACTCTCAGGCAGTGCATTCCAGATCCTAACAACTCGATTGACCCTGTCTCGCACAAACTCTCAGACACAGCATTCCAGATCCTAACGCCTCAATTGACCCTGTCTCCCCCACACTCTCAGACAGTGCATTCCAGATCCTAACCACACGATTGTCCCTGTATCCATCACACTCTCAGACAGTGCATTCCAGATCCTAATGCCTCGATTGACCATGTCTCTCCCACACTCTCAGGCAGTGCATTCCAGATCCTAACCACTCGATTGACCCTGTCTCCATCACATTCTCAGGCAGTGCATTCCAGATACTAACGCCTCAATTGACCCTGTCTCCCCCACACTCTCAGGCAGTGCATTCCAGATCCTAACCACTCGATTGACCCTCTCTCCAGAACACTCTCAGCTAGTGCATTCCAGATCCGAACCACTCGATAGACCCTGTCTCCACAACACTCTCAGCGAGTGCATTCCAGATCCTATCGCCTTGATTGACCCTGTCTCCATCACACTCTCAGACAGTGAATTCCAGATCCTAACCACTCGATTGACCCTTTCTCCACCACACTCTCAGACAGTGCGTTCCAGATCCTAACCACTCGATTGAACCTGCCTCCTTCACACTCTCAGACAGTGCATTCCAGACCCTAATGACTCAATTGACCATGTCTCCCCGACACTCTCAGGCAGTGCATTCCAGATCCTAAGCACTCGATTGACCCTGTCTCCATCACACTCCCAGGCAGTGCATTCCAGATCCTAATGCCTCGATTGACCCTGTCTCGCACAAACTCTCAGACACTGCATTCCAGAACCTAACGCCTCAATTGACCCTGTCACCCCGACACTCTCAGACAGTGCATTCCAGATCCTAACCACTCGATTGACCCTGTCTCCACAACACTCTCAGCTAGTGCATTCCAGATCCTATCGCCTCGATTGACCCTGTCTCCATCACACTCTCAGACAGTGCATTCCAGATCCTAACCACTCGATGGACCCAGTCTCCACCACACTCTCAGACAGTGCATTCCAGACCCTAATGCCTCAATTGTTCTTGTCTCCATCACACACTCAGGCAATGCATTCCAGACCCTAACCACTCGATTGACGCTGTCTCCCCCACACTCTCAGGCAGTGCATTCCAGATTCTAACCACTCGATTGACACTGCCTCCATCACACTCTCAGGCAGTGCATTCCACATCCTAACCTCTCGATTGAACCTGCCTCCTTCACACTCTCAGACAGTGCATTCCAGACCCTAATGCCTCAATTGACCATGTCTCCCCCACACTCTCAGGCAGTGCATTCCAGATCCTAAGCACTCGATTGACCCTGTCTCCATCACACTCCCAGGCAGTGCATTCCAGATCCTAACGCCTCGATTGACCCTGTCTCGCACAAACTCTCAGAAACTGCATTCCAGAACCTAACGCCTCAATTGACCCTGTCACCCCGACACTCTCAGACAGTGCATTCCAGATCCTAACCACTCGATTGACCCTGTCTCCACAACACTCTCAGCTAGTGCATTCCAGATCCGAACCACTCGATTGACCCTGTCTCCATCACACTATCAGACAGTGCATTCCAGATGCTAACCACTCGATTGACCCTGTCTCCACCACCGTCTCAGACAGTGCAATCCAGACCCTAACGCCTCAATTGACCATGTCTCCCCCACACTCTCAGGCAGTGCATTCCAGATCCTAACCACTCGATTGACCCTGTCTCCACAACACTCTCAGCTAGTGCATTCCAGATCCTATCGCCTCGATTGACCCTGTCTCCATCACACTCTCAGACAGTGCATTCCAGATCCTGACCACTCGATGGACCCAGTCTCCACCACACTCTCAGACAGTGCATTCCAAATCCTAATGCCTCGATTGACCATGTCTCCACCACAATCTCAGACAGTGCATTCCAGATCCTAACCACTTGATTGACCCTGTCTCCACCACACTCTCAGACAGTGCATTCCAGATCCTAACCACTCGATTGACCCTGTCTCCACAACACTCTCAGACAGTGCATTCCAGATCCTAACCACTCGATTGACCCTGTCTCCACAACACTCTCAGCTAGTGCATTCCAGATCCTATCGCCTCGATTGACCCTGTCTCCATCACACTCTCAGACAGTGCATTCCAGATCCTGACCACTCGATGGACCCAGTCTCCACCACACTCTCAGACAGTGCATTCCAAATCCTAATGCCTCGATTGACCATGTCTCCACCACACTCTCAGACAGTGCATTCCAGATCCTAATCACTCGATTGACCCTGTCTCCACAACCCTCTCAGGCAGTGCGTTCCAGATCCTAACGCCTCGCTTGACCCTGTTTCCAGCATACTCTCAGTGCATTCCAGATCCTAACCACTCGATTGATCCTGTCTCCACCACACTCTCAGGCTGTGCATTCCAGAGCCTAATGCCTCAATTGTTCTTGTCTCCATCACACACTCAGGTAATGCATTCCAGACCCTAACCACTCGATTGACGCTGTCTCCCCCACACTCTCAGGCAGTGCATTCCAGATGCTAACCACTCGATTGACACTGCCTCCATCACACTCTCAGGCAGTGCATTCCTGATCCTAATGCCTCGATTTTCCCTGTCTCTATAACAATCTCAGACAGTGCATTCCAGATCCTAACCACTTGATTGACCCTGTCTCCATCACACTCTCAGACAGTGCATTCCAGAACATAACTACTCGACTGACCCTGTCTCCATAACACTCACAGGCAGTGCATTCCAGATCCTAACCACTCGATTGACCCTGTCTCCATCACACTCTCAGGCAGTGCATTCCAGATCCTAACCACTCGATTGACCCTGTCTCGCACAAACTCTCAGACACAGCATTCCAGATCCTAACGCCTCAATTGACCCTGTCTCCCTCACACTCTCAGACAGTGCATTCCAGATCCTAACCACACGATTGTCCCTGTATCCATCACACTCTCAGACAGTGCATTCCAGATCCTAATGCCTCGATTGACCATGTCTCTCCCACACTCTCAGGCAGTGCATTCCAGATCCTAACCACTCGATTGACCCTGTCTCCATCACACTCTCAGGCAGTGCATTCCAGATACTAACGCCTCAATTGACCCTGTCTCCCCCACACTCTCAGGCAGTGCATTCCAGATCCTAACCACTCGATTGACCCTATCTCCAGAACACTCTCAGCTAGTGCATTCCAGATCCTAACCACTCGATTCACCCTGTCTCCACAACACTCTCAGCGAGTGCATTCCAGATCCTATCGCCTTGATTGACCCTGTCTCCATCACACTCTCAGACAGTGAATTCCAGATCCTAACCACTCGATTGACCCTTTCTCCACCACACTCTCAGACAGTGCGTTCCAGATCCTAACCACTCGATTGAACCTGCCTCCTTCACACTCTCAGACAGTGCATTCCAGACCCTAATGCCTCAATTGACCATGTCTCCCCCACACTCTCAGGCAGTGCATTCCAGATCCTAAGCACTCGATTGACCCTGTCTCCATCACACTCCCAGGCAGTGCATTCCAGATCCTAACGCCTCGATTGACCCTGTCTCGCACAAACTCTCAGACACTGCATTCCAGAACCTAACGCCTCAATTGACCCTGTCACCCCGACACTCTCAGACAGTGCATTCCAGATCCTAACCACTCGATTGACCCTGTCTCCACAACACTCTCAGCTAGTGCATTCCAGATCCTATCGCCTCGATTGACCCTGTCTCCATCACACTCTCAGACAGTGCATTCCAGATCCTAACCACTCGATGGACCCAGTCTCCACCACACTCTCAGACAGTGCATTCCAAATCCTAATGCCTCGATTGACCATGTCTCCACCACACTCTCAGACAGTGCATTCCAGATCCTAATCAGTCGATTGACCCTGTCTCCACAACCCTCTCAGGCAGTGCGTTCCAGATCCTAACGCCTCGCTTGACCCTGTTTCCAGCATACTCTCAGTGCATTCCAGAACCTAACCACTCGATTGATCCTGTCTCCACCACACTCTCAGGCTGTGCATTCCAGACCCTAATGCCTCAATTGTTCTTGTCTCCATCACACACTCAGGCAATGCATTCCAGACCCTAACCACTCGATTGACGCTGTCTCCCCCACACTCTCAGGCAGTGCATTCCAGATTCTAACCACTCGATTGACACTGCCTCCATCACACTCTCAGGCAGTGCATTCCTGATCCTAATGCCTCGATTTTCCCTGTCTCCATAACAATCTCAGACAGTGCATTCCAGATCCTAACCACTTGATTGACCCTGTCTCCATCACACTCTCAGACAGTGCATTCCAGAACATAACTACTCGACTGACCCTGTCACCATAACACTCTCAGGCAGTGCATTCCAGATCCTAACCACTCGATTGACCCTGTCTCCATCACACTCTCAGGCAGTGCATTCCAGATCCTAACCACTCGATTGACCCTGTCTCGCACAAACTCTCAGACACAGCATTCCAGATCCTAACGCCTCAATTGACCCTGTCTCCCCCACACTCTCAGACAGTGCATTCCAGATCCTTACCACACGATTGACCCTGTCTCCACAACACTCTCAGCTAGTGCATTCCAGATCCTAACCACTCGATTGACCATGTTTCCACAACACTCTCAGCTAGTGCATTCCAGATCCGAACGCCTCGATTGACCTTGTCTCCATCACACTCTCAGACAGTGCATTCCAGATGCTAACCACTCGATTGACCCTGTGTCCACCACACTCTCAGACAGTGCATTCCAGACCCTAACGCCTCAATTGACCATGTCTCCCCCACACTCTCAGGTAGTGCATTCCAGATCCTAACCACTCGATTGAGCCTGTCTCCATCACAATCTCAGGCAGTGCATTCCAGATCCTCAGGCCTCGATTGACCGTGTCTCCCCCACACTCTCAGACAGTGCATTCCAGATCCTAACCACTCGATTGACCCTGCCTACACAACAGTCTCAGCTAGTGCATTCCAGATCCTAACCACTCGAATGACCCTATCTCCACAACACTCTCAGCTAGTGCATTCCAGATCCTAATGCCTCGATTGACCCTGCATCCATCATACCCTCAGACAGTGCATTCCAGATGCTAACCACTCGATTGACCCTGTCTCCACCACCGTCTCAGACAGGGCATTCCAGACCCTAACGCCTCAATTGACCCTGTCTCCCCCACACTCACAGACAGTGCATTCCAGATCCTAACCACTCGATTGACCCTGTCTCCACAACACTCTCAGCTAGTGCATTCCAGATCCTAACCACTCGATTGA
This sequence comes from Isurus oxyrinchus, assembly GCA_026770705.1. Classification (NCBI taxonomy): domain Eukaryota; kingdom Metazoa; phylum Chordata; class Chondrichthyes; order Lamniformes; family Lamnidae; genus Isurus; species Isurus oxyrinchus. Next base: position 10,347,738 of record JANJGN010000032.1, read on the forward strand.
CCATGTCTCCACAACACTCTCAGCTAGTGCATTCCAGATCCTAACGCCTCAATTGACCTTGTCTCCAGCACACTCTCAGACAGTGCATTCCAGATGCTAGCCACTCGATTGACCCTGTCTCCACAACACTCTCAGACAGTGCATTCCGGACCCTAACGCCTCAATTGACCATGTCTCCCCCACAATATCAGGCAGTGCATTCCAGATCCTAACCACTCGATTGACCCTGTCTCCATCACACTCTCAGGCAGTGCATTCCAGATACTAACGCCTCAATTGACCCTGTCTCCCCCACACTCTCAGGCAGTGCATTCCAGATCCTAACCACTCGATTGACCCTGTCTCCACAACACTCTCAGGCAGTGCATTCCAGATCCTAACCACTCGATTGACCCTGTCTCCACAACACTCTCAGCGAGTGCATTCCAGATCCTATCGCCTTGATTGACCCTGTCTCCATCACACTCTCAGACAGTGAATTCCAGATCCTAACCACTCGATTGACCCTGTCTCCACCACACTCTCAGACAGTGCATTCCAGATGCTAGCCACTCGATTGACCCTGTCTCCACAACAATCTCAGACAGTGCATTCCAGACCCTAACGCCTCAATTGACCATGTCTCCCCCACACTCTCAGGCAGTGCATTCCAGATCCGAACCACTCGATTGTCCCTGTATCCATCACACTCTCAGACAGTGCATTCCAGATCCTAATGCCTCGATTGACCATGTCTCTCCCAGACTCTCAGGGAGTGCATTCCAGATCCTAACCACTCGATTGACCCTGTCTCCATCACACTCTCAGGCAGTGCATTCCAGATACTAACGCCTCAATTGACCATGTCTCCCCCACACTCTCAGGCAGTGCATTCCAGATCCTAACCACTCGATTGACCCTGTCTCCAGAACACTCTCAGCTAGTGCTTTCCAGATCCTAACCACTCGATTGACCCTGTCTCCACAACACTCTCAGCGAGTGCATTCCAGATCCTATCGCCTTGATTGACCCTGTCTCCATCACACTCTCAGACAGTGAATTCCAGATCCTAACCACTCGATTGACCCTGTCTCCACCACACTCTCAGACAGTGCGTTCCAGATCCTAACCACTCGATTGAACCTGCCTCCTTCACACTCTCAGACAGTGCATTCCAGACCCTAATGCCTCAATTGACCATGTCTCCCCCACACTCTCAGGCAGTGCATTCCAGATCCTAAGCACTCGATTGACCCTGTCTCCATCACACTCCCAGGCAGTGCATTCCAGATCCTAACGCCTCGATTGACCCTGTCTCGCACAAACTCTCAGACACTGCATTCCAGAACCTAACGCCTCAATTGACCCTGTCACCCCGACACTCTCAGACAGTGCATTCCAGATCCTAACCACTCGATTGACCCTGTCTCCACAACACTCTCAGCTAGTGCATTCCAGATCCTATCGCCTCGATTGACCCTGTCTCCATCACACTCTCAGACAGTGCATTCCAGATCCTGACCACTCGATGGACTCAGTCTCCACCACACTCTCAGACAGTGCATTCCAAATCCTAATGCCTCGATTGACCATGTCTCCACCACACTCTCAGACAGTGCATTCCAGATCCTAATCACTCGATTGACCCTGTCTCCACAACCCTCTCAGGCAGTGCGTTCCAGATCCTAACGCCTCGCTTGACCCTGTTTCCAGCATACTCTCAGTGCATTCCAGATCCTAACCACTCGATTGATCCTGTCTCCACCACACTCTCAGGCTGTGCATTCCAGAGCCTAATGCCTCAATTGTTCTTGTCTCCATCACACACTCAGGTAATGCATTCCAGACCCTAACCACTCGATTGACGCTGTCTCCCCCACACTCTCAGGCAGTGCATTCCAGATGCTAACCACTCGATTGACACTGCCTCCATCACACTCTCAGGCAGTGCATTCCTGATCCTAATGCCTCGATTCTCCCTGTCTCTATAACAATCTCAGACAGTGCATTCCAGATCCTAACCACTTGATTGACCCTGTCTCCATCACACTCTCAGACAGTGCATTCCAGAACATAACTACTCGACTGACCCTGTCTCCATAACACTCTCAGGCAGTGCATTCCAGATCCTAACCACTCGATTGACCCTGTCTCCATCACACTCTCAGGCAGTGCATTCCAGATCCTAACCACTCGATTGACCCTGTCTCGCACAAACTCTCAGACACAGCATTCCAGATCCTAACGCCTCAATTGACCCAGTCTCCCCCACACTCTCAGACAGTGCATTCCAGATCCTAACCACACGATTGTCCCTGTATCCATCACACTCTCAGACAGTGCATTCCAGATCCTAATGCCTCGATTGACCATGTCTCTCCCACACTCTCAGGCAGTGCATTCCAGATCCTAACCACTCGATTGACCCTGTCTCCATCACACTCTCAGGCAGTGCATTCCAGATACTAACGCCTCAATTGACCCTGTCTCCCCCACACTCTCAGGCAGTGCATTCCAGATCCTAACCACTCGATTGACCCTATCTCCAGAACACTCTCAGCTAGTGCATTCCAGATCCTAACCACTCGATTGACCCTGTCTCCACAACACTCTCAGCGAGTGCATTCCAGATCCTATCGCCTTGATTGACCCTGTCTCCATCACACTCTCAGACAGTGAATTCCAGATCCTAACCACTCGATTGACCCTTTCTCCACCACACTCTCAGACAGTGCGTTCCGGATCCTAACCACTCGATTGAACCTGCCTCCTTCACACTCTCAGACAGTGCATTCCAGACCCTAATGCCTCAATTGACCATGTCTCCCCCACACTCTCAGGCAGTGCATTCCATATCCTAAGCACTCGATTGACCCTGTCTCCATCACACTCCCAGGCAGTGCATCCAGATCCTAACGCCTCGATTGACCCTGTCTCGCACAAACTCTCAGACACTGCATTCCAGAACCTAACGCCTCAATTGACCCTGTCACCCCGACACTCTCAGACAGTGCATTCCAGATCCTAACCACTCGATTGACCCTGTCTCCACAACACTCTCAGCTAGTGCATTCCAGATCCTATCGCCTCGATTGACCCTGTCTCCATCACACTCTCAGACAGTGCATTCCAGATCCTAACCACTCGATGGACCCAGTCTCCACCACACTCTCAGACAGTGCATTCCAAATCCTAATGCCTCGATTGACCATGTCTCCACCACACTCTCAGACAGTGCATTCCAGATCCTAATCAGTCGATTGACCCTGTCTCCACAACCCTCTCAGGCAGTGCGTTCCAGATCCTAACGCCTCGCTTGACCCTGTTTCCAGCATACTCTCAGTGCATTCCAGATTCTAACCACTCGATTGATCCTGTCTCCACCACACTCTCAGGCTGTGCATTCCAGACCCTAATGCCTCAAATGTTCTTGTCTCCATCACACACTCAGGCAATGCATTCCAGACCCTAACCACTCGATTGACGCTGTCTCCCCCACACTCTCAGGCAGTGCATTCCAGATTCTAACCACTCGATTGACACTGCCTCCATCACACTCTCAGGCAGTGCATTCCTGATCCTAATGCCTCGATTTTCCCTGTCTCCATAACAATCTCAGACAGTGCATTCCAGATCCTAACCACTTGATTGACCCTGTCTCCATCACACTCTCAGACAGTGCATTCCAGAACATAACTACTCGACTGACCCTGTCACCATAACACTCTCAGGCAGTGCATTCCAGATCCTAACCACTCGATTGACCCTGTCTCCATCACACTCTCAGGCAGTGCATTCCAGATCCTAACCACTCGATTGACCCTGTCTCGCACAAACTCTCAGACACAGCATTCCAGATCCTAACGCCTCAATTGACCCTGTCTCCCCCACACTCTCAGACAGTGCATTCCAGATCCTTACCACACGATTGACCCTGTCTCCACAACACTCTCAGCTAGTGCATTCCAGATCCTAACCACTCGATTGACCATGTTTCCACAACACTCTCAGCTAGTGCATTCCAGATCCGAACGCCTCGATTGACCTTGTCTCCATCACACTCTCAGACAGTGCATTCCAGATGCTAACCACTCGATTGACCCTGTGTCCACCACACTCTCAGACAGTGCATTCCAGACCCTAACGCCTCAATTGACCATGTCTCCCCCATACTCTCAGGCACTGCATTCCAGATCCTAACCACTCGATTGAGCCTGTCTCCATCACAATCTCAGGCAGTGCATTCCAGATCCTCAGGCCTCGATTGACCGTGTCTCCCCCACACTCTCAGACAGTGCATTCCAGATCCTAACCACTCGATTGACCCTGCCTACACAACAGTCTCAGCTAGTGCATTCCAGATCCTAACCACTCGAATGACCCTATCTCCACAACACTCTCAGCTAGTGCATTCCAGATCCTAATGCCTCGATTGACCCTGCATCCATCATACCCTCAGACAGTGCATTCCAGATGCTAACCACTCGATTGACCCTGTCTCCACCACCGTCTCAGACAGGGCATTCCAGACCCTAACGCCTCAATTGACCCTGTCTCCCCCACACTCACAGACAGTGCATTCCAGATCCTAACCACTCGATTGACCCTGTCTCCACAACACTCTCAGCTAGTGCATTCCAGATCCTAACCACTCGATTGACCATGTCTCCACAACACTCTCAGCTAGTGCATTCCAGATCCTAACGCCTCAATTGACCTTGTCTCCAGCACACTCTCAGACAGTGCATTCCAGATGCTAGCCACTCGATTGACCCTGTCTCCACAACCCTCTCAGGCAGTGCATTCCAGATCCTAACGCCTCGCTTGACCCTGTTTCCAGCATACTCTCAGTGCATTCCAGATCCTAACCACTCGATTGATCCTGTCTCCACCACACTCTCAGGCTGTGCATTCCAGAACCTAATGCCTGAATTGTTCTTGTCTCCATCACACACTCAGGTAATGCATTCCAGACCCTAACCACTCGATTGACGCTGTCTCCCCCACACTCTCAGGCAGTGCATTCCAGATCCTAACCACTCGATTGACACTGCCTCCATCACACTCTCAGGCACGGCATTCCTGATCCTAATGCGTCGATTTTCCCTGTCTCCATAACAATCTCAGACAGTGCATTCCAGATCCTAACCACTTGATTGACCCTGTCTCCATCACACTCTCAGACAGTGCATTCCAGAACCTAACTACTTGACTAACCCTGTCTCCATAACACTCTCAGGCAGTGCATTCCAGATCCTAACCACTCTATTGACCCTGTCTCCATCACACTCTCAGGCAGTGCATTCCAGATCCTAACCACTCGATTGACCCTGTCTCGCACAAAGTCTCAGACACAGCATTCCAGATGCTAACGCCTCAATTGACCCTGTCTCCCCCACACTCTCAGACAGTGCATTCCAGATCCTAACCACACGATTGACCCTGTCTCCACAACACTCTCAGCTAGTGCATTCCAGATCCGAACGCCTCGATTGACCTTGTCTCCATCACACTCTCAGACAGTGCATTCCAGATGCTAACCACTTGATTGACCCTGTCTCCACCACACTCTCAGACAGTGCATTCCAGACCCTAACGCCTCAATTGACCATGTCTCCCCCACACTCTCAGGCAGTGCATTCCAGATCCTAACCACTCAATTGACCATGTTTCCACAACACTCTCAGCTAGTGCATTCCAGATCCGAACGCCTCGATTGACCTTGTCTCCATCACACTCTCAGACAGTGCATTCCAGATGCTAACCACTTGATTGACCCTGTCTCCACCACACTCTCAGACAGTGCATTCCAGACCCTAACGCCTCAATTGACCCTGTCTCCCCCACACTCTCAGGCAGTGCATTCCAGATCCTAACCACTCGATTGAGCCTGTCTCCATCACACTCTCAGGCAGTGCATTCCAGATCCTCACGCCTCGATTGACCGTGTCTCCCCCACACTCTCAGACAGTGCATTCCAGATCCTAACCACTGTATTGACCCTGCCTACACAACAGTCTCAGCTAGTGCATTCCAGATCCTAACCACTCGATTGACCCTGTCTCCACAACACTCTCAGCTAGTGCATTCCAGATCCTAATGCCTCGATTGACCCTGTCTCCATCATACCCTCAGACAGTGCATTCCAGATGCTAACCACTCGATTGACCCTGTCTCCACCACCGTCTCAGACAGGGCATTCCAGACCCTAACGCCTCAATTGACCCTGTCTCCCCCACACTCACAGACAGTGCATTACAGATCCTAACCACTCGATTGACCATGTCTCCACAACACTCTCAGCTAGTGCATTCCAGATCCTAACGCCTCAATTGACCTTGTCTCCATCACACTCTCAGACAGTGCATTCCAGATGCTAGCCACTCGATTGACCCTGTTTCCACAACACTCTCAGACAGTGCATTCCAGACCCTAACGCCTCAATTGACCATGTCTCCCCCACACTCTCAGGCAGTGCATTCCAGATCCTAACCACTCGATTGTCCCTGTCTCCATCACACTCTCAGACAGTGCATTCCAGATCCTAATGCCTCGATTGACCATGTCTCCCCCACACTCTCAGGCAGTGCATTCCAGATCCTAACCACTCGATTGACCCTGTCTCCATCACACTCTCAGGCAGTGCATTCCAGATACTAACGCCTCAATTGACCCTGTCTCCCCCACACTCTCAGGCAGTGCATTCCAGATCCTAACCACTCGATTGACCCTGTCTCCACAACACTCTCAGCTAGTGCATTCCAGATCCTAACCACTCGATTGACCCTGTCTCCACAAAACTCTCAGCGAGTGCGTTCCAGATCCTATCGCCTTGATTGACCCTGTCTCCATCACACTCTCAGAAAGTGAATTCCAGATCCTAACCACTCGATTGACTCTGTCTCCACCACACTCTCAGACAGTGCGTTCCAGATCCTAACCACTCGATTGAACCTGCCTCCTTCACACTCTCAGACAGTGCATTCCAGACCCTAATGCCTCAATTGACCATGTCTCCCCCACACTCTCAGGCAGTGCATTCCAGATCCTAAGCACTCGATTGACATTGTCTCCATCACACTCCCAGGCAGTGCATTCCAGATCCTAACGCCTCGATTGACCCTGTCTCGCACAAACTCTCAGACACTGCATTCCAGAACCTAACGCCTCAATTGACCCTGTCACCCCGACACTCTCAGACAGTGCATTCCAGATCCTAACCACTCGATTGACCCTGTCTCCACAACACTCTCAGCTACTGCATTCCAGATCCTAACCACTCGATTGACCCTGTCTCCACAACACTCTCAGCTAGTGCATTCCAGATCCGAACCACTCGATTGACCCTGTCTCCATCACACTCTCAGACAGTGCATTCCAGATGCTAACCACTCGATTGACCCTGCCTCCACCACCGTCTCAGACAGTGCAATCCAGACCCTAACGCCTCAATTAACCATGTCTCCCCCACACTCTCAGGCAGTGCATTCCATTTCCTAACCACTCGATTGACCCTGTCTCCACAACACTCTCAGCTAGTGCATTCCAGATCTGAACCACTCGATTGACCCTGTCTCCACAACACTCTCAGCTAGTGCATTCCAGATCCTATCGCCTTGATTGACCCTGTATCCATCACACTCTCAGACAGTGCATTCCAGATCCTAACCACTCGATGGACCCAGTCTCCACCACACTCTCAGACAGTGCATTCCAAATCCTAATGCCTCGATTGACCCTGTCTCCACCACACTCTCAGACAGTGCATTCCAGATCCTAATCATTCGATTGACCCTGTCTCCACACCCTCTCAGGCAGTGCGTTCCAGATCCTAACGCCTCACTTGACCCTGTTTCCAGCATACTCTCAGTGCATTCCAGATCCTAACCACTCGATTGATCCTGTCTCCACCACACTCTCAGGCTGTGCATTCCAGACCCTAATGCCTCAATTGTTCTTGTCTCCATCACACACTCAGGTAATGCATTCCAGACCCTAACCACTCGATTGACGCAGTTTCCCCCACACTCTCAGGCAGTGCATTCCAGATCCTGACCACTCGATTGACACTGCCTCCATCACACTCTCAGGCAGTGCATTCCTGATCCTAATGCCTCGATTTTCCCTGTCTCCATAACAATCTCAGACAGTGCATTCCAGATCCTAACCACATGATTGACCCTGTCTCCATCACACTCTCAGACAGTGCATTCCAGAACCTAACTGCTCGACTGACCCTGTCTCCATAACACTCTCAGGCAGTGCATTCCAGATCCTAACCACTCGATTGACCCTGTCTCCATCACACTCTCAGGCAGTGCATTCCAGATCCTAACCACTCGATTGACCCTGTCTCGCACAAACTCTCAGACACAGCATTCCAGATCCTAACGCCTCAATTGACCCTGTCTCCCCCACACTCTCAGACAGTGCATTCCAGATCCTAACCACACGATTGACCCTGTCTCCACAACACTCTCAGCTAGTGCATTCCAGATCCTAACCACTCGATTGACCATGTCTCCACAACACTCTCAGCTAGTGCATTCCAGATCCGAATGCCTCGATTGACCTTGTCTCCATCACACTCTCAGACAGTGCATTCCAGATGCTAACCACTCGATTGACCCTGTGTCCACCACACTCTCAGACAGTGCATTCCAGAACCTAACGCCTCAATTGACCATGTCTCCCCCACACTCTCAGGCACTGCATTCCAGATCCTAACCACTCGATTGAGCCTGTCTCCATCACACTCTCAGGCAGTGCATTCCAGATCCTCACGCCTCGATTGACCGTGTCTCCCCCACACTCTCAGACAGTGCATTCCAGATCCTAACCACTCGATTGACCCTGCCTACACAACAGTCTCAGCTAGTGCATTCCAGATCCTAACCACTCGAATGACCCTATCTCCACAACACTCTCAGCTAGTGCATTCCAGATCCTAATGCCTCGATTGACCCTGTCTCCATCATACCCTCAGACAGTGCATTCCAGATGCTAACCACTCGATTGACCCTGTCTCCACCACCGTCTCAGACAGGGCATTCCAGACCCTAACGCCTCAATTGACCCTGTCTCCCCCACACTCACAGACAGTGCATTACAGATCCTAACCACTCGATTGACCATGTCTCCACAACACTCTCAGCTAGTGCATTCCAGATCCTAACGCCTCAATTGACCTTGTCTCCATCACACTCTCAGACAGTGCATTCCAGATGCTAGCCACTCGATTGACCCTGTTTCCACAACACTCTCAGACAGTGCATTCCAGACCCTAACGCCTCAATTGACCATGTCTCCCCCACACTCTCAGGCAGTGCATTCCAGATCCTAACCACTCGATTGTCCCTGTCTCCATCACACTCTCAGACAGTGCATTCCAGATCCTAATGCCTCGATTGACCATGTCTCCCCCACACTCTCAGGCAGTGCATTCCAGATCCTAACCACTCGATTGACCCTGTCTCCATCACACTCTCAGGCAGTGCATTCCAGATACTAACGCCTCAATTGACCCTGTCTCCCCCACACTCTCAGGCAGTGCATTCCAGATCCTAACCACTCGATTGACCCTGTCTCCACAACACTCTCAGCTAGTGCATTCCAGATCCTAACCACTCGATTGACCCTGTCTCCACAAAACTCTCAGCGAGTGCGTTCCAGATCCTATCGCCTTGATTGACCCTGTCTCCATCACACTCTCAGAAAGTGAATTCCAGATCCTAACCACTCGATTGACTCTGTCTCCACCACACTCTCAGACAGTGCGTTCCAGATCCTAACCACTCGATTGAACCTGCCTCCTTCACACTCTCAGACAGTGCATTCCAGACCCTAATGCCTCAATTGACCATGTCTCCCCCACACTCTCAGGCAGTGCATTCCAGATCCTAAGCACTCGATTGACCCTGTCTCCATCACACTCCCAGGCAGTGCATTCCAGATCCTAACGCCTCGATTGACCCTTTCTCGCACAAACTCTCAGACACTGCATTCCAGAACCTAACGCCTCAATTGACCCTGTCACCCCGACACTCTCAGACAGTGCATTCCAGATCCTAACCACTCGATTGACCCTGTCTCCACAACACTCTCAGCTACTGCATTCCAGATCCTAACCACTCGATTGACCCTGTCTCCATCACACTATCAGACAGTGCATTCCAGATGCTAACCACTCGATTGACCCTGCCTCCACCACCGTCTCAGACAGTGCAATCCAGACCCTAACGCCTCAATTAACCATGTCTCCCCCACACTCTCAGGCAGTGCATTCCATTTCCTAACCACTCGATTGACCCTGTCTCCACAACACTCTCAGCTAGTGCATTCCAGATCTGAACCACTCGATTGACCCTGTCTCCACAACACTCTCAGCTAGTGCATTCCAGATCCTATCGCCTCGATTGACCCTGTCTCCACCACACTCTCAGACAGTGCATTCCAGATCCTAAACACTCGATGGACCCAGTCTCCACCACACTCTCAGACAGTGCATTCCAAATCCTAATGCCTCGATTGACCCTGTCTCCACCACACTCTCAGACAGTGCATTCCAGATCCTAATCATTCGATTGACCCTGTCTCCACACCCTCTCAGGCAGTGCGTTCCAGATCCTAACGCCTCACTTGACCCTGTTTCCAGCATACTCTCAGTGCATTCCAGATCCTAACCACTCGATTGATCCTGTCTCCACCACACTCTCAGGCTGTGCATTCCAGACCCTAATGCCTCAATTGTTCTTGTCTCCATCACACACTCAGGTAATGCATTCCAGACCCTAACCACTCGATTGACGCAGTTTCCCCCACACTCTCAGGCAGTGCATTCCAGATCCTGACCACTCGATTGACACTGCCTCCATCACACTCTCAGGCAGTGCATTCCTGATCCTAATGCCTCGATTTTCCCTGTCTCCATAACAATCTCAGACAGTGCATTCCAGATCCTAACCACATGATTGACCCTGTCTCCATCACACTCTCAGACAGTGCATTCCAGAACCTAACTACTCGACTGACCCTGTCTCCAATAACACTCTCAGGCAGTGCATTCCAGATCCTAACCACTCGATTGACCCTGTCTCCATCACACTCTCAGGCAGTGCATTCCAGATCCTAACCACTCGATTGACCCTGTCTCGCACAAACTCTCAGACACAGCATTCCAGATCCTAACGCCTCAATTGACCCTGTCTCCCCCACACTCTCAGACAGTGCATTCCAGATCCTAACCACACGATTGACCCTGTCTCCACAACACTCTCAGCTAGTGCATTCCAGATCCTAACCACTCGATTGACCATGTCTCCACAACACTCTCAGCTAGTGCATTCCAGATCCGAATGCCTCGATTGACCTTGTCTCCATCACACTCTCAGACAGTGCATTCCAGATGCTAACCACTCGATTGACCCTGTGTCCACCACACTCTCAGACAGTGCATTCCAGACCCTAACGCCTCAATTGACCATGTCTCCCCCACACTCTCAGGCACTGCATTCCAGATCCTAACCACTCGATTGAGCCTGTCTCCATCACACTCTCAGGCAGTGCATTCCAGATCCTCACGCCTCGATTGACCGTGTCTCCCCCACACTCTCAGACAGTGCATTCCAGATCCTAACCACTCGATTGACCCTGCCTACACAACAGTCTCAGCTAGTGCATTTCAGATCCTAACCACTCGAATGACCCTATCTCCACAACACTCTCAGCTAGTGCATTCCAGATCCTAATGCCTCGATTGACCCTGTCTCCATCATACCCTCAGACAGTGCATTCCAGATGCTAACCACTCGATTGACCCTGTCTCCACCACCGTCTCAGACACGGCATTCCAGACCCTAACGCCTCAATTGACCCTGTCTCGCCCACACTCACAGACAGTGCATTCCAGATCCTAACCACTCGATTGACCCTGTCTCCACAACACTCTCAGCTAGTGCATTCCAGATGCTAACCACTCGATTGACCATGTCTCCACAACACTCTCAGGCAGTGCATTCCAGACCATAACGCCTCAATTGACCATGTCTCCCCCACACTCTCAGGCACTGCATTCCAGATCCTAACCAATCGATTGAGCCTGTCTCCATCACACTCTCAGGCAGTGCATTCCAGATCCTCACGCCTCGATTGACCGTGTCTCCCCCACACTCTCAGACAGTGCATTCCAGATCCTAACCACTCGATTGACCCTGCCTACACAACAGTCTCTGCTAGTGCATTCCAGATCCTAACCACTCGAATGACCCTATCTCCACAACACTCTCAGCTAGTGCATTCCAGATCCTAATGCCTCGATTGACCCTGTCTCCATCATACCCTCAGACAGTGCATTCCAGATGCTAACCACTCGATTGACCCTGTCTCCACCACCGTCTCAGACAGGGCATTCCAGACCCTAACGCCTCAATTGACCCTGTCTCCCCCACACTCACAGACAGTGCATTCCAGATCCTAACCACTCGATTGACCCTGTCTCCACAACACACTCAGCTAGTGCATTCCAGATCCTAACGCCTCGATTGACCTTGTCACCATCACACTCTCAGACAGTGCATTCCAGATGCTAACCACTCGATTGACCCTGTCTCCACCACATTCTCAGACAGTGCGTTCCAGACCCTAACGCCTCAATTGACCATGTCTCCACCACACTCTCAGGCAGTGCATTCCAGATCCTAACCACTCGATTGACCCTGTCTCCATCAAACTCTCAGGCAGTGCATTCCAGATACTAACGCCTCAATTGACCCTGTCTCCCCCACACTCTCAGACAGTGCATTCCAGAACCTAACCACTCGACTGACCCTGTCTCCATAACACTCTCACACAGTGCATTCCAGTTCCTAACCACTCGATTGACCCTGTCTCCACCACACTCTCAGGCAGTGCATTCCAGTTCCTAACCACTCGATTGACCATGTTTCCACAACACTCTCAGCTAGTGCATTCCAGATCCGAACGCCTCGATTGACCTTGTCTCCATCACACTCTCAGACAGTGCATTCCAGATGCTAATCACTCGATTGACCCTGTCTCCACCACACTCTCAGACAGTGCATTCCAGACCCTAACGCCTCAATTGACCATGTCTCCCCCACACTCTCAGGCACTGCATTCCAGATCCTAACCACTCGATTGAGCCTGTCTCCATCACACTCTCAGGCAGTGCATTCCAGATCCTCACGCCTCGATTGACCGTGTCTACCCCACACTCTCAGACAGTGCATTCCAGATCCTAACCACTGTATTGACCCTGCCTACACAACAGTCTCAGCTAGTGCATTCCAGATCCTAATGCCTCGATTGACCCTGTCTCCATCATACCCTCAGACAGCGCATTCCAGATGCTAACCACTCGATTGACCCTGTCTCCACCACCGTCTCAGACAGGGCATTCCAGACCCTAACGCCTCAATTGACCCTGTCTCCCCCACACTCACAGACAGTGCATTACAGATCCTAACCACTCGATTGACCCTGTCTCCACAACACTCTCAGCTAGTGCATTCCAGATCCTAACCACTCGATTGACCATGTCTCCGCAACACTCTCAGCTAGTGCATTCCAGATCCTAACGCCTCAATTGACCTTGTCTCCATCACACTCTCAGACAGTGCATTCCAGATGCTAGCCACTCGATTGACCCTGTCTCCACAACACTCTCAGACAGTGCATTCCAGACCCTAACGCCTCAATTGACCATGTCTCCCCCACACTCTCAGGCAGTGCATTCCAGATCCTAACCACTCGATTGTCCCTGTCTCCATCACACTCTCAGACAGTGCATTCCAGATCCTAATGCCTCGATTGACCATGTCTCCCCCACACTCTCAGGCAGTGCATTCCAGATCCTAACCACTCGATTGACCCTGTCTCCATCACACTCTCAGCGAGTGCGTTCCAGATCCTATCGCCTTGATTGACCCTGTCTCCATCACACTCTCAGAAAGTGAATTCCAGATCCTAACCACTAGATTGACTCTGTCTCCACCACACTCTCAGACAGTGCGTTCCAGATCCTAACCACTCGATTGAACCTGCCTCCTTCACGCTCTCAGACAGTGCATTCCAGACCCTAATGCCTCAATTGACCATGTCTCCCCCACACTCTCAGGCAGTGCATTCCAGATCCTAAGCACTCGATTGACATTGTCTCCATCACACTCCCAGGCAGTGCATTCCAGATCCTAACGCCTCGATTGACCCTGTCTCGCACAAACTCTCAGACACTGCATTCCAGAACCTAACGCCTCAATTCACCCTGTCACCCCGACACTCTCAGACAGTGCATTCCAGATCCGAACCACTCGATTGACCCTGTCTCCATCACACTCTCAGACAGTGCATTCCAGATGCTAACCACTCGATTGACCCTGTCTCCACCACCGTCTCAGTCAGTGCAATCCAAACCCTAACGCCTCAATTAACCATGTCTCCCCCACACTCTCAGGCAGTGCATTCCAGATCCTAACCACTCGATTGACCCTGTCTCCACAACACTCTCAGCTAGTGCATTCCAGATCCTAACCACTCGATTGACCCTGTCTCCACAACACTCTCAGCTAGTGCATTCCAGATCCTATCGCCTCGATTGACCCTGTATCCATCACACTCTCAGACAGTGCATTCCAGATCCTAACCATTCGATGGACCCAGTCTCCACCACACTCTCAGACAGTGCATTCCAAATCCTAATGCCTCGATTGACCCTGTCTCCACCACACTCTCAGACAGTGCATTCCAGATCCTAATCATTCGATTGACCCTGTCTCCACACCCTCTCAGGCAGTGCGTTCCAGATCCTAACGCCTCACTTGACCCTGTTTCCAGCATACTCTCAGTGCATTCCAGATCCTAACCACTCGATTGATCCTGTCTCCAGCACACTCTCAGGCTGTGCATTCCAGACCCTAATGCCTCAATTGTTCTTGTCTCCATCACACACTCAGGAAATGCATTCCAGACCCTAACCACTCGATTGACGCTGTTTCCCTCACACTCTCAGGCAGTGCATTCCAGATCCTAACCACTCGATTGACACTGCCTCCATCACACTCTCAGGCAGTGCATTCCTGATCCTAATGCCTCGATTTTCCCTGTCTCCATAACAATCTCAGACAGTGCATTCCAGATCCTAACCACATGATTGACCCTGTCTCCATCACACTCTCAGACAGTGCATTCCAGAACCTAACTACTCGACTGACCCTGTCTCCATAACACTCTCAGGCAGTGCATTCCAGATCCTAACCACTCGATTGACCCTGTCTCCATCACACTCTCAGGCAGTGCATTCCAGATCCTAACCACTCGATTGACCCTGTCTCGCACAAACTCTCAGACACAGCATTCCAGATCCTAACGCCTCAATTGACCCTGTCTCCCCCACACTCTCAGACAGTGCATTCCAGATCCTAACCACACGATTGACCCTGTCTCCACAACACTCTCAGCTAGTGCATTCCAGATCCTAACCACTCGATTGACCATGTCTCCACAACACTCTCAGCTAGTGCATTCCAGATCCGAACGCCTCAATTGACCTTGTCTCCATCACACTCTCAGACAGTGCATTCCAGATCCTAACCACTCGATTGACCCTGTCTCCATCATACCCTCAGACAGTGCATTCCAGATGCTAACCACTCGATTGACCCTGTCTCCACCACCGTCTCAGACACGGCATTCCAGACCCTAACGCCTCAATTGACCCTGTCTAGCCCACACTCACAGACAGTGCATTCCAGATCCTAACCACTCGATTGACCCTGTCTCCACAACACTCTCAGCTAGTGCATTCCAGATGCTAACCACTCGATTGACCATGTCTCCACAACAATCTCAGCTAGTGCATTCCAGACCCTAACGCCTCAATTGACCATGTCTCCCCCACACTCTCAGGCACTGCATTCCAGATCCTAACCACTCGATTGAGCCTGTCTCCATCACACTCTCAGGCAGTGCATTCCAGATCCTCACGCCTCGATTGACCGTGTCTCCCCCACACTCTCAGACAGTGCATTCCAGATCCTAACCACTCGATTGACCCTGCCTACACAACAGTCTCTGCTAGTGCATTCCAGATCCTAACCACTCGAATGACCCTATCTCCACAACACTCTCAGCTAGTGCATTCCAGATCCTAATGCCTCGATTGACCCTGTCTCCATCATACTCTCAGACAGTGCATTCCAGATGCTAACCACTCGATAGACCCTGTCTCCACCACCGTCTCAGACAGGGCATTCCAGACCCTAACGCCTCAATTGACCCTGTCTCCCCCACACTCACAGACAGTGCATTCCAGATCCTAACCACTCGATTGACCCAGTCTCCACAACACTCTCAGCTAGTGCATTCCAGATCCTAACGCCTCGATTGACCTTGTCTCCATCACACTCTCAGACAGTGCATTCCAGATGCTAACCACTCGATTGACCCTGTCTCCACCACACTCTCAGACAGTGCGTTCCAGACCCTAACGCCTCAATTGACCATGTCTCCACCACACTCTCAGGCAGTGCATTCCAGATCCTAACCACTCGATTGACCCTGTCTCCATCAAACTCTCAGGCAGTGCATTCCAGATACTAACGCCTCAATTGACCCAGTCTCCCCCACACTCTCAGACAGTGCATTCCAGAACCTAACCACTCGACTGACCCTGTCTCCATAACACTCTCACACAGTGCATTCCAGTTCCTAACGCCTCGATTGACCTTGTCTCCATCACACTCTCAGACAGTGCATTCCAGATGCTAACCACTCAATTGACCCTGTCTCCACCACACTCTCAGACAGTGCGTTCCAGACCCTAACGCCTCAATTGACCATGTCTCCACCACACTCTCAGGCAGTGCATTCCAGATCCTAACCACTCGATTGACCCTGTCTCCATCAAACTCTCAGGCAGTGCATTCCAGATACTAACGCCTCAATTGACCCAGTCTCCCCCACACTCTCAGACAGTGCATTCCAGAACCTAACCACTCAACTGACCCTGTCTCCATAACACTCTCACACAGTGCATTCCAGTTCCTAACCACTCGATTGACCCTGTCTCCACAATACTCTCAGCTAGTGCTTTCCAGATCCTAACGCCTCGATTGACCCTGTCTCCACCGCACTCTCAGAGACTGCGTTCCAGATCCTAAACACTCGATTGAACCTGCCTCCTTCACACTCTTAGACAGTGCATTCCAGATCCTAACCACTCGATTGACCCTATCTCCCCTACAGTCTCAAGCAGTGCATTCCAGATCCTAACCGCTCGATTGTCCCTGTCTCCACCACACTCTCAGGCTGTGCATGACAGATCCTAACCACTCGAATGACCCTGTCTCCACAACACTCTCAGGCAGTGCATTCCAGATCCTTACCACTCAGTTGACCCTGCCTCCATCATACTCTCAGACAGTGCATTCCAGACCCTCGCGCCTCGATTGAACACATCTCCACCACACTCTCAGACAGTGCATTCCAGATCCTAACCACTCGACTGACCCTGTCTCCACCAAGCTCTCAGACAGTGCATTCCAGATCCTAACCACTCGATTGATCCTGTCTCCACCACACTCTCAGGCTGTGCATTCCAGACCCTAATGCCTCAATTGTCCCTGTCTCCATCACACACTCAGGTAATGCATTCCAGACCCTAACCACTCGATTGACGCTGTCTCCCCCACACTCTCAGGCAGTGCATTCCAGATCCTAACGACTCGATTGACTCTGCCTCCATCACACTCTCAGGCAGTGCATTCCTGATGCTAATGCCTCGATTTTCCCAGTCTCCATAAAACTCTCAGGCAGTGCATTCCAGATCCTAACCACTTGATTGACCCTGTCTCCATCACACTCTCAGACAGTGCATTCCAGAACCTAACCACTCGACTGACGGTCTCCATAACACTCTCAGACAGTGCATTCCAGTTCCTAACCACTCGATTGACCCTGTCTCCACCACACTCTCAGACAGTGCATTCCAGACCCTAACCCCTCAATTGACCATGTCTCCCCCACACTCTCAGGCAGTGCATTCCAGATCCTAACCACTCGATTGACCCTGTCTCCATCACACTCTCAGGCAGTGCATTCCAGATCCTAATGCCTCGATTGACCCTGTCTCGCACAAACTCTCACACACAGCATTCCAGATCCTAACGCCTCAATTGACCCTGTCTCCCCCAACCTCTCAGACAGTGCATTCCAGATCCTAACCACTCGATTGACCCTGTCTCCACAACACTCTCAGCTAGTGAATTCCAGATCCTAACCACTCGATTGATCCTGTCTCCACAACACTCTCAGCTAGTGCATTCCAGATCCTAACCACTCGATTGACCATGTCTCCACAACACTCTCAGCTAGTGCATTCCAGATCCTACCCACTCGATTGACCATGTCTCCACAACACTCTCAGCTAGTGCATTCCAGATGCTAACGCCTCGATTGACCTTGTCTCCATCACACTCTCAGACAGTGCATTCCAGATGCTAACCACTCGATTGACCCTGTCTCCACCACACTCTCAGACAGTGCATTCCAGACCCTAACGCCTCAATTGACCATGTCTCCCCCACACTCTCAGGCAGTGCATTCCAGATCCTAACCACTCGATTGAGCCTGTCCCCATCACGCTCTCAGGCAGTGCATTCCAGATCCTCACGCCTCGATTGACCCTGTCTCCCCCACACTCTCAGACAGTGCATTCCAGATCCTAACCACTCGATTGACCCTGTCTCGCACAAACTCTCAGACACTGCATTCCAGATCCTCACGCCTCAATTGACCCTGTCTCCCCCACACTCTCAGACAGTGCATTCCAGATCCTAACCACTCGATTGACCCTGCCTCCACAACAGTCTCAGCTAGTGCATTCCAGATCCTAACCACTCGATTGACCCTGTCTCCACAACACTCTCAGCTAGTGCATTCCAGATCCTAATGCCTCGATTGACCCTGTCTCCATCATACACTCAGACAGTGCATTCCAGATGCTAACCACTCGAATGACCTTGTCTCCACCACCGTCTCAGACAGTGCATTCCAGACCCTAACGCCTCAATTGACCATGTCTGCCCAACACTCTCAGGCAGTGCATTCCAGATCCTAACCATTCGATTGACCCTGTCTCCATCACACTCTCAGGCAGTGCATTCCAGATACTAACGCCTCAATTGACACTGTCTCCCCCACACTCTCAGGCAGTGCATTCCAGATCCTAACCACTCGACTGACCCTGTCTCCACAACACTCTCAGCTAGTGCATTCCAGATCCTATCGCCTCGATTGACCCTGTCTCCCCCACACTCTCAGACAGTGCATTCCAGATCTTAGCCACTTGATTGACCCTGTCTCTACCACACTCTCAGACAGTGCATTCCAGATCCTAACGCCTCGATTGACCCTCTCTCCCCCACACTCTCAGACAGTGCATTCCGAATCCTAATCACTCGATTGACACTGTCTCCACAACCCTCTCAGGCAGTGCATTCCAGATCCTAACCTCTCGATTGACCCTGTCTCCACAACAGTCTCAGCTAGTGCATTCCAGATCCTAACCACTCGATTGACCCTATCTCCCCTATACTCTCAGACAGAGCATTCCAGATCCTAACCACTCGATTGAATCTGTCTCCATCACACTCTCAGGCAGCACATTCCAGATCCTAACCACTCGATTCACCCTGTCTCCCCACACTCTCAGACAGTGCATTCCAGATCCTAACCACTCGATTGAACCTGCCTCCTTCACTCTCTCAGACAGTGTATTCCAGATCCTAACCACTCGATTGACCCTATCTCCCCTACACTCTCAGGCAGTGCATTCCAGATCCTAACCACTCGATTGTCCCTGTCTCCACCACACTCTCAGGCTGTGCATGCCAGATCCTAACCACTCGAATGACCCTGTCTCCACAACACTCTCAGGCAGTGCATTCCTGATCCGAACCACTTGATTGACCCTGTCTCCACCACACTCTCAGGCAGTGCATTCCACATCTTAATCACTCGATTGACCCTGTCACCACCACACTCTCAGACAGTGCATTCCAAATCCTAACCACTCAGTTGACCCTGCCTCCATCATAATCTCAGACAGTGCATTCCAGACTCTCGCGCCTCGATTGAACACATCTCCACCACACTCTCAGACAGTGCATTTCAGATCCTAACCACTCGACTGACCCTGTCTCCACCACACTCTCAGGCAGTGCATTCCAGATCCTAACCACTCGATTGTCCCTGTCTCCACCAAGCTCTCAGACAGTGCATTCCAGATCCTAACCACTCGATTGACCCTGTCTCCACCATACTCTCAGGCAGTGCATTCCAGATCTTAACCACCCGATTGTCCCTATCTCCCCTACACTCTCAGGCAGTGCATTCCAGATCCTAACCACTCGATTGTCCCTATCTCCCCTACACTCTCAGGCAGTGCATTCCAGATCCTAACCACTCGATTGTCCCTGTCTCCACCACATTCTCAGGCTGTGCATGCCAGATCATAATCATTCGATTGACTCTGTCTCCACAACACTCTCAGGCAGTGCATTCCAGATCCTAACCACTCAATGGACCCTGCCTCCATCATAGTCTCAGACAGTGCATTCCAGACCCTCGCGCCTCGATTGAACACATCTCTACCACACTCTCAGACAGTGCATTCCAGATCCTAACCACTCGATTGTCCCTGTCTCCACCAAGCTCTCAGACAGTGCATTCCAGATCCTAACCACTCGATTGTCCCTTTCTCCACCACACTCTCAGGCTGTGCATGCCGGATCATAATCACTCGATTGACTCTGTCTCCACAACACTCTCAGGCAGTGCATTCCAGATCCTAACCACTCGATTCACCCTGCCTCCATCACACTCTCAGACAGTGCATTCCAGACCCTAACGCCTCAATTGACCATGTCTCCCCCAGAGTCTCAGGCAGTACATTCCAGATCCTAACCACTCGATTGACCCTGTCTCTATCACACTCTCAGGCAGTCCATTCCAGTTCCTAACGCCTCGATTGACCCTGTCTCGCAAAAACTCTCAGACAGTGCATTCCAGATCCTAACGCCTCAATTGACCCTGTCTCCCCCACACTCTCAGACAGTGCATTCCAGATCCAAACCACTCGATTTACCCTGTCTCCACCACACTCTCAGACAGTGCATTCCAGATCCTAATGCCTCGATTGACCCTGTCTCCACCACACTCTCAGACAGTGCATTCCAGATCCTAACGCCTCAATTGACCCTGTCTCCCCCACACTCTCAGACAGTGCATTCCAGATCTTAGCCACTTGATTGACCCTGTCTCTACCACACTCTCAGACAGTGCATTCCAGATCCTAACGCCTCGATTGACCCTGTCTCCCCCATACTCTCGGGCAGTGCATTCCAGATCCTAATCACTCGATTGACCCTGTCTCCACAACCCTCTCAGGCACTGCATTCCAGATCCTAACATCTCGATTGACCCTGTCTCCACAACAGTCTCAGCTAGTGCATTCCAGATCCTAACCACTCGATTGACCCTATCTCCGCTATACTCTCAGACAGAGCATTCCAGATCCTAACCACTCGATTGAACCTGCCTCCTTCACTCTCTCAGACAGTGTATTCCAGATCCTAACCACTCGATTGACCCTATCTCCCCTACACTCTCAGGCAGTGCATTCCAGATCCTACCCACTCGATTGTCCCTGTCTCCACCACACTCTCAGGCTAAGCATGCCAGATCCTAACCACTCGAATGACCCTGTCTCCACAAAACTCTCAGGCAGTGCATTCCTGATCCGAACCACTTGATTGACCCTGTCTCCACCACACTCTCAGGCAGTGCATTCCACATCCTAATCACTCGATTGACCCTGTCACCACCACACTCTCAGACAGTGCATTCTAAATCCTAACCACTCAGTTGACCCTGCCTCCATCATACTCTCAGACAGTGCATTCCAGACCCTCGCGCCTCGATTGAACACATCTCCACCACACTCTCAGGCAGTGCATTCCAGATCCTAACCACTCGATTGACTCTGCCTCCATCACACTCTCAGGCAGTGCATTCCTGATCCTAATGCCTCGATTTTCCCTGTCTCCATAACTCTCTCAGACAGTGCATTCCAGATCCTAACCACTTGATTGACCCTGTCTCCATCACACTCTTAGACAGTGCATTCCAGAACCTAACCACTAGACTGACCCTGTCTCCATAACACTCACAGACAGAGCATTCCAGATCCTAACCACTCGATTGAACCTGCCTCCTTCACTCTCTCAGACAGTGTATTCCAGATCCTAACCACTCGATTGACCCTATCTCCCCTACACTCTCAGGCAGTGCATTCCAGATCCTACCCACTCGATTGTCCCTGTCTCCACCACACTCTCAGGCTATGCATGCCAGATCCTAACCACTCGAATGACCCTGTCTCCACAACACTCTCAGGCAGTGCATTCCAGATCCTAACCACTCGATTGACCCTGTCTCCATCACACTCTCAGGCAGTGCATTCCAGATCCTAATGCCTCGATTGACCCTGTCTCGCACAAACTCTCAGACACAGCATTCCAGATCCTAACGCCTCAATTGACCCTGTCTCCCCCAACCTCTCAGACAGTGCATTCCAGATCCTAACCACTCGATTGACCCTGTCTCCACAATACTCTCAGCTAGTGAATTCCAGATCCTAACCACTCGATTGATCCTGTCTCCACAACACTCTCAGCTAGTGCATTCCAGATCCTAACCACTCGATTGACCATGTCTCCACAACACTCTCAGCTAGTGCATTCCAGATGCTAACGCCTCGATTGACCTTGTCTCCATCACACTCTCAGACAGTGCATTCCAGATGCTAACCACTCGATTGACCCTGTCTCCACCACACTCTCAGACAGTGCATTCCAGACCCTAACGCCTCAATTGACCATGTCTCCCCCACACTCTCAGGCAGTGCATTCCAGATCCTAACCACTCGATTGAGCCTGTCCCCATCACGCTCTCAGGCAGTGCATTCCAGATCCTCACGCCTCGATTGACCCTGTCTCCCCCACACTCTCAGACAGTGCATTCCAGATCCAAACCACTCGATTTACCCTGTCTCCACCACACTCTCAGACAGTGCATTCCAGATCCTAATGCCTCGATTGACCCTGTCTCCACCACACTCTCAGACAGTGCATTCCAGATCCTAACGCCTCAATTGACCCTGTCTCCCCCACACTCTCAGACAGTGCATTCCAGATCTTAGCCACTTGATTGACCCTGTCTCTACCACACTCTCAGACAGTGCATTCCAGATCCTAACGCCTCGATTGACCCTGTCTCCCCCATACTCTCGGGCAGTGCATTCCAGATCCTAATCACTCGATTGACCCTGTCTCCACAACCCTCTCAGGCACTGCATTCCAGATCCTAACATCTCGATTGACCCTGTCTCCACAACAGTCTCAGCTAGTGCATTCCAGATCCTAACCACTCGATTGACCCTATCTCCGCTATACTCTCAGACAGAGCATTCCAGATCCTAACCACTCGATTGAACCTGCCTCCTTCACTCTCTCAGACAGTGTATTCCAGATCCTAACCACTCGATTGACCCTATCTCCCCTACACTCTCAGGCAGTGCATTCCAGATCCTACCCACTCGATTGTCCCTGTCTCCACCACACTCTCAGGCTAAGCATGCCAGATCCTAACCACTCGAATGACCCTGTCTCCACAAAACTCTCAGGCAGTGCATTCCTGATCCGAACCACTTGATTGACCCTGTCTCCACCACACTCTCAGGCAGTGCATTCCACATCCTAATCACTCGATTGACCCTGTCACCACCACACTCTCAGACAGTGCATTCTAAATCCTAACCACTCAGTTGACCCTGCCTCCATCATACTCTCAGACAGTGCATTCCAGACCCTCGCGCCTCGATTGAACACATCTCCACCACACTCTCAGGCAGTGCATTCCAGATCCTAACCACTCGATTGACTCTGCCTCCATCACACTCTCAGGCAGTGCATTCCTGATCCTAATGCCTCGATTTTCCCTGTCTCCATAACTCTCTCAGACAGTGCATTCCAGATCCTAACCACTTGATTGACCCTGTCTCCATCACACTCTTAGACAGTGCATTCCAGAACCTAACCACTAGACTGACCCTGTCTCCATAACACTCACAGACAGAGCATTCCAGATCCTAACCACTCGATTGAACCTGCCTCCTTCACTCTCTCAGACAGTGTATTCCAGATCCTAACCACTCGATTGACCCTATCTCCCCTACACTCTCAGGCAGTGCATTCCAGATCCTACCCACTCGATTGTCCCTGTCTCCACCACACTCTCAGGCTATGCATGCCAGATCCTAACCACTCGAATGACCCTGTCTCCACAACACTCTCAGGCAGTGCATTCCAGATCCTAACCACTCGATTGACCCTGTCTCCATCACACTCTCAGGCAGTGCATTCCAGATCCTAATGCCTCGATTGACCCTGTCTCGCACAAACTCTCAGACACAGCATTCCAGATCCTAACGCCTCAATTGACCCTGTCTCCCCCAACCTCTCAGACAGTGCATTCCAGATCCTAACCACTCGATTGACCCTGTCTCCACAATACTCTCAGCTAGTGAATTCCAGATCCTAACCACTCGATTGATCCTGTCTCCACAACACTCTCAGCTAGTGCATTCCAGATCCTAACCACTCGATTGACCATGTCTCCACAACACTCTCAGCTAGTGCATTCCAGATGCTAACGCCTCGATTGACCTTGTCTCCATCACACTCTCAGACAGTGCATTCCAGATGCTAACCACTCGATTGACCCTGTCTCCACCACACTCTCAGACAGTGCATTCCAGACCCTAACGCCTCAATTGACCATGTCTCCCCCACACTCTCAGGCAGTGCATTCCAGATCCTAACCACTCGATTGAGCCTGTCCCCATCACGCTCTCAGGCAGTGCATTCCAGATCCTCACGCCTCGATTGACCCTGTCTCCCCCACACTCTCAGACAGTGCATTCCAGATCCTAACCACTCGATTGACCCTGTCTCGCACAAACTCTCAGACACTGCATTCCAGATCCTCACGCCTCAATTGACCCTGTCTCCCCCACACTCTCAGACAGTGCATTCCAGATCCTAACCACTCGATTGACCCTGCCTCCACAACAGTCTCAGCTAGTGCATTCCAGATCCTAACCACTCGATTGACCCTGTCTCCACAACACTCTCAGCTAGTGCATTCCAGATCCTAATGCCTCGATTGACCCTGTCTCCATCATACACTCAGACAGTGCATTCCAGATGCTAACCACTCGAATGACCTTGTCTCCACCACCGTCTCAGACAGTGCATTCCAGACCCTAACGCCTCAATTGACCATGTCTGCCCAACACTCTCAGGCAGTGCATTCCAGATCCTAACCATTCGATTGACCCTGTCTCCATCACACTCTCAGGCAGTGCATTCCAGATCCTAACCATTCGATTGACCCTGTCTCCATCACACTCTCAGGCAGTGCATTCCAGATCCTAACCACTCGACTGACCCTGTCTCCACAACACTCTCAGCTAGTGCATTCCAGATCCTATCGCCTCGATTGACCCTGTCTCCCCCACACTCTCAGACAGTGCATTCCAGATCTTAGCCACTTGATTGACCCTGTCTCCACCACACTCTCAGACAGTGCATTCCGAATCCTAATCACTCGATTGACACTGTCTCCACAACCCTCTCAGGCAGTGCATTCCAGATCCTAACCTCTCGATTGACCCTGTCTCCACAACAGTATCAGCTAGTGCATTCCAGATCCTAACCACTCGATTGACCCTATCTCCCCTATACTCTCAGACAGAGCATTCCAGATCCTAACCACTCGATTGAATCTGTCTCCATCACACTCTCAGGCAGCACATTCCAGATCCTAACCACTCGATTCACCCTGTCTCCCCACACTCTCAGACAGTGCATTCCAGATCCTAACCACTCAATTGAACCTGCCTCCTTCACTCTCTCAGACAGTGTATTCCAGATCCTAACCACTCGATTGACCCTATCTCCCCTACACTCTCAGGCAGTGCATTCCAGATCCTAACCACTCGATTGTTCCTGTCTCCACCACACTCTCAGGCTGTGCATGCCAGATCCTAACCACTCGAATGACCCTGTCTCCACAACACTCTCAGGCAGTGCATTCCTGATCCGAACCACTTGATTGACCCTGTCTCCACCACACTCTCAGGCAGTGCATTCCACATCTTAATCACTCGATTGACCCTGTCACCACCACACTCTCAGACAGTGCATTCCAAATCCTAACCACTCAGTTGACCCTGCCTCCATCATAATCTCAGACAGTGCATTCCAGACCCTCGCGCCTCGATTGAACACATCTCCACCACACTCTCAGACAGTGCATTTCAGATCCTAACCACTCGACTGACCCTGTCTCCACCACACTCTCAGGCAGTGCATTCCAGATCCTAACCACTCGATTGTCCCTGTCTCCACCAAGCTCTCAGACAGTGCATTCCAGATCCTAACCACTCGATTGACCCTGTCTCCACCACACTCTCAGGCAGTGCATTCCAGATCTTAACCACCCGATTGTCCCTATCTCCCCTACACTCTCAGGCAGTGCATTCCAGATCCTAACCACTCGATTGTCCCTATCTCCCCTACACTCTCAGGCAGTGCATTCCAGATCCTAACCACTCGATTGTCCCTGTCTCCACCACATTCTCAGGCTGTGCATGCCAGATCATAATCATTCGATTGACTCTGTCTCCACAACACTCTCAGGCAGTGCATTCCAGATCCTAACCACTCAATGGACCCTGCCTCCATCATAGTCTCAGACAGTGCATTCCAGACCCTCGCGCCTCGATTGAACACATCTCCACCACACTCTCAGACAGTGCATTCCAGATCCTAACCACTCGATTGTCCCTGTCTCCACCAAGCTCTCAGACAGTGCATTCCAGATCCTAACCACTCGATTGTCCCTTTCTCCACCACACTCTCAGGCTGTGCATGCCGGATCATAATCACTCGATTGACTCTGTCTCCACAACACTCTCAGGCAGTGCATTCCAGCTCCTAACCACTCGATTCACCCTGCCTCCATCACACTCTCAGACAGTGCATTCCAGACCCTAACGCCTCAATTGACCATGTCTCCCCCAGAGTCTCAGGCAGTACATTCCAGATCCTAACCACTCGATTGACCCTGTCTCTATCACACTCTCAGGCAGTCCATTCCAGTTCCTAACGCCTCGATTGACCTTGTCTCCATCACACTCTCAGACAGTGCATTCCAGATGCTAACCACTCGATTGACCCTGTCTCCACCACACTCTCAGACAGTGCGTTCCAGACCCTAACGCCTCAATTGACCATGTCTCCACCACACTCTCAGGCAGTGCATTCCAGATCCTAACCACTCGATTGACCCTGTCTCCATCAAACTCTCAGGCAGTGCATTCCAGATACTAACGCCTCAATTGACCCAGTCTCCCCCACACTCTCAGACAGTGCATTCCAGAACCTAACCACTCGACTGACCCTGTCTCCATAACACTCTCACACAGTGCATTCCAGTTCCTAACGCCTCGATTGACCTTGTCTCCATCACACTCTCAGACAGTGCATTCCAGATGCTAACCACTCAATTGACCCTGTCTCCACCACACTCTCAGACAGTGCGTTCCAGACCCTAACGCCTCAATTGACCATGTCTCCACCACACTCTCAGGCAGTGCATTCCAGATCCTAACCACTCGATTGACCCTGTCTCCATCAAACTCTCAGGCAGTGCATTCCAGATACTAACGCCTCAATTGACCCAGTCTCCCCCACACTCTCAGACAGTGCATTCCAGAACCTAACCACTCAACTGACCCTGTCTCCATAACACTCTCACACAGTGCATTCCAGTTCCTAACCACTCGATTGACCCTGTCTCCACAATACTCTCAGCTAGTGCTTTCCAGATCCTAACGCCTCGATTGACCCTGTCTCCACCGCACTCTCAGAGACTGCGTTCCAGATCCTAAACACTCGATTGAACCTGCCTCCTTCACACTCTTAGACAGTGCATTCCAGATCCTAACCACTCGATTGACCCTATCTCCCCTACAGTCTCAAGCAGTGCATTCCAGATCCTAACCGCTCGATTGTCCCTGTCTCCACCACACTCTCAGGCTGTGCATGACAGATCCTAACCACTCGAATGACCCTGTCTCCACAACACTCTCAGGCAGTGCATTCCAGATCCTTACCACTCAGTTGACCCTGCCTCCATCATACTCTCAGACAGTGCATTCCAGACCCTCGCGCCTCGATTGAACACATCTCCACCACACTCTCAGACAGTGCATTCCAGATCCTAACCACTCGACTGACCCTGTCTCCACCAAGCTCTCAGACAGTGCATTCCAGATCCTAACCACTCGATTGATCCTGTCTCCACCACACTCTCAGGCTGTGCATTCCAGACCCTAATGCCTCAATTGTCCCTGTCTCCATCACACACTCAGGTAATGCATTCCAGACCCTAACCACTCGATTGACGCTGTCTCCCCCACACTCTCAGGCAGTGCATTCCAGATCCTAACGACTCGATTGACTCTGCCTCCATCACACTCTCAGGCAGTGCATTCCTGATGCTAATGCCTCGATTTTCCCAGTCTCCATAAAACTCTCAGGCAGTGCATTCCAGATCCTAACCACTTGATTGACCCTGTCTCCATCACACTCTCAGACAGTGCATTCCAGAACCTAACCACTCGACTGACGGTCTCCATAACACTCTCAGACAGTGCATTCCAGTTCCTAACCACTCGATTGACCCTGTCTCCACCACACTCTCAGACAGTGCATTCCAGACCCTAACCCCTCAATTGACCATGTCTCCCCCACACTCTCAGGCAGTGCATTCCAGATCCTAACCACTCGATTGACCCTGTCTCCATCACACTCTCAGGCAGTGCATTCCAGATCCTAATGCCTCGATTGACCCTGTCTCGCACAAACTCTCACACACAGCATTCCAGATCCTAACGCCTCAATTGACCCTGTCTCCCCCAACCTCTCAGACAGTGCATTCCAGATCCTAACCACTCGATTGACCCTGTCTCCACAACACTCTCAGCTAGTGAATTCCAGATCCTAACCACTCGATTGATCCTGTCTCCACAACACTCTCAGCTAGTGCATTCCAGATCCTAACCACTCGATTGACCATGTCTCCACAACACTCTCAGCTAGTGCATTCCAGATCCTACCCACTCGATTGACCATGTCTCCACAACACTCTCAGCTAGTGCATTCCAGATGCTAACGCCTCGATTGACCTTGTCTCCATCACACTCTCAGACAGTGCATTCCAGATGCTAACCACTCGATTGACCCTGTCTCCACCACACTCTCAGACAGTGCATTCCAGACCCTAACGCCTCAATTGACCATGTCTCCCCCACACTCTCAGGCAGTGCATTCCAGATCCTAACCACTCGATTGAGCCTGTCCCCATCACGCTCTCAGGCAGTGCATTCCAGATCCTCACGCCTCGATTGACCCTGTCTCCCCCACACTCTCAGACAGTGCATTCCAGATCCTAACCACTCGATTGACCCTGTCTCGCACAAACTCTCAGACACTGCATTCCAGATCCTCACGCCTCAATTGACCCTGTCTCCCCCACACTCTCAGACAGTGCATTCCAGATCCTAACCACTCGATTGACCCTGCCTCCACAACAGTCTCAGCTAGTGCATTCCAGATCCTAACCACTCGATTGACCCTGTCTCCACAACACTCTCAGCTAGTGCATTCCAGATCCTAATGCCTCGATTGACCCTGTCTCCATCATACACTCAGACAGTGCATTCCAGATGCTAACCACTCGAATGACCTTGTCTCCACCACCGTCTCAGACAGTGCATTCCAGACCCTAACGCCTCAATTGACCATGTCTGCCCAACACTCTCAGGCAGTGCATTCCAGATCCTAACCATTCGATTGACCCTGTCTCCATCACACTCTCAGGCAGTGCATTCCAGATACTAACGCCTCAATTGACACTGTCTCCCCCACACTCTCAGGCAGTGCATTCCAGATCCTAACCACTCGACTGACCCTGTCTCCACAACACTCTCAGCTAGTGCATTCCAGATCCTATCGCCTCGATTGACCCTGTCTCCCCCACACTCTCAGACAGTGCATTCCAGATCTTAGCCACTTGATTGACCCTGTCTCTACCACACTCTCAGACAGTGCATTCCAGATCCTAACGCCTCGATTGACCCTCTCTCCCCCACACTCTCAGACAGTGCATTCCGAATCCTAATCACTCGATTGACACTGTCTCCACAACCCTCTCAGGCAGTGCATTCCAGATCCTAACCTCTCGATTGACCCTGTCTCCACAACAGTCTCAGCTAGTGCATTCCAGATCCTAACCACTCGATTGACCCTATCTCCCCTATACTCTCAGACAGAGCATTCCAGATCCTAACCACTCGATTGAATCTGTCTCCATCACACTCTCAGGCAGCACATTCCAGATCCTAACCACTCGATTCACCCTGTCTCCCCACACTCTCAGACAGTGCATTCCAGATCCTAACCACTCGATTGAACCTGCCTCCTTCACTCTCTCAGACAGTGTATTCCAGATCCTAACCACTCGATTGACCCTATCTCCCCTACACTCTCAGGCAGTGCATTCCAGATCCTAACCACTCGATTGTCCCTGTCTCCACCACACTCTCAGGCTGTGCATGCCAGATCCTAACCACTCGAATGACCCTGTCTCCACAACACTCTCAGGCAGTGCATTCCTGATCCGAACCACTTGATTGACCCTGTCTCCACCACACTCTCAGGCAGTGCATTCCACATCTTAATCACTCGATTGACCCTGTCACCACCACACTCTCAGACAGTGCATTCCAAATCCTAACCACTCAGTTGACCCTGCCTCCATCATAATCTCAGACAGTGCATTCCAGACTCTCGCGCCTCGATTGAACACATCTCCACCACACTCTCAGACAGTGCATTTCAGATCCTAACCACTCGACTGACCCTGTCTCCACCACACTCTCAGGCAGTGCATTCCAGATCCTAACCACTCGATTGTCCCTGTCTCCACCAAGCTCTCAGACAGTGCATTCCAGATCCTAACCACTCGATTGACCCTGTCTCCACCATACTCTCAGGCAGTGCATTCCAGATCTTAACCACCCGATTGTCCCTATCTCCCCTACACTCTCAGGCAGTGCATTCCAGATCCTAACCACTCGATTGTCCCTATCTCCCCTACACTCTCAGGCAGTGCATTCCAGATCCTAACCACTCGATTGTCCCTGTCTCCACCACATTCTCAGGCTGTGCATGCCAGATCATAATCATTCGATTGACTCTGTCTCCACAACACTCTCAGGCAGTGCATTCCAGATCCTAACCACTCAATGGACCCTGCCTCCATCATAGTCTCAGACAGTGCATTCCAGACCCTCGCGCCTCGATTGAACACATCTCTACCACACTCTCAGACAGTGCATTCCAGATCCTAACCACTCGATTGTCCCTGTCTCCACCAAGCTCTCAGACAGTGCATTCCAGATCCTAACCACTCGATTGTCCCTTTCTCCACCACACTCTCAGGCTGTGCATGCCGGATCATAATCACTCGATTGACTCTGTCTCCACAACACTCTCAGGCAGTGCATTCCAGATCCTAACCACTCGATTCACCCTGCCTCCATCACACTCTCAGACAGTGCATTCCAGACCCTAACGCCTCAATTGACCATGTCTCCCCCAGAGTCTCAGGCAGTACATTCCAGATCCTAACCACTCGATTGACCCTGTCTCTATCACACTCTCAGGCAGTCCATTCCAGTTCCTAACGCCTCGATTGACCCTGTCTCGCAAAAACTCTCAGACAGTGCATTCCAGATCCTAACGCCTCAATTGACCCTGTCTCCCCCACACTCTCAGACAGTGCATTCCAGATCCAAACCACTCGATTTACCCTGTCTCCACCACACTCTCAGACAGTGCATTCCAGATCCTAATGCCTCGATTGACCCTGTCTCCACCACACTCTCAGACAGTGCATTCCAGATCCTAACGCCTCAATTGACCCTGTCTCCCCCACACTCTCAGACAGTGCATTCCAGATCTTAGCCACTTGATTGACCCTGTCTCTACCACACTCTCAGACAGTGCATTCCAGATCCTAACGCCTCGATTGACCCTGTCTCCCCCATACTCTCGGGCAGTGCATTCCAGATCCTAATCACTCGATTGACCCTGTCTCCACAACCCTCTCAGGCACTGCATTCCAGATCCTAACATCTCGATTGACCCTGTCTCCACAACAGTCTCAGCTAGTGCATTCCAGATCCTAACCACTCGATTGACCCTATCTCCGCTATACTCTCAGACAGAGCATTCCAGATCCTAACCACTCGATTGAACCTGCCTCCTTCACTCTCTCAGACAGTGTATTCCAGATCCTAACCACTCGATTGACCCTATCTCCCCTACACTCTCAGGCAGTGCATTCCAGATCCTACCCACTCGATTGTCCCTGTCTCCACCACACTCTCAGGCTAAGCATGCCAGATCCTAACCACTCGAATGACCCTGTCTCCACAAAACTCTCAGGCAGTGCATTCCTGATCCGAACCACTTGATTGACCCTGTCTCCACCACACTCTCAGGCAGTGCATTCCACATCCTAATCACTCGATTGACCCTGTCACCACCACACTCTCAGACAGTGCATTCTAAATCCTAACCACTCAGTTGACCCTGCCTCCATCATACTCTCAGACAGTGCATTCCAGACCCTCGCGCCTCGATTGAACACATCTCCACCACACTCTCAGGCAGTGCATTCCAGATCCTAACCACTCGATTGACTCTGCCTCCATCACACTCTCAGGCAGTGCATTCCTGATCCTAATGCCTCGATTTTCCCTGTCTCCATAACTCTCTCAGACAGTGCATTCCAGATCCTAACCACTTGATTGACCCTGTCTCCATCACACTCTTAGACAGTGCATTCCAGAACCTAACCACTAGACTGACCCTGTCTCCATAACACTCACAGACAGAGCATTCCAGATCCTAACCACTCGATTGAACCTGCCTCCTTCACTCTCTCAGACAGTGTATTCCAGATCCTAACCACTCGATTGACCCTATCTCCCCTACACTCTCAGGCAGTGCATTCCAGATCCTACCCACTCGATTGTCCCTGTCTCCACCACACTCTCAGGCTATGCATGCCAGATCCTAACCACTCGAATGACCCTGTCTCCACAACACTCTCAGGCAGTGCATTCCAGATCCTAACCACTCGATTGACCCTGTCTCCATCACACTCTCAGGCAGTGCATTCCAGATCCTAATGCCTCGATTGACCCTGTCTCGCACAAACTCTCAGACACAGCATTCCAGATCCTAACGCCTCAATTGACCCTGTCTCCCCCAACCTCTCAGACAGTGCATTCCAGATCCTAACCACTCGATTGACCCTGTCTCCACAATACTCTCAGCTAGTGAATTCCAGATCCTAACCACTCGATTGATCCTGTCTCCACAACACTCTCAGCTAGTGCATTCCAGATCCTAACCACTCGATTGACCATGTCTCCACAACACTCTCAGCTAGTGCATTCCAGATGCTAACGCCTCGATTGACCTTGTCTCCATCACACTCTCAGACAGTGCATTCCAGATGCTAACCACTCGATTGACCCTGTCTCCACCACACTCTCAGACAGTGCATTCCAGACCCTAACGCCTCAATTGACCATGTCTCCCCCACACTCTCAGGCAGTGCATTCCAGATCCTAACCACTCGATTGAGCCTGTCCCCATCACGCTCTCAGGCAGTGCATTCCAGATCCTCACGCCTCGATTGACCCTGTCTCCCCCACACTCTCAGACAGTGCATTCCAGATCCTAACCACTCGATTGACCCTGTCTCGCACAAACTCTCAGACACTGCATTCCAGATCCTCACGCCTCAATTGACCCTGTCTCCCCCACACTCTCAGACAGTGCATTCCAGATCCTAACCACTCGATTGACCCTGCCTCCACAACAGTCTCAGCTAGTGCATTCCAGATCCTAACCACTCGATTGACCCTGTCTCCACAACACTCTCAGCTAGTGCATTCCAGATCCTAATGCCTCGATTGACCCTGTCTCCATCATACACTCAGACAGTGCATTCCAGATGCTAACCACTCGAATGACCTTGTCTCCACCACCGTCTCAGACAGTGCATTCCAGACCCTAACGCCTCAATTGACCATGTCTGCCCAACACTCTCAGGC
Source organism: Isurus oxyrinchus (assembly GCA_026770705.1). Classification (NCBI taxonomy): domain Eukaryota; kingdom Metazoa; phylum Chordata; class Chondrichthyes; order Lamniformes; family Lamnidae; genus Isurus; species Isurus oxyrinchus. The sequence goes on from JANJGN010000032.1 coordinate 10,382,113, forward strand.
AGTGCATTCCAGATCCTAACCATTCGATTGACCCTGTCTCCATCACACTCTCAGGCAGTGCATTCCAGATCCTAACCATTCGATTGACCCTGTCTCCATCACACTCTCAGGCAGTGCATTCCAGATCCTAACCACTCGACTGACCCTGTCTCCACAACACTCTCAGCTAGTGCATTCCAGATCCTATCGCCTCGATTGACCCTGTCTCCCCCACACTCTCAGACAGTGCATTCCAGATCTTAGCCACTTGATTGACCCTGTCTCCACCACACTCTCAGACAGTGCATTCCGAATCCTAATCACTCGATTGACACTGTCTCCACAACCCTCTCAGGCAGTGCATTCCAGATCCTAACCTCTCGATTGACCCTGTCTCCACAACAGTATCAGCTAGTGCATTCCAGATCCTAACCACTCGATTGACCCTATCTCCCCTATACTCTCAGACAGAGCATTCCAGATCCTAACCACTCGATTGAATCTGTCTCCATCACACTCTCAGGCAGCACATTCCAGATCCTAACCACTCGATTCACCCTGTCTCCCCACACTCTCAGACAGTGCATTCCAGATCCTAACCACTCAATTGAACCTGCCTCCTTCACTCTCTCAGACAGTGTATTCCAGATCCTAACCACTCGATTGACCCTATCTCCCCTACACTCTCAGGCAGTGCATTCCAGATCCTAACCACTCGATTGTTCCTGTCTCCACCACACTCTCAGGCTGTGCATGCCAGATCCTAACCACTCGAATGACCCTGTCTCCACAACACTCTCAGGCAGTGCATTCCTGATCCGAACCACTTGATTGACCCTGTCTCCACCACACTCTCAGGCAGTGCATTCCACATCTTAATCACTCGATTGACCCTGTCACCACCACACTCTCAGACAGTGCATTCCAAATCCTAACCACTCAGTTGACCCTGCCTCCATCATAATCTCAGACAGTGCATTCCAGACCCTCGCGCCTCGATTGAACACATCTCCACCACACTCTCAGACAGTGCATTTCAGATCCTAACCACTCGACTGACCCTGTCTCCACCACACTCTCAGGCAGTGCATTCCAGATCCTAACCACTCGATTGTCCCTGTCTCCACCAAGCTCTCAGACAGTGCATTCCAGATCCTAACCACTCGATTGACCCTGTCTCCACCACACTCTCAGGCAGTGCATTCCAGATCTTAACCACCCGATTGTCCCTATCTCCCCTACACTCTCAGGCAGTGCATTCCAGATCCTAACCACTCGATTGTCCCTATCTCCCCTACACTCTCAGGCAGTGCATTCCAGATCCTAACCACTCGATTGTCCCTGTCTCCACCACATTCTCAGGCTGTGCATGCCAGATCATAATCATTCGATTGACTCTGTCTCCACAACACTCTCAGGCAGTGCATTCCAGATCCTAACCACTCAATGGACCCTGCCTCCATCATAGTCTCAGACAGTGCATTCCAGACCCTCGCGCCTCGATTGAACACATCTCCACCACACTCTCAGACAGTGCATTCCAGATCCTAACCACTCGATTGTCCCTGTCTCCACCAAGCTCTCAGACAGTGCATTCCAGATCCTAACCACTCGATTGTCCCTTTCTCCACCACACTCTCAGGCTGTGCATGCCGGATCATAATCACTCGATTGACTCTGTCTCCACAACACTCTCAGGCAGTGCATTCCAGCTCCTAACCACTCGATTCACCCTGCCTCCATCACACTCTCAGACAGTGCATTCCAGACCCTAACGCCTCAATTGACCATGTCTCCCCCAGAGTCTCAGGCAGTACATTCCAGATCCTAACCACTCGATTGAACCTGTCTCTATCACACTCTCAGGCAGTCCATTCCAGTTCCTAACGCCTCGATTGACCCTGTCTCGCACAAACTCTCAGACAGTGCATTCCAGATCCTAACGCCTCAATTGACCCTGTCTCCCCCACACTCTCAGACAGTGCATTCCAGATCCAAACCACTCGATTTACCCTGTCTCCACCACACTCTCAGACAGTGCATTCCAGATCCTAATGCCTCGATTGACCCTGTCTCCACCACACTCTCAGACAGTGCATTCCAGATCCTAACACCTCGATTGACCCTGTCTCCCACACACTCTCAGACAGTGCATTCCAGACCTTAACCACTTGATTGACCCAGTCTCTACCACACTCTCAGACAGTGCATTCCAGATCCTAACCACTCGATTGACCCTGTCTCTACCACACTCTCAGACAGTGCATTCCAGATCCTAACGCCTCAATTGACCCTGTCTCCCCCACACTCTCAGACAGTGCATTCCAGATCTTAGCCACTTGATTGACCCTGTCTCTACCACACTCTCAGACAGTGCATTCCAGATCCTAACGCCTCGATTGACCCTGTCTCCCCCATACTCTCGGGCAGTGCATTCCAGATCCTAATCACTCGATTGACCCTGTCTCCACAACCCTCTCAGGCACTGCATTCCAGATCCTTACATCTCGATTGACCCTGTCTCCACAACAGTCTCAGCTAGTGCATTCCAGATCCTAACCACTCGATTGACCCTATCTCCGCTATACTCTCAGACAGAGCATTCCAGATCCTAACCACTCGATTGAACCTGCCTCCTTCACTCTCTCAGACAGTGTATTCCAGATCCTAACCACTCGATTGACCCTATCACCCCTACACTCTCAGGCAGTGCATTCCAGATCCTACCCACTCGATTGTCCCTGTCTCCACCACACTCTCAGGCTATGCATGCCAGATCCTAACCACTCGAATGACCCTGTCTCCACAAAACTCTCAGGCAGTGCATTCCTGATCCGAACCACTTGATTGACCCTGTCTCCACCACACTCTCAGGCAGTGCATTCCACATCCTAATCACTCGATTGACCCTGTCACCACCACACTCTCAGACAGTGCATTCTAAATCCTAACCACTCAGTTGACCCTGCCTCCATCATACTCTCAGACAGTGCATTCCAGACCCTCGCGCCTCGATTGAACACATCTCCACCACACTCTCAGGCAGTGCATTCCAGATCCTAACCACTCGATTGACTCTGCCTCCATCACACTCTCAGGCAGTGCATTCCTGATCCTAATGCCTCGATTTTCCCTGTCTCCATAACTCTCTCAGACAGTGCATTCCAGATCCTAACCACTTGATTGACCCTGTCTCCATCACACTCTTAGACAGTGCATTCCAGAACCTAACCACTAGACTGACCCTGTCTCCATAACACTCACAGACAGAGCATTCCAGATCCTAACCACTCGATTGAACCTGCCTCCTTCACTCTCTCAGACAGTGTATTCCAGATCCTAACCACTCGATTGACCCTATCTCCCCTACACTCTCAGGCAGTGCATTCCAGATCCTACCCACTCGATTGTCCCTGTCTCCACCACACTCTCAGGCTATGCATGCCAGATCCTAACCACTCGAATGACCCTGTCTCCACAACACTCTCCGGCAGTGCATTCCTGATCCGAACCACTTGATTGACCCTGTCTCCACCACACTCTCAGGCAGTGCATTCCACATCCTAATCACTCGATTGACCCTGTCACCACCACACTCTCAGACAGTGCATTCTAAATCCTAACCACTCAGTTGACCCTGCCTCCATCATACTCTCAGACAGTGCATTCCAGACCCTCGCGCCTCGATTGAACACATCTCCACCACACTCTCAGACAGTGCATTCCAGATCCTAACCACTCGATTGACTCTGCCTCCATCACACTCTCAGGCAGTGCATTCCTGATCCTAATGCCTCGATTTTCCCTGTCTCCATAACTCTCTCAGACAGTGCATTCCAGATCCTAACCACTTGATTGACCCTGTCTCCATCACACTCTCAGACAGTGCATTCCAGAACCTAACCACTCGACTGACCCTGTCTCCATAACACTCTCAGACAGTGCATTCCAGTTCCTAACCACTCGATTGACCCTGTCTCCACCACACTCTCAGACAGTGCATTCCAGACCATAACGCCTCAATTGACCATGTCTCCCCCACACTCTCAGGCAGTGCATTCCAGATCCTAACCACTCGATTGACCCTCTCTCCATCACACTCTCAGGCAGTGCATTCCATATCCTAATGCCTCGCTTGACCCTGTCTCGCACAAAGTCTCAGACACAGCATTCCAGATCCTAACGCCTCAATTGACCCTGTCTCCCCCACACTCTCAGACAGTGCATTCCAGATACTAACGCCTCAATTGACCCTGTCTCCCCCACACTCTCAGGCAGTGCATTCCAGATCCTAACCACTCGATTGACCCTGTCTCCACAACACTCTCAGCTAGTTCATTCCAGATCCTAACCACTCGATTGACCATGTCTCCACAACACTCTCAGCTAGTGCATTCCAGATCCTAACGCCTCGATTGACCCTGTCTCCATCACACTCTCAGACAGTGCATTCCAGATGCTAACCACTCGATTGACCCTGTCTCCACCACACTCTCAGACAGTGCATTCCGGACCCTAACGCCTCAATTGACCAAGTCTCCCCCACACTCTCAGGCAGTGCATTCCAGATCCTAACCACTCGATTGAGCCTGTCTCCATCACACTCTCAGGCAGTGCATTCCAGATCCTAACCACTCGATTGACCCTGTCTCTACCACACTCTCAGACAGTGCATTCCAGATCCTAACGCCTCGATTGACCCTGTCTCCCCCACACTCTCAGACAGTGCATTCCAGATCTTAGCCACTTGATTGACCCTGTCTCTACCACACTCTCAGACAGTGCATTCCAGATCCTAACGCCTCGATTGACCCTCTCTCCCCCACACTCTCAGACAGTGCATTCCAAATCCTAATCACTCGATTGACCCTGTCTCCACAACCCTCTCAGGCAGTGCATTCCAGATCCGAACCTCTCGATTGACCCTGTCTCCACAACAGTCTCAGCTAGTGCATTCCAGATCCTAACCACTCGATTGACCCTATCTCCCCTATACTCTCAGACAGAGCATTCCAGATCCTAACCACTCGATTGAACCTGTCTCCTTCACTCTCTCAGACAGTGTATTCCAGATCCTAACCACTCGATTGACCCTATCTCCCCTACACTCTCAGGCAGTGCATTCCAGATCCTACCCACTCGATTGTCCCTGTCTCCACCACACTCTCAGGCTATGCATGCCAGATCCTAACCACTCGAATGACCCTGTCTCCACAAAACTCTCAGGCAGTGCATTCCTGATCCGAACCACTTGATTGACCCTGTCTCCACCACACTCTCAGGCAGTGCATTCCACATCCTAATCACTCGATTGACCCTGTCACCACCACACTCTCAGACAGTGCATTCTAAATCCTAACCACTCAGTTGACCCTGCCTCCATCATACTCTCAGACAGTGCATTCCAGACCCTCGCGCCTCGATTGAACACATCTCCACCACACTCTCAGGCAGTGCATTCCAGATCCTAACCACTCGATTGACTCTGCCTCCATCACACTCTCAGGCAGTGCATTCCTGATCCTAATGCCTCGATTTTCCCTGTCTCCATAACTCTCTCAGACAGTGCATTCCAGATCCTAACCACTTGATTGACCCTGTCTCCATCACACTCTTAGACAGTGCATTCCAGAACCTAACCACTAGACTGACCCTGTCTCCATAACACTCACAGACAGAGCATTCCAGATCCTAACCACTCGATTGAACCTGCCTCCTTCACTCTCTCAGACAGTGTATTCCAGATCCTAACCACTCGATTGACCCTATCTCCCCTACACTCTCAGGCAGTGCATTCCAGATCCTACCCACTCGATTGTCCCTGTCTCCACCACACTCTCAGGCTATGCATGCCAGATCCTAACCACTCGAATGACCCTGTCTCCACAACACTCTCCGGCAGTGCATTCCTGATCCGAACCACTTGATTGACCCTGTCTCCACCACACTCTCAGGCAGTGCATTCCAGTTCCTAACCACTCGATTGACCCTGTCTCCACCACACTCTCAGACAGTGCATTCCAGACCATAACGCCTCAATTGACCATGTCTCCCCCACACTCTCAGGCAGTGCATTCCAGATCCTAACCACTCGATTGACCCTCTCTCCATCACACTCTCAGGCAGTGCATTCCATATCCTAATGCCTCGCTTGACCCTGTCTCGCACAAAGTCTCAGACACAGCATTCCAGATCCTAACGCCTCAATTGACCCTGTCTCCCCCACACTCTCAGACAGTGCATTCCAGATACTAACGCCTCAATTGACCCTGTCTCCCCCACACTCTCAGGCAGTGCATTCCAGATCCTAACCACTCGATTGACCCTGTCTCCACAACACTCTCAGCTAGTTCATTCCAGATCCTAACCACTCGATTGACCATGTCTCCACAACACTCTCAGCTAGTGCATTCCAGATCCTAACGCCTCGATTGACCCTGTCTCCATCACACTCTCAGACAGTGCATTCCAGATGCTAACCACTCGATTGACCCTGTCTCCACCACACTCTCAGACAGTGCATTCCGGACCCTAACGCCTCAATTGACCAAGTCTCCCCCACACTCTCAGGCAGTGCATTCCAGATCCTAACCACTCGATTGAGCCTGTCTCCATCACACTCTCAGGCATTGCATTCCAGATCCTCACGCCTCGATTGACCCTGTCTCCCCCAGACTCTCAGACAGTGCATTCCAGATCCTAACCACTCGATTGACCCTGTCTCTACCACACTCTCAGACAGTGCATTCCAGATCCTAACGCCTCGATTGACCCTGTCTCCCCCACACTCTCAGACAGTGCATTCCAGATCTTAGCCACTTGATTGACCCTGTCTCTACCACACTCTCAGACAGTGCATTCCAGATCCTAACGCCTCGATTGACCCTCTCTCCCCCACACTCTCAGACAGTGCATTCCAAATCCTAATCACTCGATTGACCCTGTCTCCACAACCCTCTCAGGCAGTGCATTCCAGATCCGAACCTCTCGATTGACCCTGTCTCCACAACAGTCTCAGCTAGTGCATTCCAGATCCTAACCACTCGATTGACCCTATCTCCCCTATACTCTCAGACAGAGCATTCCAGATCCTAACCACTCGATTGAACCTGTCTCCATCACACTCTCAGGCAGCACATTCCAGATCCTAACCACTCGATTCACCCTGTCTCCCCCACACTCTCAGACAGTGCATTCCAGATCCTAACCACTCGATTGAACCTGCCTCCTTCACTCTCTCAGACAGTGTATTCCAGATCCTAACCACTCGATTGACCCTATCTCCCCTACACACTCAGGCAGTGCATTCCAGATCCTAACCACTTGATTGACCCTGTCTCCACCACACTCTCAGGCAGTGCATTCCACATCCTAATCACTCGATTGACCCTATCACCACCACACTCTCAGACAGTGCATTCCAAATCCTAACCACTCAGTTGACCCTGCCTCCATCATACTCTCAGACAGTGCATTCCAGACCCTCGCGCCTCGATTGAACACATCTCCAAAACACTCTCAGACAGTGCATTTCAGATCCTAACCACTCGACTGACCCTGTCTCCACCACACTCTCAGGCAGTGCATTCCAGATCCTAACCACTCGATTGTCCCTGTCTCCACCAAGCTCTCAGACAGTGCATTCCAGATCCTAACCACTCGATTGACCCTGTCTCCACCACACTCTCAGGCAGTGCATTCCATATCTTAACCACCCGATTGTCCCTATCTCCCCTACACTCTCAGGCAGTGCATTCCAGATCCTAACCACTCGATTGTCCCTATCTCCCCTACACTCTCAGGCAGTGCATTCCAGATCCTAACCACTCGATTGTCCCTGTCTCCATCACACTCTCAGACAGTGCATTCCAGACCCTCGCGCCTCGATTGAACACATCTCCACCACACTCTCAGACAGTGCATTCCAGATCCTAACCACTCGATTGTCCCTGTCTCCACCAAGCTCTCAGGCAGTGCATTCCATATCTTAACCACCCGATTGTCCCTATCTCCCCTACACTCTCAGGCAGTGCATGCCAGATCATAATCATTCGATTGACTCTGTCTCCACAATACTCTCAGGCAGTGCATTCCAGATCCTAACCACTCAATGGACCCTGCCTCCATCATACTCTCAGACAGTGCATTCCAGACCCTCGCGCCTCGATTGAACACATCTCCACCACACTCTCAGACAGTGCATTCCAGATCCTAACCACTCGATTGTCCCTGTCTCCACCAAGCTCTCAGACAGTGCATTCCTGATCCTAACCACTCGATTGCCCCTATCTCCCCTACACTCTCAGGCAGTGCATTCCAGATCCTAACCACTCGATTGTCCCTGTCTCCACCACACTCTCAGGCAGTGCATTCCAGATCCTAATGCCTCGATTGACCCTGTCTCGCACAAACTCTCAGACACAACATTCCAGATCCTAACGCCTCAATTGACCCTGTCTCCCCCACACTCTCAGACAGTGCATTCCAGATCCTAACCACTCGATTGTCCCTGTCTCCACCACACTCTCAGGCTGCGCATGCCGGATCATAATCACTCGATTGACTCTGTCTCCACAACACTCTCAGGCAGTGCATTCCAGATCCTAACCACTCGATTGACCCTGCCTCCATCACACTCTCAGACAGTGCATTCCAGACCCTAACGCCTCAATTGACCATGTCTCCCCCACAGTCTCAGGCAGTACATTCCAGATCCTAACCACTCGATTGACCCTGTCTCCATCAAACTCTCAGGCAGTCCATTCCTGATCCTAACCACTCAATTGACCCTGTCTCCATCACACTCTCAGACAGTGCATTCCAGATCCTAACGCCTCAATTGACCCTGTCTCCCCCACACTCTCAGACAGTGCATTCCAGATCCTAACCATTCGATTGACCCTGTCTCCACAAAACTCTCAGCTAGTGCATTCCAGATCCTAACCACTCGATTGACCCTGTCTCCATCACACTCTCAGACAGTGCATTCCAGATCCTAACCACTCGATTGACCCTCTCTCCATCATACTTTCAGACAGTGCATTCCAGATCCTAACCACTCGATTGACCCTGTCTCCACCACACTCTCAGACAGTGCATTCCAGATCCCAACCACTCGACGGACCCTGTCTCCACCACACTCTCAGACAGTGCATTCCAGACCCTAATGCCTCGATTGACCCTGTCTCCACCACACTGTCAGACAGTGCATTCCAGATCCTATCCACTCGATTGACCCTGTCTCCCACACACTCTCAGACAGTGCATTCCAGACCTTAACCACTTGATTCACCCTGTCTCTACCACACTCTCAGACAGTGCATTCCAGATGCTAATGCCTCGATTGACCCTGTCTCCCCCACACTCTCAGACAGTGCATTCTAGATCCTAATCACTCGATTGACCCTGTCTCCATCACAGTCTCAGGCAGTGCATTCCATATCCTAATGCCTCGCTTGACCCTGTCTCGCACAAAGTCTCAGACACAGCATTCCAGATCCTAACGCCTCAATTGACCCTGTCTCCCCCACACTCTCAGACAGTTCATTCCATATCCTAACACCTCAATTGACCCTGTCTCCCCCACACTCTCAGGCAGTGCATTCCAGATCCTAACCACTCGATTGACTCTGCCTCCATCACACTCTCAGGCAGTGCATTCCTGATCCTAATGCCTCGATTTTCCCTGTCTCCATAACTCTCTCAGACAGTGCATTCCAGATCCTAACCACTTGATTGACCCTGTCTCCATCACACTCTCAGACAGTGCATTCCAGAACCTAACCACTAGACTGACCCTGTCTCCATAACACTCACAGACAGAGCATTCCAGATCCTAACCACTCGATTGAACCTGCCTCCTTCACTCTCTCAGACAGTGTATTCCAGATCCTAACCACTCGATTGACCCTATCTCCCCTACACTCTCAGGCAGTGCATTCCAGATCCTACCCACTCGATTGTCCCTGTCTCCACCACACTCTCAGGCTATGCATGCCAGATCCTAACCACTCGAATGACCCTGTCTCCACAACACTCTCCGGCAGTGCATTCCTGATCCGAACCACTTGATTGACCCTGTCTCCACCACACTCTCAGGCAGTGCATTCCACATCCTAATCACTCGATTGACCCTGTCACCACCACACTCTCAGACAGTGCATTCTAAATCCTAACCACTCAGTTGACCCTGCCTCCATCATACTCTCAGACAGTGCATTCCAGACCCTCGCGCCTCGATTGAACACATCTCCACCACACTCTCAGACAGTGCATTCCAGATCCTAACCACTCGATTGACTCTGCCTCCATCACACTCTCAGGCAGTGCATTCCTGATCCTAATGCCTCGATTTTCCCTGTCTCCATAACTCTCTCAGACAGTGCATTCCAGATCCTAACCACTTGATTGACCCTGTCTCCATCACACTCTCAGACAGTGCATTCCAGAACCTAACCACTCGACTGACCCTGTCTCCATAACACTCTCAGACAGTGCATTCCAGTTCCTAACCACTCGATTGACCCTGTCTCCACCACACTCTCAGACAGTGCATTCCAGACCATAACGCCTCAATTGACCATGTCTCCCCCACACTCTCAGGCAGTGCATTCCAGATCCTAACCACTCGATTGACCCTCTCTCCATCACACTCTCAGGCAGTGCATTCCATATCCTAATGCCTCGCTTGACCCTGTCTCGCACAAAGTCTCAGACACAGCATTCCAGATCCTAACGCCTCAATTGACCCTGTCTCCCCCACACTCTCAGACAGTGCATTCCAGATACTAACGCCTCAATTGACCCTGTCTCCCCCACACTCTCAGGCAGTGCATTCCAGATCCTAACCACTCGATTGACCCTGTCTCCACAACACTCTCAGCTAGTTCATTCCAGATCCTAACCACTCGATTGACCATGTCTCCACAACACTCTCAGACAGTGCATTCCAGATGCTAACCACTCGATTGACCCTGTCTCCACCACACTCTCAGACAGTGCATTCCGGACCCTAACGCCTCAATTGACCAAGTCTCCCCCACACTCTCAGGCAGTGCATTCCAGATCCTAACCACTCGATTGAGCCTATCTCCATCACACTCTCAGGCAGTGCATTCCAGATCCTCACGCCTCGATTGACCCTGTCTCCCCCAGACTCTCAGACAGTGCATTCCAGATCCTAACCACTCGATTGACCCTGTCTCTACCACACTCTCAGACAGTGCATTCCAGATCCTAACGCCTCGATTGACCCTGTCTCCCCCACACTCTCAGACAGTGCATTCCAGATCTTAGCCACTTGATTGACCCTGTCTCTACCACACTCTCAGACAGTGCATTCCAGATCCTAACGCCTCGATTGACCCTCTCTCCCCCACACTCTCAGACAGTGCATTCCAAATCCTAATCACTCGATTGACCCTGTCTCCACAACCCTCTCAGGCAGTGCATTCCAGATCCGAACCTCTCGATTGACCCTGTCTCCACAACAGTCTCAGCTAGTGCATTCCAGATCCTAACCACTCGATTGACCCTATCTCCCCTATACTCTCAGACAGAGCATTCCAGATCCTAACCACTCGATTGAACCTGTCTCCATCACACTCTCAGGCAGCACATTCCAGATCCTAACCACTCGATTCACCCTGTCTCCCCCACACTCTCAGACAGTGCATTCCAGATCCTAACCACTCGATTGAACCTGCCTCCTTCACTCTCTCAGACAGTGTATTCCAGATCCTAACCACTCGATTGACCCTATCTCCCCTACACGCTCAGGCAGTGCATTCCAGATCCTAACCACTTGATTGACCCTGTCTCCACCACACTCTCAGGCAGTGCATTCCACATCCTAATCACTCGATTGACCCTATCACTACCACACTCTCAGACAGTGCATTCCAAATCCTAACCACTCAGTTGACCCTGCCTCCATCATACTCTCAGACAGTGCATTCCAGACCCTCGCGCCTCGATTGAACACATCTCCACCACACTCTCAGACAGTGCATTTCAGATCCTAACCACTCGACTGACCCTGTCTCCACCACACTCTCAGGCAGTGCATTCCAGATCCTAACCACTCGATTGTCCCTGTCTCCACCACACTCTCAGGCAGTGCATTCCATATCTTAACCACCCGATTGTCCCTATCTCCCCTACACTCTCAGGCAGAGCATTCCAGATCCTAACCACTCGATTGTCCCTATCTCCCCTACACTCTCAGGCAGTGCATTCCAGATCCTAACCACTCGATTGTCCCTGTCTCCACCACACTCTCAGGCTGTGCATGCCAGATCATAATCATTCGATTGACTCTGTCTCCACAACACTCTCAGGCAGTGCCTTCCAGATCCTAACCACTCAATGGACCCTGCCTCCATCATACTCTCAGACAGTGCATTCCAGACCCTCGCGCCTCGATTGAACACATCTCCACCACACTCCCAGACAGTGCATTCCAGATCCTAACCACTCGATTGTCCCTGTCTCCACCAAGCTCTCAGACAGTGCATGCCAGATGCTAACCACTCGATTGACCCTGTCTCCACCACACTCTCAGGCAGTGCATTCCTGATCCTAACCACTCGATTGCCCCTATCTCCCCTACACTCTCAGGCAGTGCATTCCAGATCCTAACCACTCGATTGTCCCTGTCTCCACCACACTCTCAGGCAGTGCATTCCAGATCCTAATGCCTCGATTGACCCTGTCTCGCACAAACTCTCAGACACAACATTCCAGATCCTAACGCCTCAATTGACCCTGTCTCCCCCAAACTCTCAGACAGTGCATTCCAGATCCTAACCACTCGATTGTCCCTGTCTCCACCACACTCTCAGGCTGCGCATGCCGGATCATAATCACTCGATTGACTCTGTCTCCACAACACTCTCAGGCAGTGCATTCCAGATCCTAACCACTCGATTGACCCTGCCTCCATCACACTCTCAGACAGTGCATTCCAGACCCTAACGCCTCAATTGACCATGTCTCCCCCACAGTCTCAGGCAGTACATTCCAGATCCTAACCACTCGATTGACCCTGTCTCCATCAAACTCTCAGGCAGTCCATTCCAGATCCTAACCACTCAATTGACCCTGTCTCCATCACACTCTCAGACAGTGCATTCCAGATCCTAACGCCTCAATTGACCCTGTCTCCCCCACACTCTCAGACAGTGCATTCCAGATCCTAACCATTCGATTGACCCTGTCTCCACAAAACTCTCAGCTAGTGCATTCCAGATCCTAACCACTCGATTGACCCTGTCTCCATCACACTCTCAGACAGTGCATTCCAGATCCTAACCACTCGATTGACCCTCTCTCCATCATACTTTCAGACAGTGCATTCCAGATCCTAACCACTCGATTGACCCTGTCTCCACCACACTCTCAGACAGTGCATTCCAGATCCCAACCACTCGATGGACCCTGTCTCCACCACACTCTCAGACAGTGCATTCCAGACCCTAATGCCTCGATTGACCCTGTCTCCACCACACTGTCAGACAGTGCATTCCAGATCCTAACCACTCGATTGACCCTGTCTCCCACACACTCTCAGACAGTGCATTCCAGACCTTAACCACTTGATTCACCCTGTCTCTACCACACTCTCAGACAGTGCATTCCAGATGCTAATGCCTCGATTGACCCTGTCTCCACCACACTGTCAGACAGTGCATTCCAGATCCTAACCACTCGATTGACCCTGTCTCCCACACACTCTCAGACAGTGCATTCCAGACCTTAACCACTTGATTCACCCTGTCTCTACCACACTCTCAGACAGTGCATTCCAGATGCTAATGCCTCGATTGACCCTGTCTCCCCCACACTCTCAGACAGTGCATTCTAGATCCTAATCACTCGATTGACCCTGTCTCCATCACAGTCTCAGGCAGTGCATTCCATATCCTAATGCCTCGCTTGACCCTGTCTCGCACAAAGTCTCAGACACAGCATTCCAGATCCTAACGCCTCAATTGACCCTGTCTCCCCCACACTCTCAGACAGTTCATTCCATATCCTAACGCCTCAATTGACCCTGTCTCCCCCACACTCTCAGGCAGTGCATTCCAGATCCTAACCACTCGATTGACCATGTCTCCACAACACTCTCAGCTAGTGCATTCCAGATCCTAACGCCTCGATTGACCCTGTCTCCATCACACTCTCAGACAGTGCATTCCAGATGCTAACCACTCGATTGACCCTGTCTCCACCACACTCTCAGACAGTGCATTCCGGACCCTAACGCCTCAATTGACCAAGTCTCCCCCACACTCTCAGGCAGTGCATTCCAGATCCTAACCACTCGATAGAGCCTGTCTCCATCACACTCTCAGGCAGTGCATTCCAGATCCTCACGCCTCGATTGACCCTGTCTCCCCCAGACTCTCAGACAGTGCATTCCAGATCCTAACCACTCGATTGACCCTGTCTCTACCACACTCTCAGACAGTGCATTCCAGATCCTAACGCCTCGATTGACCCTCTCTCCCCCACACTCTCAGACAGTGCATTCCAAATCCTAATCACTCGATTGACCCTGTCTCCACAACCCTCTCAGGCAGTGCATTCCAGATCCGAACCTCTCGATTGACCCTGTCTCCACAACAGTCTCAGCTAGTGCATTCCAGATCCTAACCACTCGATTGACCCTATCTCCCCTATACTCTCAGACAGAGCATTCCAGATCCTAACCACTCGATTGAACCTGTCTCCATCACACTCTCAGGCAGCACATTCCAGATCCTAACCACTCGATTCACCCTGTCTCCCCCACACTCTCAGACAGTGCATTCCAGATCCTAACCACTCGATTGAACCTGCCTCCTTCACTCTCTCAGACAGTGTATTCCAGATCCTAAACACTCGATTGACCCTATCTCCCCTACACGCTCAGGCAGTGCATTCCAGATCCTAACCACTTGATTGACCCTGTCTCCACCACACTCTCAGGCAGTGCATTCCACATCCTAATCACTCGATTGACCCTATCACCACCACACTCTCAGACAGTGCATTCCAAATCCTAACCACTCAGTTGACCCTGCCTCCATCATACTCTCAGACAGTGCATTCCAGACCCTCGCGCCTCGATTGAACACATCTCCACCACACTCTCAGACAGTGCATTTCAGATCCTAACCACTCGACTGACCCTGTCTCCACCACACTCTCAGGCAGTGCATTCCAGATCCTAACCACTCGATTGTCCCTGTCTCCACCAAGCTCTCAGACAGTGCATTCCAGATCCTAACCACTCGATTGACCCTGTCTCCACCACACTCTCAGGCAGTGCATTCCATATCTTAACCACCCGATTGTCCCTATCTCCCCTACACTCTCAGGCAGTGCATTCCAGATCCTAACCACTCGATTGTCCCTATCTCCCCTACACTCTCAGGCAGTGCATTCCAGATCCTAACCACTCGATTGTCCATGTCTCCACCTCACTCTCAGGCTGTGCATGCCAGATCATAATCATTCGATTGACCATGTCTCCACAACACTCTCAGGCAGTGCATTCCAGATCCTAAGCACTCAATGGACCCTGCCTCCATCATACTCTCAGACAGTGCATTCCAGACCCTCGCGCCTCGATTGAACACATCTCCACCACACTCTCAGACAGTGCATTCCAGATCCTAACCACTCGATTGTCCCTGTCTCCACCAAGCTCTCAGACAGTGCATTCCAGATGCTAACCACTCGATTGACCCTGTCTCCACCACACTCTCAGGCAGTGCATTCCTGATCCTAACCACTCGATTGCCCCTATCTCCCCTACACTCTCAGGCAGTGCATTCCAGATCCTAACCACTCGATTGTCCCTGTCTCCACCACACTCTCAGGCAGTGCATTCCAGATCCTAATGCCTCGATTGACCCTGTCTCGCACAAACTCTCAGACACAACATTCCAGATCCTAACGCCTCAATTGACCCTGTCTCCCCCACACTCTCAGACAGTGCATTCCAGATCCTAACCACTCGATTGTCCCTGTCTCCACCACACTCTCAGGCTGTGCATGCCGGATCATAATCACTCGATTGACTCTGTCTCCACAACACTCTCAGGCAGTGCATTCCAGATCCTAACCACTCGATTGACCCTGCCTCCATCACACTCTCAGACAGTGCATTCCAGACCCTAACGCCTCAATTGACCATGTCTCCCCCACAGTCTCAGGCAGTACATTCCAGATCCTAACCACTCGATTGACCCTGTCTCCACGAAACTCTCAGGCAGTCCATTCCAGATCCTAACGACTCGATTGACCCTGTCTCGCACAAACTCTCAGACAGTGCATTCCAGATCCTAAAGCCTCAATTGACCCTGTCTCCCCCACACTCTCAGACAGTGCATTCCAGATCCTAACCACTCGATTGACCCTGTCTCCATCACACTCTCAGACAGTGCATTCCAGATCCTAACCACTCGATTGACCCTCTCTCCATCATACTTTCAGACAGTGCATTCCAGATCCTAACCACTCGATTGACCCTGTCTCCACCACACTCTCAGACAGTGCATTCCAGATCCCAACCACTCGATGGACCCTGTCTCCACCACACTCTCAGACAGTGCATTCCAGATCCTAACCACTCGATTGCCCCTATCTCCCCTACACTCTCAGGCAGTGCATTCCAGATCCTAACCACTCGATTGTCCCTGTCTCCACCAAGTTCTCAGACAGTGCATTCCAGATCCTAACCACTCGATTGAGCCTGTCTCCATCACACTCTCAGGCAGTGCATTCCAGATCCTCACGCCTCGATTGACCCTGTCTCCCCCAGACTCTCAGACAGTGCATTCCAGATCCTAACCACTCGATTGACCCTGTCTCTACCACACTCTCAGACAGTGCATTCCAGATCCTAACGCCTCGATTGACCCTGTCTCCCCCACACTCTCAGACAGTGCATTCCAAATCCTAATCACTCGATTGACCCTGTCTCCACAACCCTCTCAGGCAGTGCATTCCAGATCCGAACCTCTCGA
Source organism: Isurus oxyrinchus (assembly GCA_026770705.1). Classification (NCBI taxonomy): domain Eukaryota; kingdom Metazoa; phylum Chordata; class Chondrichthyes; order Lamniformes; family Lamnidae; genus Isurus; species Isurus oxyrinchus. Next base: position 10,399,107 of record JANJGN010000032.1, read on the forward strand.
TTGACCCTGTCTCCACAACAGTCTCAGTTAGTGCATTCCAGATCCTAACCACTCGATTGACCCTATCTCCCCTATACTCTCAGACAGAGCATTCCAGATCCTAACCACTCGATTGAACCTGTCTCCATCACACTCTCAGGCAGCACATTCCAGATCCTAACCACTCGATTCACCCTGTCTCCCCCACACTCTCAGACAGTGCATTCCAGATCCTAACCACTCGATTGAACCTGCCTCCTTCACTCTCTCAGACAGTGTATTCCAGATCCTAACCACTCGATTGACCCTATCTCCCCTACACGCTCAGGCAGTGCATTCCAGATCCTAACCACTTGATTGACCCTGTCTCCACCACACTCTCAGGCAGTGCATTCCACATCCTAATCACTCGATTGACCCTATCACCACCACACTCTCAGACAGTGCATTCCAAATCCTAACCACTCAGTTGACCCTGCCTCCATCATACTCTCAGACAGTGCATTCCAGACCCTCGCGCCTCGATTGAACACATCTCCACCACACTCTCAGACAGTGCATTTCAGATCCTAACCACTCGACTGACCCTGTCTCCACCACACTCTCAGGCAGTGCATTCCAGATCCTAACCACTCGATTGTCCCTGTCTCCACCAAGCTCTCAGACAGTGCATTCCAGATCCTAACCACTCGATTGACCCTGTCTCCACCACACTCTCAGGCAGTGCATTCCATATCTTAACCACCCGATTGTCCCTATCTCCCCTACACTCTCAGGCAGTGCATTCCAGATCCTAACCACTCGATTGTCCCTATCTCCCCTACACTCTCAGGCAGTGCATTCCAGATCCTAACCACTCGATTGTCCCTGTCTCCACCACACTCTCAGGCTGTGCATGCCAGATCATAATCATTCGATTGACTCTGTCTCCACAACACTCTCAGGCAGTGCATTCCAGATCCTAACCACTCAATGGACCCTGCCTCCATCATACTCTCAGACAGTGCATTCCAGACCCTCGCGCCTCGATTGAACACATCTCCACCACACTCTCAGACAGTGCATTCCAGATCCTAACCACTCGATTGTCCCTGTCTCCACCAAGCTCTCAGACAGTGCATTCCAGATGCTAACCACTCGATTGACCCTGTCTCCACCACACTCTCAGGCAGTGCATTCCTGATCCTAACCACTCGATTGCCCCTATCTCCCCTACACTCTCAGGCAGTGCATTCCAGATCCTAACCACTCGATTGTCCCTGTCTCCACCACACTCTCAGGCAGTGCATTCCAGATCCTAATGCCTCGATTGACCCTGTCTCGCACAAACTCTCAGACACAACATTCCAGATCCTAACGCCTCAATTGACCCTGTCTCCCCCACACTCTCAGACAGTGCATTCCAGATCCTAACCACTCGATTGTCCCTGTCTCCACCACACTCTCAGGCTGCGCATGCCGGATCATAATCACTCGATTGACTCTGTCTCCACAACACTCTCAGGCAGTGCATTCCAGATCCTAACCACTAGATTGACCCTGCCTCCATCACACTCTCAGACAGTGCATTCCAGACCCTAACGCCTCAATTGACCATGTCTCCCCCACAGTCTCAGGCAGTACATTCCAGATCCTAACCACTCGATTGACCCTGTCTCCATCAAACTCTCAGGCAGTCCATTCCAGATCCTAACCACTCAATTGACCCTGTCTCCATCACACTCTCAGACAGTGCATTCCAGATCCTAACGCCTCAATTGACCCTGTCTCCCCCACACTCTCAGACAGTGCATTCCAGATCCTAACCACTCAATGGACCCTGCCTCCATCATAATCTCAGACAGTGCATTCCAGACCCTCGCGCCTCGATTGAACACATCTCCACCACACTCTCAGACAGTGCATTCCAGATCCTAACCACTCGATTGTCCCTATCTCCACCAAGCTCTCAGACAGTGCATTCCAGATGCTAACCACTCGATTGACCCTGTCTCCACCACACTCTCAGGCAGTGCATTCCTGATCCTAACCACTCGATTGCCCCTATCTCCCCTACACTCTCAGGCAGTGCATTCCAGATCCTAACCACTCGATTGTCCCTGTCTCCACCACACTCTCAGGCAGTGCATTCCAGATCCTAATGCCTCGATTGACCCTGTCTCGCACAAACTCTCAGACACAACATTCCAGATCCTAACGCCTCAATTGACCCTGTCTCCCCCACACTCTCAGACAGTGCATTCCAGATCCTAACCACTCGATTGTCCCTGTCTCCACCACACTCTCAGGCTGCGCATGCCGGATCATAATCACTCGATTGACTCTGTCTCCACAACACTCTCAGGCAGTGCATTCCAGATCCTAACCACTCGATTGACCCTGCCTCCATCACACTCTCAGACAGTGCATTCCAGACCCTAACGCCTCAATTGACCATGTCTCCCCCACAGTCTCAGGCAGTACATTCCAGATCCTAACCACTCGATTGACCCTGTCTCCATCAAACTCTCAGGCAGTCCATTCCAGATCCTAACCACTCAATTGACCCTGTCTCCATCACACTCTCAGACAGTGCATTCCAGATCCTAACGCCTCAATTGACCCTGTCTCCCCCACACTCTCAGACAGTGCATTCCAGATCCTAACCATTCGATTGACCCTGTCTCCACAAAACTCTCAGCTAGTGCATTCCAGATCCTAACCACTCGATTGACCCTGTCTCCATCACACTCTCAGACAGTGCATTCCAGATCCTAACCACTCGATTGACCCTCTCTCCATCATACTTTCAGACAGTGCATTCCAGATCCTAACCACTCGATTGACCCTGTCTCCACCACACTCTCAGACAGTGCATTCCAGATCCCAACCACTCGATGGACCCTGTCTCCACCACACTCTCAGACAGTGCATTCCAGACCCTAATGCCTCGATTGACCCTGTCTCCACCACACTGTCAGACAGTGCATTCCAGATCCTAACCACTCGATTGACCCTGTCTCCCACACACTCTCAGACAGTGCATTCCAGACCTTAACCACTTGATTCACCCTGTCTCTACCACACTCTCAGACAGTGCATTCCAGATGCTAATGCCTCGATTGACCCTGTCTCCCCCACACTGTCAGACAGTGCATTCTAGATCCTAATCACTCGATTGACCCTGTCTCCATCACAGTCTCAGGCAGTGCATTCCATATCCTAATGCCTCGCTTGACCCTGTCTCGCACAAAGTCTCAGACACAGCATTCCAGATCCTAACGCCTCAATTGACCCTGTCTCCCCCACACTCTCAGACAGTTCATTCCATATCCTAACGCCTCAATTGACCCTGTCTCCCCCACACTCTCAGGCAGTGCATTCCAGATCCTAACCACTCGATTGACCATGTCTCCACAACACTCTCAGCTAGTGCATTCCAGATCCTAACGCCTCGATTGACCCTGTCTCCATCACACTCTCAGACAGTGCATTCCAGATGCTAACCACTCGATTGACCCTGTCTCCACCACACTCTCAGACAGTGCATTCCGGACCCTAACGCCTCAATTGACCAAGTCTCCCCCACACTCTCAGGCAGTGCATTCCAGATCCTAACCACTCGATTGAGCCTGTCTCCATCACACTCTCAGGCAGTGCATTCCAGATCCTCACGCCTCGATTGACCCTGTCTCCCCCAGACTCTCAGACAGTGCATTCCAGATCCTAACCACTCGATTGACCCTGTCTCTACCACACTCTCAGACAGTGCATTCCAGATCCTAACGCCTCGATTGACCCTGTCTCCCCAACACTCTCAGACAGTGCATTCCAGATCTTAGCCACTTGATTGACCCTGTCTCTACCACACTCTCAGACAGTGCATTCCAGATCCTAACGCCTCGATTGACCCTCTCTCCCCCACACTCTCAGACAGTGCATTCCAAATCCTAATCACTCGATTGACCCTGTCTCCACAACCCTCTCAGGCAGTGCATTCCAGATCCTAACCACTCGATTGACCCTATCTCCCCTATACTCTCAGACAGAGCATTCCAGATCCTAACCACTCGATTGAACCTGTCTCCATCACACTCTCAGGCAGCACATTCCAGATCCTAACCACTCGATTCACCCTGTCTCCCCCACACTCTCAGACAGTGCATTCCAGATCCTAACCACTCGATTGAACCTGCCTCCTTCACTCTCTCAGACAGTGTATTCCAGATCCTAACCACTCGATTGACCCTATCTCCCCTACACGCTCAGGCAGTGCATTCCAGATCCTAACCACTTGATTGACCCTGTCTCCACCACACTCTCAGGCAGTGCATTCCACATCCTAATCACTCGATTGACCCTATCACCACCACACTCTCAGACAGTGCATTCCAAATCCTAACCACTCAGTTGACCCTGCCTCCATCATACTCTCAGACAGTGCATTCCAGACCCTCGCGCCTCGATTGAACACATCTCCACCACACTCTCAGACAGTGCATTTCAGATCCTAACCACTCGACTGACCCTGTCTCCACCACACTCTCAGGCAGTGCATTCCAGATCCTAACCACTCGATTGTCCCTGTCTCCACCAAGCTCTCAGACAGTGCATTCCAGATCCTAACCACTCGATTGACCCTGTCTCCACCACACTCTCAGGCAGTGCATTCCATATCTTAACCACCCGATTGTCCCTATCTCCCCTACACTCTCAGGCAGTGCATTCCAGATCCTAACCACTCGATTGTCCCTATCTCCCCTACACTCTCAGGCAGTGCATTCCAGATCCTAACCACTCGATTGTCCCTGTCTCCACCACACTCTCAGGCTGTGCATGCCAGATCATAATCATTCGATTGACTCTGTCTCCACAACACTCTCAGGCAGTGCATTCCAGATCCTAACCACTCAATGGACCCTGCCTCCATCATACTCTCAGACAGTGCATTCCAGACCCTCGCGCCTCGATTGAACACATCTCCACCACACTCTCAGACAGTGCATTCCAGATCCTAACCACTCGATTGTCCCTGTCTCCACCAAGCTCTCAGACAGTGCATTCCAGATGCTAACCACTCGATTGACCCTGTCTCCACCACACTCTCAGGCAGTGCATTCCTGATCCTAACCACTCGATTGCCCCTATCTCCCCTACACTCTCAGGCAGTGCATTCCAGATCCTAACCACTCGATTGTCCCTGTCTCCACCACACTCTCAGGCAGTGCATTCCAGATCCTAATGCCTCGATTGACCCTGTCTCGCACAAACTCTCAGACACAACAATCCAGATCCTAACGCCTCAATTGACCCTGTCTCCCCCACACTCTCAGACAGTGCATTCCAGATCCTAACCACTCGATTGTCCCTGTCTCCACCACACTCTCAGGCTGTGCATGCCGGATCATAATCACTCGATTGACTCTGTCTCCACAACACTCTCAGGCAGTGCATTCCAGATCCTAACCACTCGATTGACCCTGCCTCCATCACACTCTCAGACAGTGCATTCCAGACCCTAACGCCTCAATTGACCATGTCTCCCCCACAGTCTCAGGCAGTACATTCCAGATCCTAACCACTCGATTGACCCTGTCTCCATCAAACTCTCAGGCAGTCCATTCCAGATCCTAACGACTCGATTGACCCTGTCTCGCACAAACTCTCAGACAGTGCATTCCAGATCCTAAAGCCTCAATTGACCCTGTCTCCCCCACACTCTCAGACAGTGCATTCCAGATCCTAACCATTCGATTGACCCTGTCTCCACAAAACTCTCAGCTAGTGCATTCCAGATCCTAACCACTCGATTGACCCTGTCTCCATCACACTCTCAGACAGTGCATTCCAGATCCTAACCACTCGATTGACCCTCTCTCCATCATACTTTCAGACAGTGCATTCCAGATCCTAACCACTCGATTGACCCTGTCTCCACCACACTCTCAGACAGTGCATTCCAGATCCCAAACACTCGATTGACCCTGTCTCCACCACATTCTCAGACAGTGCATTCCAGATCCTAATGCCTCGATTGACCCTGTCTCCACCACACTGTCAGACAGTGCATTCCAGATCCTAACCACTCGATTGACCCTGTCTCCCACACACTCTCAGACAGTGCATTCCAGACCTTAACCACTTGATTCACCCTGTCTCTACCACACTCTCAGACAGTGCATTCCAGATGCTAATGCCTCGATTGACCCTGTCTCCCCCACACTCTCAGACAGTGCATTCTAGATCCTAATCACTCGATTGACCCTGTCTCCACAACCCTCTCAGGCAGTGCATTCCAGATACTAACGCCTCGCTTGACCCTGTCTCCACCATACTCTCAGACAGTGCATTCCAGATCCTAACACCTCGATTGACCCTCTCTCCAACACACTCTCAGACAGTGCGTTCCAGATCCTAACCACTGGTTTGACCGTGTCTCCCCCACACTCTCAGACAGAGCATTCCAGATCCTAACCACTCGATTGACCCTATCTCCCCTTCACTCTCAGGCAGTGCATTCCAGATCCTTACCACTCGATTGTCCCTGTCTCCACCACACTCTCAGGCTGCGCATGCCAGATCCTAATCACTCGAATGACCCTGTCTCGACAACACTCTCAGGCAGTGCATTCCAGTTCCTAACCACTCAGTTGACCCTGCCCCATCATACTCTCAGACAGTGCATTCCAGACCCTCGCGCCTCGATTGAACACATCTCCACCACACTTTCAGACAGTGCATTTCAGATCCTAACCACTCGACTGACCCTCTCTCCCCCACACTCTCAGGCAGTGCATTCCAGATCCTAAACACTCGATTGTCCCTGTCTCCACCAAGCACTCAGGCAGTGCATTCCAGATCCTAACCACTCGATTGCCCCTATCTCCCCTACACTCTCAGGCAGTGCATTCCAGATCCTAACCACTCGATTGTCCCTGTCTCCACCAAGTTCTCAGACAGTGCATTCCAGATCCTAACCACTCGATTGACCCTGTCTCCACCACACTCTCAGGCTGTGCATTCCAGACCCTAATGCCTCCATTGTCCCTGTCTCCATCACACACTCAGGCAATGCATTCCAGACCCTAACCACTCGATTGACCATGTCTCCCCCACACTCTCAGGCAGTGCATTCCAGATCCTAACCGCTCGATTGACTCTGCCTCGATCACACTCTCAGGCAGTGCATTCCTGATCCTAATGCCTCGATTTTCCCTGTCTCCATAACACTCTCAGACAGTGCATTCCAGATCCTAACCACTTGATTGACCCTGTCTCCCCCACACTCTCAGACAGTGCATTCCAGATCCTAATCACCCGATTGACCCTGTCTCCACAACCCTCTCAGGCAGTGCATTCCAGATCCTAACCTCTCGATTGACCCTGTCTCCACAACAGTCTCAGCTAGTGCATTCCAGATCCTAACCACTCGATTGACCCTATCTCCCCTATACTCTCAGACATAGCATTCCAGATCCTAACCACTCGATTGAACCTGCCTCCTTCACTCTCTCAGACAGTGTATTCCAGATCCTAACCACTCGATTGACCCTGTCTCTACCACACTCTCAGACAGTGCATTCCAGATCCTAACGCTTCAATTGACCCTGTCTCCCACACACTCTCAGACAGTGCATTCCAGATCTTAACCACTTGATTGACCCTGTCTCTACCACACTCTCAGACAGTGCATTCCAGATCCTAACGACTCGATTGACCCTGTCTCCCCCATACTCTCGGGCAGTGCATTCCAGATCCTAATCACTCGATTGACCCTGTCTCCACAACAGTCTCAGCTAGTGCATTCCAGATCCTAACCACTCGATTGACCCTATCTCCCCTACACTCTCAGGCAGTGCATTCCAGATCCTACCCACTCGATTGTCCCTGTCTCCACCACACTCTCAGGCTATGCATGCCAGATCCTAACCACTCGAATGACCCTGTCTCCACAACACTCTCAGGCAGTGCATTCCTGATCCGAACCACTTGATTGACCCTGTCTCCACCACACTCTCAGGCAGTGCATTCCACACCCTAATCACTCGATTGACCCTGTCACCACCACACTCTCAGACAGTGCATTCTAAATCCTAACCACTCAGTTGACCCTGCCTCCATCATACTCTCAGACAGTGCATTCCAGACCCTCGCGCCTCGATTGAACACATCTCCACCACACTCTCAGGCAGTGCATTCCAGATCCTAACCACTCGATTGACTCTGCCTCCATCACACTCTCAGGCAGTGCATTCCACATCCTAATCACTCGATTGACCCTGTCACCACCACACTCTCAGACAGTGCATTCTAAATCCTAACCACTCAGTTGACCCTGCCTCCATCATACTCTCAGACAGTGCATTCCAGACCCTCGCGCCTCGATTGAACACATCTCCACCACACTCTCAGACAGTGCATTCCAGATCCTAACCACTTGATTGACCCTGTCTCCATCACACTCTCAGACAGTGCATTCCAGAACCTAACCACTCGACTGACCCTGTCTCCATAACACTCTCAGGCAGTGCATTCCAGATCCTAACCACTCGATTGTCCCTATCTCCCCTACACTCTCAGGCAGTGCATTCCAGATCCTAACCACTCGATTGTCCCTGTCTCCACCACACTCTCAGGCTGTGCATGCCAGATCATAATCATTCGATTGACTCTGTCTCCACAACACTCTCAGGCAGTGCATTCCAGATCCTAACCACTCAATGGACCCTGCCTCCATCATACTCTCAGACAGTGCATTCCAGACCCTCGCGCCTCGATTGAACACATCTCCACCACACTCTCAGACAGTGCATTCCAGATCCTAACCATTCGATTGTCCCTGTCTCCACCAAGCTCTCAGACAGTGCATTCCAGATGCTAACCACTCGATTGACCCTGTCTCCACCACACTCTCAGGCAGTGCATTCCTGATCCTAACCACTCGATTGCCCCTATCTCCCCTACACTCTCAGGCAGTGCATTCCAGATCCTAACCACTCGATTGTCCCTGTCTCCACCACACTCTCAGGCAGTGCATTCCAGATCCTAATGCCTCGATTGACCCTGTCTCGCACAAACTCTCAGACACAACATTCCAGATACTAACGCCTCAATTGACCCTGTCTCCCCCACACTCTCAGACAGTGCATTCCAGATCCTAACCACTCGATTGTCCCTGTCTCCACCACACTCTCAGGCTGCGCATGCCGGATCATAATCACTCGATTGACTCTGTCTCCACAACACTCTCAGGCAGTGCATTCCAGATCCTAACCACTCGATTGACCCTGTCTCGCACAAACTCTCAGACAGTGCATTCCAGATCCTAACGCCTCAATTGACCCTGTCTCCCCCACACTCTCAGACAGTGCAATCCAGATCCTAACCATTCGACTGACCCTGTCTCCACAAAACTCTCAGCTAGTGCATTCCAGATCCTAACCACTCGATTGACCCTGTCTCCATCACACTCTCAGACAGTGCATTCCAGATCCTAACCACTCGATTGACCCTCTCTCCATCATACTTTCAGACAGTGCATTCCAGATCCTAACCACTCGATTGACCCTGTCTCCACCACACTCTCAGACAGTGCATTCCAGATCCCAACCACTCGATTGACCCTGTCTCCACCACACTCTCAGCAGTGCATTCCAGATCCTAATGCCCCGATTGACCCTGTCTCCACCACACTGTCAGACAGTGCATTCCAGTTCCTAACCACTCGATTGACCCTGTCTCCCACACACTCTCAGACAGTGCATTCCAGACCTTAACCACTTGATTCACACTGTCTCTACCACACTCTCAGACAGTGCATTCCAGATGCTAATGCCTCGATTGACCCTGTCTCCCCCACACTCTCAGACAGTGCATTCTAGATCCTAATCACTCGATTGACCCTGTCTCCACAACCCTCTCAGGCAGTGCATTCCAGATCCTAACGCCTCGCTTGACCCTGTCTCCACCATACTCTCAGACAGTGCATTCCAGATCCTAACACCTCGATTGACCCTCTCTCCAACACACTCTCAGACAGTGCGTTCCAGATCCTAACCACTGGTTTGACCCTGTCTCCCCCACACTCTCAGACAGAGCATTCCAGATCCTAACCACTCGATTGACCCTATCTCCCCTACACTCTCAGGCAGTGCATTCCAGATCCTTACCACTCGATTGTCCCTGTCTCCACCACACTCTCAGGCTGCGCATGCCAGATCCTAATCACTCGAATGACCCTGTCTCCACAACACTCTCAGGCAGTGCATTCCAGTTCCTAACCACTCAGTTGACCCTGCCCCATCATACTCTCAGACAGTGCATTCCAGACCCTCGCGCCTCGATTGAACACATCTCCACCACACTCTCAGACAGTGCATTTCAGATCCTAACCACTCGACTGACCCTCTCTCCCCCACACTCTCAGGCAGTGCATTCCAGATCCTAAACACTCGATTGTCCCTGTCTCCACCAAGCTCTCAGACAGTGCATTCCAGATCCTAACCACTCGATTGACCGTGTCTCCACCACACTCTCAGGCAGTGCATTGCAGATCGTAACCACTCGATTGCCCCTATCTCCCCTACACTCTCAGGCAGTGCATTCCAGATCCTAACCACTCGATTGTCCCTGTCTCCACCACACTCTCAGGCTGTGCATGCCAGATCATAATCATTCGATTGACTCTGTCTCCACAACACTCTCAGGCAGTGCATTCCAGATCCTAACCACTCAATTGACCCTGCCTCCATCATACTCTCAGACAGTGCATTCCAGACCCTCGCGCCTCGATTGAACACATCTCCACCACACTCTCAGACAGTGCATTCCAGATCCTAACCACTCGATTGTCCCTGTCTCCACCAAGCTCTCAGACAGTGCATTCCAGATCCTAACCACTCGATTGACCCTGTCTCCACCACAGTCTCAGGCTGTGCATTCCAGACCCTAATGCCTCCATTGTCCCTGTCTCCATCACACACTCATGTAATGCATTCCAGACCCTGACCACTCGATTGACCCTGTCTCCCCCACACTCTCAGGCAGTGCATTCCAGATCCTAACCACTCGATTGACTCTGCCTCCATCACACTCTCAGGCAGTGCATTTCTGATCCTAATGCCTCGATTTTCCCTGTCTCCGTAACACTCTCAGACAGTGCATTCCAGATCCTAACCACTTGATTGACCCTGTCTCCCCCACACTCTCAGGCAGTGCATTCCACATCCTAATCACTCGATTGACCCTGTCACCACCACACTCTCAGACAGTGCATTCCAAATCCTAACCACTCTATTGACCCTGCCTCCATCACACTCTGAGACAGTGCATTCCAGACCCTAACGCCTCAATTGACCATGTCTCCCCCACACTCTCAGGCAGTGCATTCCAGATCCTAACCACTCGATTGACCCTGTCTCCATCACACTCTCAGGCAGTGCATTCCAGATCCTAATGCCTTGATTGACCCTGTCTCGCACAAACTCTCAGACAGTGCATTCCAGATCCTAACGCCTCAATTGACCCTGTCTCCCCCACACTCTCAGACAGTGCATTCCAGATCCTAAACACTCGATTGACCCTGTCTCCACAACACTCTCAGCTAGTGCATTCCAGAGCCTAACGCCTCAATTGACCCTGTCTCCATCACACTCTCAGACAGTGCATTCCAGATCTTAACCACTCGATTGACCCTGTCTCCATCATACTCTCAGACAGTGCATTCCAGACCTTAACCACTTGATTGACCCAGTCTCTACCACACTCTCAGACAGTGCATTCCAGATCCTAACGCCTCGATTGACCCTGTCTCCCCCACACTCTCAGACAGTGCATTCCATATCTTAGCCACTTGATTGACCCTGTCTCTACCACACTCTCAGACAGTGCATTCCAGATGCTAATGCCTCGATTGACCCTGTCTCCCCCACACTCTCAGACAGTGCATTCTAGATCCTAATCACTCGATTGACCCTGTCTCCACAACCCTCTCAGTTAGTGCATTCCAGATCCTAACGCCTCGCTTGACCCTGTCTCCACCATACTCTCAGACAGTGCATTCCAGATCCTAACACCTCGATTGAACCTCTCTCCACCACATTCTCAGACAGTGCGTTCCAGAGTTTAACCACTCGTTTGACCCTGTCACCCCCACACTCTCAGACAGAGCATTCCAGATCCTAACCACTCGATTTAACCTGCCTCCATCAACACTCTCAGACAGTGCATTCCAGATCCTAACCACTTGATTGACCCTATCTCCCCTACACTCTCAGGCAGTGCATTCCAGATCCTTACCACTCGATTGTCCCTGTCTCCACCACACTCTCAGGCTGCGCATGCCAGATCCTAATCACTCAAATGACCCTGTCTCCACAACACTCTCAGGCAGTGCATTCCAGTTCCTAACCACTCAGTTGACCCTGCCCCATCATACCCTCAGACAGTGCATTCCAGACCCTCGCGCCTCGATTGAACACATCTCCACCACACTCTCAGACAGTGCATTTCAGATCCTAACCACTCGACTGACCCTCTCTCCCCCACACTCTCAGGCAGGGCATTCCAGATCCTAAACACTCGATTGTCCCTGTCTCCACCAAGCTCTCAGACAGTGCATTCCAGATCCTAACCACTCGATTGACCCTGTCTCCACCACACTCTCAGGCAGTGCATTGCAGATCCTAACCACTCGATTGCCCCTATCTCCCCTACACTCTCAGGCAGTGCATTCCAGATCCTAACCACTCGATTGTCCCTGTCTCCACCACACTCTCAGGCTGTGCATGCCAGATCATAATCATTCGATTGACTCTGTCTCCACAACACTCTCAGGCAGTGCATTCCAGATCCTAACCACTCAATTGACCCTGCCTCCATCATACTCTCAGACAGTGCATTCCAGACCCTCGCGCCTCGATTGAACACATCTCCACCACACTTTCAGACAGTGCATTTCAGATCCTAACCACTCGACTGACCCTCTCTCCCCCACACTCTCAGGCAGTGCATTCCAGATCCTAAACACTCGATTGTCCCTGTCTCCACCAAGCACTCAGGCAGTGCATTCCAGATCCTAACCACTCGATTGCCCCTATCTCCCCTACACTCTCAGGCAGTGCATTCCAGATCCTAACCACTCGATTGTCCCTGTCTCCACCAAGTTCTCAGACAGTGCATTCCAGATCCTAACCACTCGATTGACCCTGTCTCCACCACACTCTCAGGCTGTGCATTCCAGACCCTAATGCCTCCATTGTCCCTGTCTCCATCACACACTCAGGCAATGCATTCCAGACCCTAACCACTCGATTGACCATGTCTCCCCCACACTCTCAGGCAGTGCATTCCAGATCCTAACCACTCGATTGACTCTGCTTCGATCACACTCTCAGGCAGTGCATTCCTGATCCTATGCCTCGATTTTCCCTGTCTCCATAACACTCTCAGACAGTGCATTCCAGATCCTAACCACTTGATTGACCCTGTCTCCCCCACACTCTCAGACAGTGCATTCCAGATCCTAATCACCCGATTGACCCTGTCTCCACAACCCTCTCAGGCAGTGCATTCCAGATCCTAACCTCTCGATTGACCCTGTCTCCACAACAGTCTCAGCTAGTGCATTCCAGATCCTAACCAATCGATTGACCCTATCTCCCCTATACTCTCAGACATAGCATTCCAGATCCTAACCACTCGATTGAACCTGCCTCCTTCACTCTCTCAGTGTATTCCAGATCCTAACCACTCGATTGACCCTGTCTCTACCACACTCTCAGACAGTGCATTCCAGATCCTAACGCCTCAATTGACCCTGTCTCCCCCACACTCTCAGACAGTGCATTCCAGATCTTAACCACTTGATTGACCCTGTCTCTACCACACTCTCAGACAGTGCATTCAAGATCCTAACGCCTCGATTGACCCTGTCTCCCCCATACTCTCGGGCAGTGCATTCCAGATCCTAATCACTCGATTGACCCTGTCTCCACAACAGTCTCAGCTAGTGCATTCCAGATCCTAACCACTCGATTGACCCTATCTCCCCTACACTCTCAGGCAGTGCATTCCAGATCCTACCCACTCGATTGTCCCTGTCTCCACCACACTCTCAGGCTATGCATGCCAGATCCTAACCACTCGAATGACCCTGTCTCCACAACACTCTCAGGCAGTGCATTCCTGATCCGAACCACTTGATTGACCCTGTCTCCACCACACTCTCAGGCAGTGCATTCCACATCCTAATCACTCGATTGACCCTGCCACCACCACACTCTCAGACAGTGCATTCTAAATCCTAACCACTCAGTTGACCCTGCCTCCATCATACTCTCAGACAGTGCATTCCAGACCCTCGCGCCTCGATTGAACACATCTCCACCACACTCTCAGGCAGTGCATTCCAGATGCTAACCACTCGATTGACTCTGCCTCCATCACACTCTCAGGCAGTGCATTCCACATCCTAATCACTCGATTGACCCTGTCACCACCACACTCTCAGACAGTGCATTCTAAATCCTAACCACTCAGTTGACCCTGCCTCCATCATACTCTCAGACAGTGCATTCCAGACCCTCGCGCCTCGATTGAACACATCTCCACCACACTCTCAGACAGTGCATTCCAGATCCTAACCACTTGATTGACCCTGTCTCCATCACACTCTCAGACAGTGCATTCCAGAACCTAACCACTCGACTGACCCTGTCTCCATAACACTCTCAGGCAGTGCATTCCAGATCCTAACCACTCGATTGTCCCTGTCTCCCCTACACTCTCAGGCAGTGCATTCCAGATCCTAACCACTCGATTGTCCCTGTCTCCACCACACTCTCAGGCTGTGCATGCCAGATCATAATCATTCGATTGACTCTGTCTCCACAACACTCTCAGGCAGTGCATTCCAGATCCTAACCACTCAATGGACCCTGCCTCCATCATACTCTCAGACAGTGCATTCCAGACCCTCGCGCCTCGATTGAACACATCTCCACCACACTCTCAGGCAGTGCATTCCAGATCCTAACCACTCGATTGTCCCTGTCTCCACCAAGCTCTCAGACAGTGCATTCCAGATGCTAACCACTCGATTGACCCTGTCTCCACCACACTCTCAGGCAGTGCATTCCTGATCCTAACCACTCGATTGCCCCTATCTCCCCTACACTCTCAGGCAGTGCATTCCAGATCCTAATGCCTCGATTGACCCTGTCTCGCACAAACTCTCAGACACAACATTCCAGATCCTAACGCCTCAATTGACCCTGTCTCCCCCACACTCTCAGACAGTGCATTCCAGATCCTAACCACTCGATTGTCCCTGTCTCCACCACACTCTCAGGCTGTGCATGCCGGATCATAATCACTCGATTGACTCTGTCTCCACAACACTCTCAGGCAGTGCATTCCAGATCCTAACCACTCGATTGACCCTGCCTCCATCACACTCTCAGACGGTCCATTCCAGACCCTAACGCCTCAATTGACCATGTCTCCCCCACAGTCTCAGGCAGTACATTCCAGATCCTAACCACTCGATTGACCCTGTCTCCATCAAACTCTCAGGCAGTCCATTCCAGATCCTAACGACTCGATTGACCCTGTCTCGCACAAACTCTCAGACAGTGCATTCCAGATCCTAACGCCTCAATTGACCCTGTCTCCCCCACACTCTCAGACAGTGCAATCCAGATCCTAACCATTCGATTGACCCTGTCTCCACAAAACTCTCAGCTAGTGCATTCCAGATCCTAACCACTCGATTGACCCTGTCTCCATCACACTCTCAGACAGTGCATTCCAGATCCTAACCACTCGATTGACCCTCTCTCCATCATACTTTCAGACAGTGCATTCCAGATCCTAACCACTCGATTGACCCTGTCTCCACCACACTCTCAGACAGTGCATTCCAGATCCCAACCACTCGATTGACCCTGTCTCCACCACACTCTCAGCAGTGCATTCCAGATCCTAATGCCCCGATTGACCCTGTCTCCACCACACTGTCAGACAGTGCATTCCAGTTCCTAACCACTCGATTGACCCTGTCTCCCACACACTCTCAGACAGTGCATTCCAGACCTTAACCACTTGATTCACACTGTCTCTACCACACTCTCAGACAGTGCATTCCAGATGCTAATGCCTCGATTGACCCTGTCTCCCCCACACTCTCAGACAGTGCATTCTAGATCCTAATCACTCGATTGACCCTGTCTCCACAACCCTCTCAGGCAGTGCATTCCAGATCCTAACGCCTCGCTTGACCCTGTCTCCACCATACTCTCAGACAGTGCATTCCAGATCCTAACACCTCGATTGACC
This sequence comes from Isurus oxyrinchus, assembly GCA_026770705.1. Lineage (NCBI taxonomy): Eukaryota > Metazoa > Chordata > Chondrichthyes > Lamniformes > Lamnidae > Isurus > Isurus oxyrinchus. Next base: position 10,415,400 of record JANJGN010000032.1, read on the forward strand.
CTCTCTCCAACACACTCTCAGACAGTGCGTTCCAGATCCTAACCACTGGTTTGACCCTGTCTCCCCCACACTCTCAGACAGAGCATTCCAGATCCTAACCACTCGATTGACCCTATCTCCCCTACACTCTCAGGCAGTGCATTCCAGATCCTTACCACTCGATTGTCCCTGTCTCCACCACACTCTCAGGCTGCGCATGCCAGATCCTAATCACTCGAATGACCCTGTCTCCACAACACTCTCAGGCAGTGCATTCCAGTTCCTAACCACTCAGTTGACCCTGCCCCATCATACTCTCAGACAGTGCATTCCAGACCCTCGCGCCTCGATTGAACACATCTCCACCACACTCTCAGACAGTGCATTTCAGATCCTAACCACTCGACTGACCCTCTCTCCCCCACACTCTCAGGCAGTGCATTCCAGATCCTAAACACTCGATTGTCCCTGTCTCCACCAAGCTCTCAGACAGTGCATTCCAGATCCTAACCACTCGATTGACCGTGTCTCCACCACACTCTCAGGCAGTGCATTGCAGATCGTAACCACTCGATTGCCCCTATCTCCCCTACACTCTCAGGCAGTGCATTCCAGATCCTAACCACTCGATTGTCCCTGTCTCCACCACACTCTCAGGCTGTGCATGCCAGATCATAATCATTCGATTGACTCTGTCTCCACAACACTCTCAGGCAGTGCATTCCAGATCCTAACCACTCAATTGACCCTGCCTCCATCATACTCTCAGACAGTGCATTCCAGACCCTCGCGCCTCGATTGAACACATCTCCACCACACTCTCAGACAGTGCATTCCAGATCCTAACCACTCGATTGTCCCTGTCTCCACCAAGCTCTCAGACAGTGCATTCCAGATCCTAACCACTCGATTGACCCTGTCTCCACCACAGTCTCAGGCTGTGCATTCCAGACCCTAATGCCTCCATTGTCCCTGTCTCCATCACACACTCAGGTAATGCATTCCAGACCCTGACCACTCGATTGACCCTGTCTCCCCCACACTCTCAGGCAGTGCATTCCAGATCCTAACCACTCGATTGACTCTGCCTCCATCACACTCTCAGGCAGTGCATTTCTGATCCTAATGCCTCGATTTTCCCTGTCTCCGTAACACTCTCAGACAGTGCATTCCAGATCCTAACCACTTGATTGACCCTGTCTCCCCCACACTCTCAGGCAGTGCATTCCACATCCTAATCACTCGATTGACCCTGTCACCACCACACTCTCAGACAGTGCATTCCAAATCCTAACCACTCTATTGACCCTGCCTCCATCACACTCTGAGACAGTGCATTCCAGACCCTAACGCCTCAATTGACCATGTCTCCCCCACACTCTCAGGCAGTGCATTCCAGATCCTAACCACTCGATTGACCCTGTCTCCATCACACTCTCAGGCAGTGCATTCCAGATCCTAATGCCTTGATTGACCCTGTCTCGCACAAACTCTCAGACAGTGCATTCCAGATCCTAACGCCTCAATTGACCCTGTCTCCCCCACACTCTCAGACAGTGCATTCCAGATCCTAAACACTCGATTGACCCTGTCTCCACAACACTCTCAGCTAGTGCATTCCAGAGCCTAACGCCTCAATTGACCCTGTCTCCATCACACTCTCAGACAGTGCATTCCAGATCTTAACCACTCGATTGACCCTGTCTCCATCATACTCTCAGACAGTGCATTCCAGACCTTAACCACTTGATTGACCCAGTCTCTACCACACTCTCAGACAGTGCATTCCAGATCCTAACGCCTCGATTGACCCTGTCTCCCCCACACTCTCAGACAGTGCATTCCATATCTTAGCCACTTGATTGACCCTGTCTCTACCACACTCTCAGACAGTGCATTCCAGATGCTAATGCCTCGATTGACCCTGTCTCCCCCACACTCTCAGACAGTGCATTCTAGATCCTAATCACTCGATTGACCCTGTCTCCACAACCCTCTCAGTTAGTGCATTCCAGATCCTAACGCCTCGCTTGACCCTGTCTCCACCATACTCTCAGACAGTGCATTCCAGATCCTAACACCTCGATTGAACCTCTCTCCACCACATTCTCAGACAGTGCGTTCCAGATCCTAACCACTCGTTTGACCCTGTCACCCCCACACTCTCAGACAGAGCATTCCAGATCCTAACCACTCGATTTAACCTGCCTCCATCAACACTCTCAGACAGTGCATTCCAGATCCTAACCACTTGATTGACCCTATCTCCCCTACACTCTCAGGCAGTGCATTCCAGATCCTTACCACTCGATTGTCCCTGTCTCCACCACACTCTCAGGCTGCGCATGCCAGATCCTAATCACTCGAATGACCCTGTCTCCACAACACTCTCAGGCAGTGCATTCCAGTTCCTAACCACTCAGTTGACCCTGCCCCATCATACTCTCAGACAGTGCATTCCAGACCCTCGCGCCTCGATTGAACACATCTCCACCACACTCTCAGACAGTGCATTTCAGATCCTAACCACTCGACTGACCCTCTCTCCCCCACACTCTCAGGCAGGGCATTCCAGATCCTAAACACTCGATTGTCCCTGTCTCCACCAAGCTCTCAGACAGTGCATTCCAGATCCTAACCACTCGATTGACCCTGTCTCCACCACACTCTCAGGCAGTGCATTGCAGATCCTAACCACTCGATTGCCCCTATCTCCCCTACACTCTCAGGCAGTGCATTCCAGATCCTAACCACTCGATTGTCCCTGTCTCCACCACACTCTCAGGCTGTGCATTCCAGATCCTAACCACTCAATTGACCCTGCCTCCATCATACTCTCAGACAGTGCATTCCAGACCCTCGCGCCTCGATTGAACACATCTCCACCACACTCTCAGACAGTGCATTCCAGATCCTAACCACTCGATTGTCCCTGTCTCCACCAAGCTCTCAGACAGTGCATTCCAGATCCTAACCACTCGATTGACCCTGTCTCCACCACAGTCTCAGGCTGTGCATTCCAGACCCTAATGCCTCCATTGTCCCTGTCTCCATCACACACTCAGGTAATGCATTCCAGACCCTGACCACTCGATTGACCCTGTCTCCCCCACACTCTCAGGCAGTGCATTCCAGATCCTAACCACTCGATTGACTCTGCCTCCATCACACTCTCAGGCAGTGCATTTCTGATCCTAATGCCTCGATTTTCCCTGTCTCCGTAACACTCTCAGACAGTGCATTCCAGATCCTAACCACTTGATTGACCCTGTCTCCCCCACACTCTCAGGCAGTGCATTCCACATCCTAATCACTCGATTGACCCTGTCACCACCACACTCTCAGACAGTGCATTCCTAATCCTAACCACTCTATTGACCCTGCCTCCATCACACTCTGAGACAGTGCATTCCAGACCCTAACGCCTCAATTGACCATGTCTCCCCCACACTCTCAGGCAGTGCATTCCAGATCCTAACCACTCGATTGACCCTGTCTCCATCACACTCTCAGGCAGTGCATTCCAGATCCTAATGCCTTGATTGACCCTGTCTCGCACAAACTCTCAGACAGTGCATTCCAGATCCTAATGCCTCAATTGACCCTGTCTCCCCCACACTCTCAGACAGTGCATTCCAGATCCTAAACACTCGATTGACCCTGTCTCCACAACACTCTCAGCTAGTGCATTCCAGAGCCTAACGCCTCAATTGACCCTGTCTCCATCACACTCTCAGACAGTGCATTCCAGATCTTAACCACTCGATTGACCCTGTCTCCATCATACTCTCAGACAGTGCATTCCAGATCCTAACCACTCGATTGACCCTGTTTCCACCACACTCTCAGACAGTGCATTCCAAATCCTAACCACTCGATTGACCCTGTCTCCACCACACCCTCAGACAGTGCATTCCAGATCCTAAACACTCGATTGACCCTGTCTCCACAACACTCTCAGCTAGTGCATTCCAGAGCCTAACACCTCGATTGACCCTGTCTCCATCACACTCTCAGACAGTGCATTCCAGATCCTAACCACTCGATTGACCCTGTCTCCACCACACTCTCAGACAGTGCATTCCAGATCCTAACCTCTCGATTGACCCTGTCTCCACCACACTCTCAGACAGTGCATTCCAGATCCTAATGCCTCGATTGACCCTGTCTCCACCACACTCTCAGACAGTGCATTCCAGATCCTAACGCCTCGATTGACCCTGTCTCCCACACACTCTCAGACAGTGCATTCCAGATCTTAACCACTTGATTGACCCTGTCTCTAGCACACTCTCAGACAGTGCATTCCAGATCCTAATGCCTCGATTGACCCTGTCTCCCCCGCACTCTCAGACAGTGCATTCCAGATCCTAACCACTCGATTGACCCTGTCTCCATCACATTCTCAGGTAGTGCATTGCAGATCCTAACCACTCCATTGACCCTGTCTCCAAAACACTCTCAGCTCGTGCATTCCAGATCCTAACTACTCGATTGACCCTTTCGCCATCACACTCTCATGTAGTGCATTCCAGATCCTAACTACTCGATTGACCCTTTCGCCATCACACTCTCATGTAGTGCATTCCAGATCCTAACGCCTTGATTGAACCCGTCTCCACCACACTCTCAGACATTGCATTCCAGATCCTAATGCCTCTGTTGACCCTGTCTCCACCACACTCTCAGACAGTGCATTCCAGATCCTAATGCCTCTGTTGACCCTGTCTCCACCACACTCTCAGACAGTGCATTCCAGACTCTAACCACTCGATTGAACCTGTGTCCCCCATACTCTCAGACAGTGCATTCCAGACGCTAACCACTCGATTGACCTGTGTCCCCCACACTCTCAGACAGTGCGTTCCATATCCTGACCACTCGCCGTTTTCCTCAGACGTGTTAGTGATGTGCGATAAATACTGGCCCACCGCGACCCATGAACGAATAAAACGTACGGCTTGAAGTGACTGCTGGATTGGGGGCGGGTTTCAATGCCCCATCTTAAATGTTGCCCTGTGTAAGTGCAGCTCAGGAACTCGGTATTTAGAGCTACAGGACAGATTTCAGTGGCAAGGCATATTTTCCGGGGGTGTGGGTAGGATAAAACAAAAGTCGAAAGCTTCTCGTTGTTTGCAGATTCTTATCAATGTAGGGGGAAATGAAACTGTAACCACACCTCGACCACGTGGGGGGGTGGGGGGGTGGAGTGGTTGGGGGGGGGGGTGGTGGGGGGTGGTGGCGGTGGACTGTAACATCCGTCGAGTCGGCTTTAATAAACCGTTGTGTCAGAGTGCAGTTCCCACTTTGGTACAAGGAGACCAGGCTCGCTGTTCATCTCAACCCGATCCAGTCCAAGGAGGAGGGAGAGGAGTGGGGTGGAACACAATGGAATGAGAATTGTAGGAAAATGACTTTGCGAAGAGTGAAAAAGTTGAGCCGTAAGGAGGATTACGGCAGCGCGGATCCCGGGGCTGAGAGTGCAATTTACAAAGGCAGCAGTGAAACTTACAAAACCGGCGCGGAAACTTACAAGACCTCCGAGCTTTACAAGACCCTCGCCTACTCGGGGGGCACGTTACCCCGCAACCACAAGCAGGTATGTAACAACAAGAATGCCATCCCATCAAAACACACCACACACATTAAAAAAAAGTTAATAGGGTACCTCAATATTGCAGAGAAACTGAAATAAATTTGGTTCCTGACTGTCTCCACTTACAAGGAAGCTCTCATTCAAAAGTGAAGCCCCCCGTAGTCAAATAACGGTAAGGGAGCTAAAACAGAGAATGCTGGAAAAACTCAGCATCTGGGGGGAAAAAAGAGTTAACTCTGTTTCTCTCTCCACAGATGCTGTCAGACCTGCTGAGTTTATCCAGCATTGTCTGTTTTTGTTTCCGATTTCCAGCGTCCGCAGTGTTTTGCTTTTATCTGTTGTTAAGGGAGTTTGTGCCTGATGTGTGTACAGGGGTTCTCACTGCTGGACAGGAGCACCTTCTAATTTAACACGCCTGTTTTGAATGTCTGTTTCACTCCAAATTGTCAACCCAGAACCATTGTGGAGGGGTTGCTGGTTGGAAGATCTGTGGGGTTGCTGCTGTCTGCTTTACCATCCAAACCCTGTTGTTCAGGCTCAGTTACAATAGGTGGAACTCGCCAACAAACAGCACTAGCGGAGCAATTTTGCTTCTTGAATTAAAACCAAATTATCTGCAGTAGTAATTGTAAGACTGGACAGGAAGAGTCTGGGTTTCAACAACAATAGATCTCTCTTTTATTAGAAGGATTTCATTTGTAAAAATCCAATCACACCAGCAGTAAATGTTCCAGCCTATTAATATTTTCCATACAGTAGTTTGATAGCTTGAATGGGAGTCGATGAGTTAAAAAATATATTTTGTGGGGGGGGGGGGGGGGGGGGGGCGGGGGGAGACGGGACTCGAAATCACTGTGAAGTGAAACTTTTTGATGATTCAATGGGTACTGAGAAGCGCCTGCTTTCGGTGCCCTGAAAATCAGTCACGCGATTCATTTAAGGTGCTGCTCCTACTTTTTTTCCGCGACCTCTTCAGTCCTCCATCCACCCCCCGCGCCCCCCCCAAACATGAGGTCATTTAATGGTAAAACTCCCATGAAAAGCGCGTTGGGAATGAATGACGCCAAGTGGGGATTTTTGCCCTGCTCCGGCCCCCGTTAGTTTAAGGTCGTTTACAATCCTCTTGCACTGGAAGGTGGTGGAGAGGTAGAAACAAGTGCAGAGACGGGGGTGGGGGGAAAGGAGATGACAGCCTGGAACAGATTTATACAGATCAGGTCATGATCTAATATTCTAATCGAAAGGCGGAACAGACTTAGAAAGGGGCTGAATGGCCTCCTATGGTAGGTTGGAGGGCAAGAGATTAAATTACCATTTACAGCCACATTGGGGTGGGAGGAAGGGTTGGGGTGAGGGGGGCAATCCGAGTGGAGAGGAAGTGGCTGGGGGATGCAATGGATGGTTTTTGGTTTTGTCCGGCACTTTGATAGGGTGGGGAGAGGGCCAGCGAAGGCATTTGGGGAGAGTGTCCAGCTGTGTTTGGGACCAGGCCATTTCTGGTGTCTGTGTGATAGTAGAGGGGGTCATAACACCAACAATATACATTTATACAGCGCCTTTGAGTGGGTAAAAACATCCCAGGATGCACCCCAGGAGCAGTATGAAACACAACTCAATACTGAGTCACACTGAATGATACCTGACCAAAAGCTTGGTTAAAAAGGTGGGATTTAAGGAATGTTTTACATGAGGGGAGAGGTGGACAGGTTTAGGGTGGGAATTCCAGGGCATGGGGCTTTGGCAACAAAAAGCATGCCCGCCAATGGTGGAATTGGGAATGTGCGAGGGGCTAGAATCAGAGGGACGTGAGATCTTGCAGGGTTGTGGGGCTGAAGGAGGTTATGGAGAGGCGATTAGTTTTAATAGCAGCTTTCACTTGCTTTTCATGCCTCATGCATCCTTTCACTGGAGACTAGGATAAGGGGCCAGCACTGAAGAGATGGTTTACGCTAAATCCCAGTTCAGCATGTTTGAGCAGGCTGTAAATGGAAGCCCATATATACATGGCACAACAGATTGTCCAAAGGTCACAAAGTGAAGGGGACATGTCCCTTGCCCGACCATTTGCTTTCACCAACTCTTGCTGCCAAGGCTCGTTTTTCTCCCCCACACAATGTGGAACAAACTCCCACTGAATTGGGGCCAACTGGCATCTTTAAAAAGAAAATGGATTCGTATCTGCTGAGAACTGGATTGAGAGTTAACAGCTGCACTTGATCTCGTTTTTTTTTGAGGAGGAACTTTTATTTCCAGAAGTTACACTTGGCAAAATATAATCAGTAAGCACTTCTTCACACATAGGGTAGTGAAAATCTGGAGCTCTCTCCCTCAATGAGGTGTTGAGGCTGGGGGTCAATTGAAAATTCCAAAACTGAGGTTGATAGATTTGTTTGTCAGGCGAGGGTTTTATGGGTTAGTGAAACAAGTCAGGTAGATGGAGTTAATATACAGATTGGCCTAATGAAACAGAACAGACTCAAGGGGCTGAATGGCCTCCTCCTTGTTCCTTTCATAAGCGCTGTTTGAACCCTCAATCTTTCTGTGACCAGATTGCCATCAGCTATCCTAAGCTGATACATCATGTTCCACTTTTTCCAGCCATTCCCATTGTATTGAATTTGTGAACCCATACTGCATACTTAAGAGGGCTGCATTTCATTATAGCACATAAGGAGTGGTTGACTTGCCAAAAGATTATATTAGACAGTCCATTAAATCCGATCATGGCTGATCTGTAACCCTTGATGCCCCTACCTAACAAAACCCCAAGATGCAACTTTGCTCACTCAGTTCTCCTGCAGTAGTGATGAATGATTGGAGATGTAAGAGACTGTATTAACATTGTGCTTTCCCTCTGCCAACGCAGGGGAATTTTAAGAATCTTGTTGCACTAAAGAACAGAGCAAGGAGAAGTTCCAGCTATTAATCTTTGAAGGTAGCAGGGCAAATCTTTTGCTCAGCAAATTGTTATTGAATCTGGAATGCTGCAGCACAGAAGGAGGCCATTCGATCCCTTTCTGCCAGCTCTTTGAATGAGTTATCCAATCAATCCCACTGCATTACTCTTTCGCCATAGCCATGTCATTTGAGTATTTATCCAGTTCTGCTTTGAATGTTAGCAGTGGCCCTGCTTCCACTACCCTGTCAGGCAGTGCATTCCAGACAACAGCCACTCACTGCCATTCAAAAAAATGTTTCCTCATGTTACCTCTTTGCCAATCACCTTAAATTTGTATCCTCTGATTGCTAATTCATCTGCCCCTAGAAACCATTTCTCCTTATTTACTCTGTCAAAAGCACCTCATAACTTTGAACATCTCTATCAAATCTCCTCTTAACCTTCTCTGCCGTTACTGTGTAAAAAAAAAACATTCTCGCATCTCACGTCTGGCTCTTTAAATCGGTATTGTCTGGTCACTGACTGCACTGCCAGGGGAAACAGTTTTGCCTTAACTACTCAATCAAAAGCTCTCATAATTCTGAAGACCTCTATTAATTCTCTCTTTAGCCTTCTCTGCTCTAAGGAGAACCTATTCCAACTTCTCCAGTGTCTCCACATGAACTGAAGTCCCTCATCCTTGGTATCATTCCAGTAAATCTTCTAGGCACCCTCTCAAAGACTTTGATCTCTGAAATCTGGAATGCATTCTCTGAAAGGGTGGAGGAAGCAGATTCAACTGTAGCTTTCAAAAGGCAAATGGACTGATTCTTAAAAGGGAAAATATTGCAGGGCTATAAGGAAAGAACAGAGCGCGTGGGACTAATTGGCAGCTCTTTCAGAGAGCCAGCACAGGCACGATGGGCTGAATGGCTGCCTTCTGTGATGTAGGATTTCATGAATGGTCCTCCTTCCATTGAAGTTTCTCTGCTGGTTGTGGGAGGCTGCTGACACAGTCTGACTTGCCTGATGCCCACATGGCAATTACGGCACTTGGTCATCTGTAGCTAGTTTGAGATGCTTTGAGATAAGGCTATATGAAGGCAAGCGTCTTCTATTAATGGAAGCAACGGAACTTGAATGGGCGGCTGTGCCTTTATCTAGAGTGAGCTGCATCGAAACCAAGAAAGCGTTGTGGGGTTTCACTGAATAATGCAGAATTTGCAACTGATAATGTTTCACAGAAAATGTGAATTCCTGGAATTTATACCAGGCTACAATCCTCTGAGATCAATGTATTCCTCCAATTTTGGCCTCTTGTGCAGCCCAATTTCCATTGCTTCACCATTAGTGGCCATGCCTTCAGTTGCCAAGGCCCTAAATCCTGGATTATCCTTCTTAAACATGCCCACCTCTCGCTCCTCCTTGTACCTCTCTACTATCTCCTTGTGTGGCTCAGCATCCAATTTTGTTTGCTAATTGTTCCTGTGAAGAATCTTGGGGCATTTTAACTTTGTTAAAGGTGCTATGTGAATTTGAGTTGTCGTTGGTGTTACAAGGCTACTAGTTCCAGCAGGTCCATTTACCATGTAGTCTCTAGTGTCTTCTTTCACCAGTGGGGCATTGCCTGACTTCTACTGGACAACTACCCACTGTGTTAGAATTGAAATCAGGAGTTGACAGTGTGGGGGACTGCAGGCACAGATTTATGTCCTGTCATCTGTGGTGTGATGCATTGAAACATTTGTAGATGTAGCCTTTGATCTACAGACTGCCTGGTAAACGCTCATGAAGAACATTGAGTTAATGTTAGTGCATTCTGTTAAAGGGGCAGTGTCTTAAAAGGCTCTTAGCTAGCATAGACCTTCCAATCAGCATTGTTTTAACTTGTTAGGTTATCACTGTCATTAATATAATGTGGCCAGAAAATCTAGGTTACATGTAATTTTAAAAAATTAACTCTTGGGATATGGGTGTCACTGGTGAGGCTGGCATGTATCACCCATCCCTCAAGAAGTGAAGGCCACCATAGTCACAGAGGACCACAAGCTGCTGTCTCATTAGAGAGATACAACTGGTATTGAGTTTAACCTGAGGGTCACCACACCTCAGGTGAGGGTTGAGGTTGAGAAGGTGGGGCCTTCATGGATGACCTGAGCCAGTATGGGAACTGAACCCACGCTGTTGGTGTTGCTCTGCTTCATAAACCAGCCGTCCAGCCAACTGATGAGAAGGTGGGGGTGAGCTGGCTTCTTGAGCCGCTGCAGTCCATGTGGTGTAGGTATAACCACTGTGCTGTTAGGGAGGGAGTTCCAGGATTTTGACACAGTGACAGTGAAGGAACGGAGATACATTTCCAAGTCAGGATGGTGAGTGACTTGGAGGGGAACTTCCAGGTGGTGGTGTTCCCATGTGTCTGCTGCCCCTGTCCTTCTAGATGGTAGTGGCCGTGGGTTTGGAAGGTGCCTGTCAAAGGAGCCTTGGTGAGTTCCTGCAGTACATCTTGTAGATGGTACACACTGCTGCTACTGTGTGTCAGTGGTGGAGGGAGTGAATGGTGAATTTAAAATGTCAATCACATTTGGCACAACAAAATATGAAAGCTACAGTGTGTACTTGCCGTAGGGTTTTAACTTTGGAGCGGGCTGTTTTCAGGTGCTGAGAGTGTCTGGGTTGTTTAAGTTTCAGGGTTGAAATGTGGGCCACTTAAACCTGAATTTGGGTAGACAAGCACTGGAATGTACTCACCACTGGAATGTGGTCAGTTGATTAACAAGAAGCACGAAAAAGGGTCCCATTCCTGACCAGTGGACCCCACCAGATAACAGGGATTCAGTTTGAGCTCTGCTTCCCAACAGTCTATTCAGCAGTACTCATCAACAATTGTGCTGTTTGAAGTTGGCATCAAGCATGCAGTCACATGGTGGTTATGTTATTGGATGAGTAATCCAGAGGCCTGTGCTAATGATCCAGAGACTTAAGTTCAAATCCCACCATTAGGGGAAGTTAAATTCAGTTAAACAAATAAATCTGCAATAAAAAGCTAGCTTCAGTGTTGGAGACCATGAAACTATTAGAACTACCATTAAAACCCCATCTGGGTCACTAATGTCCTTTCAGGAAGGAAATCTGCCATCCTTACCTGGTCTGGTCTACATGTAACTCCAGACCCACAGCAATGTGGTTGACTTTGAGCAAGCCACTTATTTGCCCCAAGGGCAATTAGGGATGGGTGATAAATGCTGGTCTTACCACTGACACTCACGTCTCAGGAATGAATAAGAATAAAACTGAACAGAGTCAGCCAAACAAGTTGGCTTCAGTTCCTTGTTGAAGGCATGACCTGGGATATGTGGGCTAGAAAATGGAAAATGGCTCTGTTGTCAGTTTAGCCACTGAATGCAGATAACTTCCTTATTAACTGGAGGGAAACACTTTCCATTACCTTATATGTAAAGGCTGATGGCTGGGGGAAGAATGTAGCACTCTTAATTGGACTGCAACATCAGGCCTACATAACATATAGGAAGTTCAATGTCTTATATTGAGTGGTGGTGCCTGACTTGGTCCAGTTATCCAACTTTGAAGCTGTTCCCACTTCAGACTCTCAGAAGTGAGCCATCACTTATCCACCTAACATGGGTGAACAAGTCACATGGCGATGGGTAGCTTAACCAAACCAGCAGAAGGGACGAGGGGCACTTTACAGATTAGCCCTTTTTGCCTTTGGTCTCTGTTTGAGTACAGACCATCTTCCTATTCGTTCCTGAGTGACACCACCTTCATACTTTCAAGTTCCATGTTCAGTGGGTGCATAGACTGGACACTGCAGTGAGCTGGCACGCACTATCCCATCACCACTAGGACTGGGTGTGGGCCCAGTTCCTATAGATTAGGATGAAAGCCTCCTGACTGAAGTAAATCTGGGCAGTGAGTCTCAATCACAGGATGTAACTATCCCGTCATCTACCAGCTAGCTCACAGCAACCTCGAGCAAAGAGGTTACAAAGATGGCTGACACTCGAGATGGAAAATATCAGATTGGCAACGTAGGAAGCTCCCTTTGAGGTTGGGACTCGGGCACATTTTTGGGGCAAAGGAGAGGCCGACTTATGCTGATTTGTATCTGAGAGTGCGCCGGTGCCTGAAATGGGAGAGGTTCCATATGGATAAGCGCACGAGTTCATGTAAGAATTGGACTGATCTCAGTATCTATGTCGTAGTGTGGAGTGGAGGCGTCATTTGGTTCAAAATAACCAAAGTGACCGGGATTCTGAGGGCTAGCAGCCCTTCTCCCATCTTAATGTTTCTGGAAATACAGTGGTGAACCCGGTGGCTGTGTTCTGCTGGACCATGAACCATCCAAAGTGTGTAAGCTCTACAGCGTCTGAGCACATGAGCCTTCTCGAGCACAAGAAACCCATGCATCTGAATTGCTGCACTTCTCCATAGTTCACTGAACTCCATGTAGTCAGGAGTTGAGGAGTGTCCCAGCAGTGGACAGCTCGTGACACACGACTGATTCAGAGTTGCAGACAATTTTGCAAAGAGTGCCACTTCCTTTTCTCTCTCTGTTGCCATCTCTAACTTGGAGTCAGTTTGAGCATTCCAACTGACACACTTGTTAGCTGAGACCAGGTAGGGAGGTGAGCACAGGGATGGACAGGCAGGTAAATTCACGCCACTGGTTAATGTGCCTCTTTGCTGGCACCATCACACCCCAGTCCATTTTCCTGGAGGTGGGATCAAGGGCCGTAGGACTACTTGCCCACAGGTACAAGGTCGCTGATTAAGATAAGCTGAAGGCCAGTCAGCCTGTGCCCTCCCCTGACATTAGGAACAGGGCAGCTGGCTGGTGGGGGGGTGGGGTGGTGGTGGTGGTGGTGGTGGTGGGTGGGGTTGGGGAGGGGCGCTGTGGCGGCTGCCTCTCGGTGCAAGGCTGGGGGACCAGTGCCCTCCCTGCCTCACTGGCCGCAGCTGCAGTCCGGCAACTGTGGCCGTTTTCCAATTCAACGGCTTTTAAAATTGCTAAGATGGCTCCTCAAGATGGAGGCACCCTCTCTCTCCCTTATCTGCAATGGCAGGCTGCGGCTCCTTCCATGCTGGAGAGCTTCCTATTGCCCTCAAGCTTCAAGAGCCCACGCGCCATCCTTAATTGGGCAACGGGCCTGCCCTCTGGCCATTGATTAGCCAATCACGGCAGAATCGGATGTCAGGTGACTGCTCCAAACAGAATGCGGGGTCGGGACCCCCATTTGACCCCGATATTGGGGTCCTGGCCCAAAAAGTACAATCCTGCACCAGCTAACTGTCCACAGATCTGGCACTCAATTCAGTGCCTCATTAAACCACTGGGGGCACTCTCCTAGCAAGACTGTTCCCATTGCCAAGCCCACACAGGTCAGCAGTGACCCACACTGGTGACGGGCTGCATATTTACAGAGATATGAATCAGACTCGCTCCGCTTTTTTTTGTTTTTGCTCCAAAATCGGACTTAAAAAGCAAAGCAGCTCCCTGCTGATTCGACAGTCGGCATGACTAGCCTGCAAGCGTGCAACAAATGGAAACTTATTTAGTGGTGCACGGGGAGTAAGAGTATGCAGACAGATCGAATCATGATAGAACCATGGTGAAGTTAGCCGTAAGGGTGTGGGTGGAGTGGGGGGTGGGGGTTGTTTGTGGGGGCCAGGGGTGGTGACAGGGAGAGAGTTTTGTCTGGAAAACTAGGCATGAGGAAATTGTGTTGACTTTTAGTGGGTTTTTCAAGCGAGAGAGAAGCCCTTTTATGTGCCGATTTCAATCTGCTGCCAGTTAAAATAAAAATCTAATGTAAACCAGGAGCAGCAGCATTTATGATATTATAAATCTTCCCTTCACTCCCAACCAATCAGCAATGACATTTAGCAGGAGCTGTGGTGGAAATCTACATGCTCAAATATTCAGCCCATCTATGAAGGATGGACCCAATGGATCACAGTGAGGCAAGTTTTCAATGACATGACATTCCACAATTTGCGGATTGCATTACCTGATTCCATCCATTAACGTGTTTTCACTTTAGGAGCCTCTTGCATTGTTTGGATGTTCACTGTCTAGGGAGGGCAATCTCAGTGTGTGACTTCCCTCTTACAGTCAGGTAGCAGGGACACTGTGGAGTCCAGTGATCCAGTTGCTTGGAACAGTGTATATACTTAGCTGCCTCTTTTCACTTCAAGTCCAAGTTGCTGTCACTTTGTGCTCTCTGATCTACATTAGCGACGTCACAATTTTAAAATTCTTATTCCCCCTGTTCGAACCCCTCCAATCCCTTGCCGCTCCCTAACTCCCTAACCTCCTCCAGTCCTACAACCCTCTGCAAAGTTTTTTATTTATTCATAGGATGTGGCTTCTCTGGCTGGGCCAGCATTTATTGCCCATCCCTAATTGCCCTTGAGAAGGCGGTGGTGAGCTGCCTTCTTGAACTGCTGCAGTCCATGTGGTGTAGGTACACCCACAGTGCTGTTAGGGAGGGAGTTCCAGGATTTTGACCCTCTAATTCTGGCCTCTTGAGCATCCCCGATTTTAATTGCCCCACCATTAGCGGCCGTACCTTCAATAGCCTGGGCCCTAAGCTCTGGAATTCCCTCCCTAAACTTCTCAACCTCTGCAACTCTCCTTCTTTATGACGCTCCTTAAAATCTACCTCTTTGACCAAGCGTTTGATCACCTATCCCTAATAGCTCCTTATGTGGCTCGGTGTCAGTTTTTGCCTATGAAGTGCTTTGGGACATTTACAACATTGAAGATGCTATATAAATGCAAGTTGTTAAACACCTTGTTCCTGAAGGTACATTCGTGGACAGGTACTTTTGTGGGTCTTGCCTTCATGGGCATGGGGTTATTTAAACTGTGGAGTAAGAAAGGCTTTTAAAAAGAAGCATACAGTCTGTGGGATATATACAAGGAATTGGATCAATGCCAGATTCTAATCCACATGCCATGATAATGAATAGGAAGGCATTCCTTCTATAAGTTCCTGCCTATACTGAGAACCAGATTGTTCCTTTTCTATTATTTAGTCCATGAGGATAACTGGGGTGGGTTGTGCCTTTAATCCCACTGTACTTACTCAATCACTGTTTGTGATGGAATCTATTTTAATTATATATTTTTAAAGCATTTATTCATTTCAACTGAAGTGCCGATGGCAGTCAGTTTCAGCAGGGTGCTTTATGTTTAAAGTATGCAATCGTTTATCTGCACCTGAACTGAGCACCATTCAGGTGGACCTTAATGTCCAGGAGCGCATGTCAGTGCAGATCTTTCTGAAGCATGCGAGGCCAGCCTAGTCCAAAGTATGGCTAGTTAGTCTTGCACTGCCCCTTTGACATTGATGCCAGCTTGGTACTTTTTCAGTGTGCCAGTGCCAACAGTTCACAAGTGTGGTGAGTGTTGGCACAGCAGTGGCATTTGACCAGGTAAGTGTTGTTTTTACTCAGCCAGTTCTCCTGAAGCTGCTGACTCGTGCAGTCAGGTAGGCGCCTGTCTCTATCTGGCACCTTAGCCAAGTAGCTATTCTTCACGTGTTGCCTGTGATGGGTGAGTGCTGACAGACTATTCGGCTATGTAAGGCATCACACTGCAGTCCAATCCTGTCCTCAGTGAAGGTTTGCACACCTGCATTTGTTTTGTTGGGAGCAGTCACTGGATGGTGACCAGGAGCAGAAGCGTTGACCACTTTCCGCCCCTCACCATATCCTAGGGGCACTGAGGCCAATTACACCATTCCTGCTGCAACTCCGACTCACTCGGCATGGATGACAAGACCAAACCTCTCAGCTCCCTGGTCTGTAGGCTTAGCCTGAGCATCAGCAGCAGGGGGCATCACTATCAGATTTCATTCCATTGAGAAAAGCTAGCACACCCACCAGCCCCTCCGAGTCAGAAGACATTGGTTTGACCATTGAGCAATGGGCCCCTGCAGGAGGATGGATCTTTTATGCACCAAACTCCGCCTAACTGTACTAATCAGCAGGCAGCCAAATAAGCCATGCTCTCTCCCATCCTGTGGCACTAGTAAAATGCTGTCAGCGTTGCAGTAGTTTAAAGACTGAGGTATTGAAATGGCATGATCAATATTTGCATAGGGATTCTTAACGCATTCTGATGGAACTTCTTTGTCTGCTATCTTCATGCAGCAGTTCCTCCATAAAAATAGTGGAAAGAGGAAATTCATTCAAACACACTAAACAAATATTCTCGTCCTTGTTCCCTCCATGGCCTCGCCCATTCCCATTCTCCTCCAGCCCTACAACTCCCCCCAATTCTGGACCTTGAAAGCTTGGTCAAAGAGAGCGGTTTTAAGGAGTGTTGAAAGAGAGAGGTAGAGACGTGGAGAGGTTTCGGGAGGGAATTCCAGAACTTGGAGCTCAGGCAGCTGAGGCCAATGGTGGAGCGATGGGAATTGGAGGGCGGGGGGATGCTTAAGAGGAGCCCGGACCTCACTCCCAGGCCTGGTGAGAAATGTGCAGCGCAGCCGAACCTGCCAGCCTTCCAGAGCAGCAGGCCATTTTCCTAGAGGTGGGATGGGTTGGGGCAGCGCTACTTGCCCTCATGTGGCAGGCAGCAAACTGACTTTGTTGAAGGCCCAATAAGAATTTTCCAACCTGCCTCCAGCCTCTGAGGTATTGGGAGGTAATGCAGCTGCCTGGAGACAGCCTCCCAGTCACAGAAGGAGAGCCAGCACTCCAGGCAGGCTTTGAGGCCCTCCCTGCCCGCCAGGCTTCAGCTGCAGCCACAGGCCATTCTGTGGAGGGGCCTGGCTGCTAAGGGCTTTCTTTATTTTAATAAAGTTGGAGAGGGGATACCTCCATCTTGAGGAGCAACCTCTCTCCGTTACCTGAAGACAGGCTGCTGCTGCTGCTTCCTCAGTGCTGGAAGGCCCTCCCAGCTTCGAGAGCTCTCCGTCCTTAACTGGACAGTAAGCCTGCCCTCTGGTGACTAACTAGCCAATTCAGGGGAATATCACAGCCGGGTGGCTCTTTGCCCCACAGTGTGGGGTCATGACCCCCATTTGGCCCACAGGAACAGTCCTGCCCCTTGTTACCCAATTGAGTGATTCTTGCTGCTCCGTCTCCAGTATTTATGCAACTAATTAAAAAATAGGGTGTTCTAAGGATATGGGGAAACATTTTTCTGGACACCCCCATGATTTTTCTCCAGAGATGCTCATTTTTAATTCCTGGCGACGTCAGGGCAACCCTGGAGGGTTGGCAACACTACACGGGGTTAATACATCGAAGACGATGACTGGGCCTTTTAAGGCTTCCAAAATCAAATCTCCCCAGCAAATCAGCCCTTATCTTTTCACAGGAAATTCTTTAGCTCCTTCATCAGCTCAACGTGTTTCCTGGTAATGTCTCTACTCTGGCACCGAGCTCAGGCTGAAGTGACATTGTATACAGCCAAACTCAGGATTGTTTTGTTTTAAGAATGCAATTATTTTGTTACGTCTTGACCGAGACTGGGGATGGAGTCTGGTCATCTCAGGTGGCTGAAGACTGCTTTTGCCTTCAGAGGATTCGGTGTTTCAATTCAGCACAGCAGCTACTGGGGCTTGAATCCACGTCTGCAATGAGTTTTACCACCTCCCCAGTGGCTCACTTGACCTGCCCTATGTGAGTTGGCCTCTGGCTGGATTGGACAGCTCAGGGGTCAGTATTGGCCTGGTTTTTCTGAGCCAGGCAGAGGGAAAACAGGGCCAACCCGGGATCAGTGTGAGATCAAGATTGAAGCCTCTGTACCTGAATATCCCCCGGCGCTCGTTATCTGGAGAATGTTGGCCAGCTTGGTGAGGAGAGCTGGCACGTAGCATCATACCCAGCGTGTGCCAGTGCTTTTTGGGGAAAGAGAGCAGATAACTGCCGCCAGCATCAAATTATACAGAACGTAGAACATATGAACAGGCTATTCAACTGGTCTGTGCCAATGTGTTCATGCTCACCACACATCTCCTCCCATCCCTACTTTGCTCTATCAGCATATCCTTCAGTTCCTTTCTCCCAGTTTATTTAGCTTCTTAACCATGTTATTCACCCCAACCACTCCATGTGATAATGCATCCCACGTTCTGAGTACTCTCCGAGTAAAGACGTTTCTGCTAATTACCCTATTGGATTTATTAGTCAGAGGCTACAGATGTAATGCTAACTCATTTGATAATGTTTATGACTTCAAAGGCATTAATAAGCCTCATTCCAACTCTTAATGAGCAACAAGTGCTGCTTTCAAACCCATATGTCTGACACCTGGCACTACTTCTTCCCTGATTAAACTCGTGTTCCTTTCCTGTCCGCGACCTGACAAAGCAAAAAAAACTCAAGATCCACATGCAACATTTATTGATCATCTGCACATCAGGACTTGGGCAGTGCTATTTTTTTCCCCTTGGTCAGCACAACGTTAAGAAAGGGTGCTGAGCATCGACACCTTTTCAACAACTTGGTATCGATCTGCCCAGTTGAGAGACAATGAGTCTCTCGCCAGTCAGAGCCCAGCGAGTATATTTCACATCAGTGTTCTTTACCTCAGTGTTCCAGGATATTGCAACCCACCCACATTCTATGCCTAGATTAACAAAATGGGCGAATGCTGGGACAGTGAGTGACTCGCTTAAAGTCGTTTCCCATCTGGCACCATGCATGGGTACCAACAGCTGGGGAAACACTAATGTGATACCTGTACAAACAAGATGAACAAGTTTCATGTGTTGAGATAAAGGATCAGCCATGATCATATTGGATGGCAGAGCAGGTTCAAAGGGCTGGATGACCTACTCCTGCTCCTATTGTCTATGTCTCTCCAGTGGTGCCCTCGCCAAAGCAGCCGTGTGGGATCCAAGACAATGAGCAACAGCCAATTATTCAAACATGGAAACATCCAAAGCTAAACTCCCTGTACCTCCCAGGCACAATACACGTGGGACTCATTGTGCTGTGTTGTTGCTGCTGTGCCAGTCAGACTGGCAGAGGTCACCCCACTTGCATGGCAGTTGCCCGAGATGTTAGACAAATACTATCCAACGGCAGGTCGCAATCCTGAATGGGAATTCTGGCTGATATATTTTTTCCTTAGCCCACGGCTGCCTTGGCCAATTACAGCACTTCCTATTGCAGTCCCCGTTGAGAATTGTTAACTCAGTGCAGACGGGCCTGTCTGGTGCATGATTGTACCCAGCAGTGCCATCAGTAATGTTCTTAAAGAAAGAGAAAAAAAAATGGCTGTTTTAATTCAGCACAGATCTTTAAGCTATCCGCTCGCCATATGCAGCAAACATGTTGCTGGCTGCAACGACAAATTGCCAGTCATCTTCAAAGCAGCCAGCAAGGGAATGTAATTGTTGTTTATTCCAGTTGCAGCATTCCATCTATATGGCTAAGAGCTTAATGTCGGGAAGAAAAAACAACCACCAGGTCCATCAACATGGCCAAGGTCTCCTCAGTCATGAGTCAGGCCTGAGGCTGAGTGAATTGTTTACATTTGGCCTGTTGCTTTGATTTGCTGAATCTCTTGGCACTAGTTTCAATCTTGATAGAAAGTTTGTTCTTTATCTTGTTCCTTTATTCCCTTTTCTAGAGCTTTGCCACACCCTAACCAGATGGGGGTTCTGATGAATTAACTTAAAAAAAACCACAAGCCTGCCCCCACAATCGGAACTCTAATTCTGAACATGAGAACATCTTGGGTCAGAACTTGTGTGCAGTGGCGATCGCCATAGCATTGCCACCCCGTCTGTTTTTACTTACCCAGTCACAAAGGTCAAAGCCACTTTGAGAAGATATGGAGAAGGTAAGTGGGTGTTTTACTTCAGCTAGCGGTGTAAAAAGCTAGCATGGCTTCATTTCCCCCCAGCGCTGCGCTGGAATGGCGGCGGAATCGGCTGCGCTGCACATTTCTCATCAGGCCTGTGGTTGAGGTCCTGGCGAGAAACATGCAACTTACCCGGGTAAGTCAAAACAGACGGGGTGGCAATGCGATGGTGATCGCCACTGCACGCAAGTTCTGACCCAAGATGTTCTCATGTTCAGATTTACTGTTCCGATTGTGGGGGCAGGCTTGTGGTTTTCTTAAAAAATTAATTCACTGGAAACCCCCACCTGGTTAGGGTGTGGCAAAGCTCTAAAAAAGGGAACAAAGGAACAAGACAAAGAGCAAACTTTCCATCAAGGTTGAAACTAGTGTCAAGAGATTGCAACCTGCCGTTGGATAGTATTTGTCTAGCATCTCGGGCAACTGCCATGCAAGTGGGGTGACCTCTGCCAGTCTGACTGGCACAGCAGCAACAACACAGCACAATGAGTCCCACGTGTATTGTGCCTGGGAGGTACAGGGAGTTTAGCTTTGGATGTTTCCATGTTTGAATAATTGGCTGTTGCTCATTGTCTTGGATCCCACACGGCTGCTTTGGCGAGGGCACCACTGGAGAGACATAGACAATAGGAGCAGGAGTAGGTCATCCAGCCCTTTGAACCTGCTCTGCCATCCAATATGATCATGGCTGATCCTTTATCTCAACACATGAAACTTGTTCATCTTGTTTGTACAGGTATCACATTAGTGTTTCCCCAGCTGTTGGTACCCATGCATGGTGCCAGATGGGAAACGACTTTAAGCGAGTCACTCACTGTCCCAGCATTCGCCCATTTTGTTAATCTAGGCATAGAATGTGGGTGGGTTGCAATATCCTGGAACACTGAGGTAAAGAACACTGATGTGAAATATACTCGCTGGGCTCTGACTGGCGAGAGACTCATTGTCTCTCAACTGGGCAGATCGATACCAAGTTGTTGAAAAGGTGTCGATGCTCAGCACCCTTTCTTAACGTTGTGCTGACCAAGGGGAAAAAAATAGCACTGCCCAAGTCCTGATGTGCAGATGATCAATAAATGTTGCATGTGGATCTTGAGTTTTTTTTGCTTTGTCAGGTCGCGGACAGGAAAGGAACACGAGTTTAATCAGGGAAGAAGTAGTGCCAGGTGTCAGACATATGGGTTTGAAAGCAGCACTTGTTGCTCATTAAGAGTTGGAATGAGGCTTATTAATGCCTTTGAAGTCATAAACATTATCAAATGAGTTAGCATTACATCTGTAGCCTCTGACTAATAAATCCAATAGGGTAATTAGCAGAAACGTCTTTACTCGGAGAGTACTCAGAACGTGGGATGCATTATCACATGGAGTGGTTGGGGTGAATAACATGGTTAAGAAGCTAAATAAACTGGGAGAAAGGAACTGAAGGATATGCTGATAGAGCAAAGTAGGGATGGGAGGAGATGTGTGGTGAGCATGAACACATTGGCACAGACCAGTTGAATAGCCTGTTCATATGTTCTACGTTCTGTATAATTTGATGCTGGCGGCAGTTATCTGCTCTCTTTCCCCAAAAAGCACTGGCACACGCTGGGTATGATGCTACGTGCCAGCTCTCCTCACCAAGCTGGCCAACATTCTCCAGATAACGAGCGCCGGGGGATATTCAGGTACAGAGGCTTCAATCTTGATCTCACGCTGATCCCGGGTTGGCCCTGTTTTCCCTCTGCCTGGCTCAGAAAAACCAGGCCAATACTGACCCCTGAGCTGTCCAATCCAGCCAGAGGCCAACTCACATAGGGCAGGTCAAGTGAGCCACTGGGGAGGTGGTAAAACTCATTGCAGACGTGGATTCAAGCCCCAGTAGCTGCTGTGCTGAATTGAAACACCGAATCCTCTGAAGGCAAAAGCAGTCTTCAGCCACCTGAGATGACCAGACTCCATCCCCAGTCTCGGTCAAGACGTAACAAAATAATTGCATTCTTAAAACAAAACAACCCTGAGTTTGGCTGTATACAATGTCACTTCAGCCTGAGCTCGGTGCCAGAGTAGAGACATTACCAGGAAACACGTTGAGCTGATGAAGGAGCTAAAGAATTTCCTGTGAAAAGATAAGGGCTGATTTGCTGGGGAGATTTGATTTTGGAAGCCTTAAAAGGCCCAGTCATCGTCTTCGATGTATTAACCCCGTGTAGTGTTGCCAACCCTCCAGGGTTGCCCTGACGTCGCCAGGAATTAAAAATGAGCATCTCTGGAGAAAAATCATGGGGGTGTCCAGAAAAATGTTTCCCCATATCCTTAGAACACCCTATTTTTTAATTAGTTGCATAAATACTGGAGACGGAGCAGCAAGAATCACTCAATTGGGTAACAAGGGGCAGGACTGTTCCTGTGGGCCAAATGGGGGTCATGACCCCACACTGTGGGGCAAAGAGCCACCCGGCTGTGATATTCCCCTGAATTGGCTAGTTAGTCACCAGAGGGCAGGCTTACTGTCCAGTTAAGGACGGAGAGCTCTCGAAGCTGGGAGGGCCTTCCAGCACTGAGGAAGCAGCAGCAGCAGCCTGTCTTCAGGTAACGGAGAGAGGTTGCTCCTCAAGATGGAGGTATCCCCTCTCCAACTTTATTAAAATAAAGAAAGCCCTTAGCAGCCAGGCCCCTCCACAGAATGGCCTGTGGCTGCAGCTGAAGCCTGGCGGGCAGGGAGGGCCTCAAAGCCTGCCTGGAGTGCTGGCTCTCCTTCTGTGACTGGGAGGCTGTCTCCAGGCAGCTGCATTGCCTCCCAATACCTCAGAGGCTGGAGGCAGGTTGGAAAATTCTTATTGGGCCTTCAACAAAGTCAGTTTGCTGCCTGCCACATGAGGGCAAGTAGCGCTGCCCCAACCCATCCCGCCTCTAGGAAAATGGCCCGGGGGAGGGTGGGATTCGATGCAAATTTATGCCCCCACCTGCCTCCATGCTCACACCCATCAGGGCCTACAGTCACAGCCCAAGGAGCCTGTGGGCTCTCCAATTGATATGGGAAGGTGGGGATCCATGTGGATGGACATATCAGGCTACCAATGGCAGGAGCATGGGCTGTTGGGGGAGGCTCATGTGATGATATCTTCAGGAATATGTCCAACTCGCATTGGAAAAACCTATAGTGTGGGTAAAGGGATTGTTACAGCTCCCCCACTCGCCCAGCAGGCTTACCCGGGTAGCAGTTGAGCCACATAGAGTTAAGAAGGCCCTCGTTTTAATCCCCGACCTCACCTAACCGTACCAGCGTTTTTCATTCTCCGGTTAATAAGTTACCAGTGTAGGTTAATAACTGAGAATCTGGGTGTAATGAATAGAAAATGAGGGGCGATATCAATATTTGTGTCAAAACTGAAAGTACAGAAATTAGTATTCGAGTTAGCGAGAAACCTGTTGTGAGTGATGGCTGAGTTGGTACTATTGATAGAGTTGATCAGCAGACACTTCCTGGGCTGAAACTTAAGTTTATTACCAAGGTGCTTAGCAGCACTACACATGCTTCCAACGCAAACTCTTTCTCTACACAACCAACTCTAACTACGGACTACAGAGGTAGCCCACGCTACTCTCCTATTGGGTACTAAAGATCATGTGATCTTCCTTAACAAGCACTATTCTTAAAGGTATATTACACACTAAATAAAACCATAATTACCACAAAACCAAAGACAACCCAAGAAACAGGAGTAAACACTGCATGGGGCAAATCCTTGGAGGAGCATTGAATAGGGAGTAAATCAAGTGGGAAATTCCCTAAAGCCTGTTTTGTGCGACTGCTGCGATCTCCAGCGGTCTTCATGACTGTAGGATGATATACGCTACAAACTTTAAATGCATTCACCTGAAACCCCTCCCTGCACAACTTTCAGAAAAGGCATCGCTCTATTTAAAAATAATCAGGTTAAAGCCAGGGGAAGGGAATATGGATAGACAGGAACAGTCAGGTAAAAAGGTCAGGAACCGTGTTAGGTGTAGGTGCACTTGTATATCCTGCAGCATAACCTCAGGGGCTGACTTTAATTACAAACCCACTCTTGACATCTTCACACACAGGCACCAATTCATTCGCTATGAACTAGGTCAAAGGGTTAATCTCAGCAGTTCTTATTGTACTCCATTGGTAACAGCTTGGGAATCCTGATCCCAGTTTGATTTTTGAAATCTAATTGCCCGTCTTTTCTTGTAGAGGTCGTTAATGAAATGGAAAACGCTGACAGACTCTCCTGAGCATGAAAGGTATGATTTGCATTTATGTGTGTCTCCATTGGCTGGGGGAAGAGTCCAACTCAGTAAATTTTGTTTTCCTCTGATCACTATCCAGTGGCTCCTGGTGGAAGATACACATGGGTGGGATGTTTGGGTGAGGAGAGAATCATGCTTCCTCCTGGCTACTGAAAAGCCTGTCGATATTGGGCCTCCTGTATTAGCATGGCTGTTTGGGCCTCCTGTATTAGCATGGCTGTTTGGGCCTACTGTATTATTGTGGCAGCTTGGGCCTGACTGGAAATGGTACTTGACAGCAGCTGTGGGACAATACCTGCACATGAATCAATGCCTTCGGGATAGTAGGGATGGAAGCACTTGGAGACGGGAAAAGATAGCATAATAAATGCGCAATAAAGAGATTAATTTTCTGCTGGTTTTTCTTAAGGAGGATTATTACCTTAGAAAAGCAAGATGGCGAAGCCTTCGGATTTGAAATTCAGGTACGATTTATCTTACTTTCCTGTCTTCCCTATGCCCTACTTCGGATTTCCCCCAAGTGTTTGACGTGTTCACTGAGTTGGGGGGGAGGGGTAGGTGAATTAGCAACAGTCTGCTCTGCAGCTCCTGATGCCAGTGTTTCACTTTGCTATCTCAACGTGGAGCCAACAGCCGCCGTAGTTGTGAGAAAGTTTCCACACTGTCCTCCATGGTTCCTCTTCTCTCTCACCACCTCTGGTGGGCCATTATGCCCCTGCCCATCCACTCCCAGAACTGAACAATTGAATCCAAAGCCTGTTCCATCGAGTATCTTTCTTGCGTGTTTATCTGCTGACACCAACCCCACTACCCCTCCAACTACTTTACTCAAGAGCATGTCTTTTTTTTTGTTTCTCTGGGCTGTTTGTAGACGTATGGCCTGCATCATCGAGATGAGAACGCAATGGAAATGTGCACATTTGTGTGTAGGGTCCGGGAAAACACTCCAGCCGAGCTGGGAGGATTGAGACAAGGTACCTAAGGTCTACCTGTGAATCTATCTCACTGTATCTGCATAACTACCATTTCTAACCTCTCTTTGCATCATAAATATCTCTCTCTACCTTTCTTCTTTATGGCGAACATGGTGTCTTCGGAAGGATTCTCGGACTAACTGTGCTGCCAAGTTCGATGCTGTGTTTCTCTTTCTGGAGCAAGTCAGTTGAAAGGCTTATCTCCAAGACTGGGGGCCAGCAGCCAGCACGTGTGAACTGGAATCCCACTGACTACGTCAGATAATGTGTTAATTGCAACCTCCAAAGTTTTTGTTGTCCCCTAAAACCGTTGCTGAGATTTTAAAAAGTGATTAGTTTTATAAAACACCGGTCAGGCCTCAGTGTCCAGTTCTGGGCCCCGCACTTCAGAAAGGATGTGAAGGCCTAGAAGAGGAGGCTTACCAAAATGGGGCCAGGGTTGAGGGAATTCAGTTAATGTGAAGAGAGTGGAGAAGATGGGGTTGCTTTCCTGAGAGCAATGAAGGTTAAAGGGAGTCTTGATAGAGGTCTTCAGGATTATGGAGGCTTTTGATCAAGTCGATAAGGTGAAACTGTTTCCAGTGGCAGTGCAGTCAGCGACCAGCGAACACTGATTGAAAGTAGTTGGCCAGAGAGCCAGAGGGGAGATGAGGAGAATATTTTTTACACAGTGAGTTGTGGTGATCTGGAATGTGCTGCCTGAAAGGGTGATGGAGGCAGATTCAGTAGGAACTTTCAAAAGAGATTTGGAGAGATCCTTCAAAAGGAGAAATTTGCAGGGCCATTGGGAAAGAGTAGGGGGGTGGGGACTAATTGGATAGCTCTCTAAGAGCCAGCATAGGCACAATGGGCCGAATGGCCTCCTTCTGTGCTATATCATTCTAAGAGACCACAAATTTAGGATTTGTGCCGGAAGGGAGTTTGTTTTCATACTAAGGGATATTAGGATGTGTTTTTTCCCACAAGACACTATTAGAAGGTAAACCAGTTGCAACATTTAAAAGGCGATTTGGTAAGAAAGGAACAAAAATCCTGTGGAGGCTGAAAGTTTGAAATAAAGACAAAAAAGTGCTGGAAACTCTCAGCAGGTCTGGCTGCATCTGTGGAGAGAGAAAAACAGAGTTAACGTTTCAAGTCTGACTTTCACCAGAACTAGAAGTGACTTGGTAAAAAAGGATTTGTGTGTATATAGCAGTGGCGATGACACACCGAAATGCTCGTCATAATGCGTAAAAGGCGAGCAGCCACTGTGCACACAGCAAGGTCCCACAAACAGGAATGAGATAAATGATCTTTTTCATAGATATTGACTGGGACACGAAGGAGAAGTCTCCTGCTCCTCTTCAGAATGCTTGCCATGGGATCTCTGACATCCACCAGAGAGGTCACTTCGGACAGTGTCGCACTCCCTCAGTATGGCGCTAGGAGTGCCAACCTAGCTCATGTGTTCAAGGCACTGCACTGGAACGTGAAAGCACAACCTGGTATGGGGTGGGGTGGGGGGGTGGAGTTATGAAGAAAGATTGGACAGGCTGGGCCTGCATCCATTGGAGTTTGGAAGAATGAGAGATGATCTTATTGAAGCATATGAGAAAGGATGTTTCCTCTTGTGGGAGAGACTAGAACTAGGGGACACAGTTTAAAAATAAGGGGTATCCATTTAAGATGGAGATGAGGAGAAATTCTTTCCCTGAGGGTTGTGAGTCGTTGGAACACTCTTCTCCAGATCACTGAATATTCTTTAAGGTTGAGATAGATAGATAGATTGATAGATTGATTCTTCATTGACTCCCTTATCAAAGGGTACGGGGGGTCGACAGGGAAGTGGAGTTGAGGCCACAATCAGATCAGCCACGATCTTATTGAATGGTGGAGCAGGCTCGAGGGGCTGAGTGGTCTACTCCTCCTATCCTATGTTCTTGTGACTCAGAAGTAACAGCAAGACTAATGTGCCAAGGCTAGCTCCTTAAGGTAAACACTCAAAGAGGACTGTGTTACGGTACTGGGAATGAGCAAGAAAACAGACGGCTCCAATGTAGAGCTAGCATCAGCACCTTGGGCCGAATGGCTTCTGTACTGAAATCTCTGTGATTCCATAACAAAAGGGAACTATGTGGTGCTATAAAAAGCAAAGGGTGCTTGAAGCCCAAGAGAAGTCTGCCAGCAACTGAAACTGGAAGACAGATTTGTAGCTTCAGGTGGGTTGTCATCATCAGATCAGGGCCATGAATTCTGATGAATGATCCCCATGGGAGATATCGAGCTATCTTTGTTGCCCAGGGATACCACAGTTGGACTTCAACACCCCTTGGCCTGTGATGATAAAAATCTTGGAACAATCACCCAGCTTGAGTCAGCACCTTCAGGAGAGGAGCAGGAAAATCAGAGGGTGAGCAAGTGGTGGTGAGACGGAGAAATATAAATTGCCAGCATTCATAAGTTTAAAAATCTGTTAATAAAGTTTCCACTCAGCAACAAAGGTAACCTTCATAGACTGAAGGCACATCATGAGCAAGGTCAGTGATAAAACTCTCTGCAAATGGAGCTAACCAGATAATGAACAAGCGTCTCAAATGGTCTCTAGTACAAGTGAGATGATTATCAACCCACTGCTGGCCCTGATGTTTGTTAGTTATGACAGAAGGTCATGGGTTCAAGCCCCACTCCAGACCCTGGCACATAATCTAATTTGGGACCTTACAGGTGGAGATGGGTTGGGTCTATGCCTGGTAATTCAATATACTGACTAAGCTCAAAATAGCATCACTCTTAGCACCTCTTAGCCTCTTCAACCTCACCACACTTCAAGTGACTTCCTTTTGCTGCATTTTCCATTCCTAGTGCAGACTTCCTGTCTCGATAGAAAGTGTCTCACCTGTCGTGCTGGCAGCCAAATGGTTGTTCGTGTTTTAAGCGAGAAGCAG
This sequence comes from Isurus oxyrinchus, assembly GCA_026770705.1. Lineage (NCBI taxonomy): Eukaryota > Metazoa > Chordata > Chondrichthyes > Lamniformes > Lamnidae > Isurus > Isurus oxyrinchus. Next base: position 10,443,862 of record JANJGN010000032.1, read on the forward strand.
TTAACCATTGTGGTTACTTGAAGACTCAAAAGAGCTGTGCTTTCTTTCCCAGGTGACACAATCACCAGCATCAATGGGACACTCGTCAATGGATTCCGTCACCGAGATATTGTGGATCTTATCAAGTCATCGGGAAATTGCCTGAGGTAATCAAACACAAGAAACAGTGACACAATGTATGGCTTTCCGCTGCAGCTTTCTGAGGGCTGTTTCTAAGTCTAATAATATCTGCAATTATTTTCTGTCAGCTTGAACAATAGAAGTTAGAGGAAGGCAGGAGACTGGAGGAAATCCAGTAACTCAAGGCTGCAAAATGGAGTCTCAGGGTGGCCTGTTGCTCCAATTGGTTCTTATTCACACTGTTTAATAATGTGTTAAAACGTCATTTTTTAAAAATGGTCTCCTCCTCCTCTTTGTTGAAGATGCCCATTATCGTTGAGGTAGGTTTCCATGGCAACATCATCAGATGTGGGCCGAGACAATAAGTGTTGGCAGGTTATTTGGCCTCACAGCCAAGCTGCATCCTGTCTACATCCAACATTTGTACATATGCATTTTCCATCAGGGGGTCACCAGATAGTGACCAAGAGTGGTATCCAGCTTTTTGCTTTTCCCCTCCTTATCCCCACAGAACTGGGGCTTCTATTACTGCTCCAGCTAGGGTCGCACAACACAGCAAGAAACTTCCTGGTCTCTTGTGCCTCAGTACCACATTGGGTGGGTGGCAAATCTTTTTTAATTCAATCATGAGATGTGGGTATCACTGGCTAGGCCAGCAGGAAATTCCCATCCCTAATTGCCCCTTGAGAAGGTGGTGGTGACCTGCCTTCTTGAACCGCTGCAGTCCATGTGGTGTAGGTACACCCACAGTGCTGTTAGGGAGGGAGTGCCAGGATTTTGACCCAGTGACAGTGAAGGAACGGCAATATCTTTCCAAGTCAGGATGGTGCGTGGCTTGGAGGGGAACTTCCAGGTGGTGGTGTTCCCATGTGTCTGCTGCCCTTGTCCTTCTAGGTGGTAGTGGTCGTGGGTTTGGAAGGTGCTGTCGAAGGAGCCTTGAAGAGTTGCTGCAGTGCATCTTGTAGATGGTACACACTGCTGCTACTATGAATCAGTGGTGGAGGCAGTGAATCTCCTCATTAAAAGATTGGAGGGAGTCACATGGCAAATTCATTCTCATCGGCAAGACCATTGGTGAGAGGGATGGGCCAGGAGCATGTCCCCCTGGAAAGGGGGAAGGATCGAGGGTATGCCAGAGATGTCAGCCCAAGGAGTTCTTCTGCATTTGGTTGCAGAGCAGCTTGGGCAGAGAACTGGGAACAGCACATTACGTAAGGGAAGACAGTGGGTTAATGCCAGCATTAAGGTAGCGCCGATCGAAAAGCTGCCAAGGAATAAGTGAGCATGAGGAGAAAACTATCATCTTGTAAAGTCTGCACTGCAGTGTTTAACTGATCCATTCCCACTGACAGGCTGGAGACTGTGTATGGAACCTCCATCAGGCGAGCAGAGTTGGAAACCAGACTGCAGTACCTGAAGGTAAGCTGCTTTTCTCACTGCCGTTGTGTTTTGGAGCCCTTATTTAACGGGAACTCTGTTTGCTGAATTCAAGGAAACAAAGGGCAAAATTAACAAGCCTCGAGCAGGATCTGAGATTAGAGAAGGACAGAATTTGATCTCGGAAGAGAGATTCCCGATTAAAACACTTCTGGCTCATCAGTTGACACCTTCAAAAAAAAATTCTGGATTATCTGTGGTTGTAAACATAAGCACAGATAAAGAAGATTGTAGATGTTGTATAGAACAGGAAGGACTGGTACCATGAGTTGGCCTACCCACTGCATGCTGATGTGTGATGTTCTCAAGCCCACTTCCTGTGCCAGTCTTAAATTAACCATCACCAGAACAAGGCAGCAGTGTAAACATGGCAAAATGGCACTTCTGCATTGGCCTCCTGGATATTGACCTCACTGGCCATTATAAATAATAAAAGCCTTTAAATGGGCTGGATCTGTGGCAGATCAGGATTGATCATGGTCTACAGAAGGGATAGTTAGGATGGGCTGAATGGCCTCTTCTCATTCCATGATCAAGCAGGTTAATGTTTGAGGCACCAACCTATTGTCTGAAGTCTTGCCACTAAGTCGAAAGGCCCCATTCCAGAATCCTGAGCACAAAAGCCTAGGCCAACACTGCAGTACTAAGGGAGTGCAGCACTGTTGAAAGTGCTGTCTTTTGGATGAGACAATAAACCGAGGCCCTGCCTGCTTTTTCAGGTGGATGTAAAAGCTCTATTTCAAAGAAGAGCAGAAGAGATCTCCCCGGTGTAGTGGCCAATATTTATCCCTCAACTAACATCACAAAGACGGATTATCTGGTCATTATCATATTGCTGTTTGTGGGATCTTGCTGTGCGCAAATTGGTTGCTGCGCTTCCTACATTACAACAGTGACCATACTTCAAAAAAGTACTTTGTTGGCTGTAAAGTGCTTTGAGACATCCTGAGGTTTGTGAAAGGCGCATGGAAATGCATGTGTTCTGTTGAAGGGCTGCACTATTCTTTCCCCAACCCTGTTAAACCCCCTGGTATACCTTCACAGGGATTCTGGCATCGTCTGTATTTGGTCCTTGATCTGCTGCAGACTAATGATTGTTATTCACTTCCAGCAAACACTGCAGGAGAAGTGGGAAGAGTACAGGTCACTAATGGTCCAGGAACAGAGACTGGTGCACGGTAAGTGTCCTCCTCACTTCCTTCTCAGTGGTGGGGCACAGGAACAGGGAGGTGTGGCCGTTCTGGCGACTGTGAAAGACCATGTTAGGCGACCACCGTTCAGGTTTTATAGAACGAGTAGCTTTGGATTTCTTGACAGCGTTGTTATAATCCCGGTGTTAATCCAGGGTTACAGACAGCACTAAAAAAACACTGGTCATAAAATAAACAGCATCAAGTGTAATCTTTAAAAGCTCTTAGTTTTGGCATTGGGGCCACTGTAAACAAGTCTGAATCTGGATCGTCCCCTGTGCCCCCTGACTTTATTCATGTAGCTTTTTGGATCAAGAGGTGGGGGTAGTTTTGAATAGATGTTAAGTGCTTGGACTTTCCCTCCCTTTTTAATGAACGTGGATGCAGACGATATGATCATTACCAACGGCCACGCTCGACAGGCTTCTTCACAGTGGTTGGGATGTACCATGGCATGAATACAATCCCTGCTGCTTGTAGTGGGTATATTGGTGCCAAAGCAATTTGCCTGTGCGTGATGTGTGGTGCCTGTTACAACCAAGAAACCTTTTAAAAAGCACAATGGGGACCTTCATCTCTGCACTTCCCTGCTCTGCCTATACGTCCCCATAATGATCCAGCGGTCTGCTTGGCCTCACCTGCACTTTGGAGGGCTGAAGGGCGCAGCGGCTTTGGAACAAGGCGCGAAAAGCTGCTTGAATGGCCCGCAAAAGTTGGCGCGCTTAATACGCTTTAGATGCCTGTGGGTGATGGCAAATGGTCAATGGCATTTGCCCAAAATAGGTGCCTGCCCGCAATATGAGGAGACAGTACAAGTGGCAGAGACAGCATTGCACACGGCTCATTATATACAGGCACAAGATTGCTCAAGTGGCCTCCTTCAGAATCCCAGCAACGTTGTCTTCTTGCATTTTGCCACAAGAAGTTAGTATTTTCCTTGATTCACTCCCCTGAAGGTTCTGCCATTCACACTATTTTGTGCGCACTGCTGGCCAAGTTATGACCATGCATGTTGCCAGCATGGAACTCATCAGATTGGTTTAGATTCCAGTTTCACAACTGACCGCAGTGGGATTTGAACACCCGGTCGTCTGGACTTGCTGATCTAGTGTTCCAGACCGGCTGGCTCTCTTCCTGCTGCAGCCCCGACCAGGAATAGAACCTTGGGGGCTCCTTTTCTGGTCAGTTTGACTGGGCTCCTGCATGGGTAAACCCACTGAGATGAGTAAGTTATCCTCCTTTGGTGCAGTGCACCATCCCATTCTCCCATCCGAGGTCTGAGTTCTTTGAGGTTGGCAGCAGGGCACTACAGTCAGCCTCACAGCCTCAGGCAAATGGAGGTGAAGAGGGGGGGAAACCACCATTCTGGCAAGTGCAAGCAAGTTATCATGATGAGACTTGACTGTGATGTCCTAGGAGCATGGGCCTTCTGTTCTGTTGAGTTCCCTGACCATGACAGTCCCATGATCCAACAACGATGGAGTTGTTGACCAATCATTGCAATCAATCACCATCCACAACAGGCCCAGGCATGACATGGGAGCAAAAGGTCAAATTCATCTGTTCCTCTCCAGCCTGCCACACTTTCCTCATTTTCACATCTCACATTACTCCAATTCTGAAAGAAACCTTCTCTAATTGAATCAATCCGAGCCCCTTCCACCATCTCCCTCGCAAGTCTATTCATTAGATTGACCATTTCCTCACTGAGAAAGTGCTTCCACAGATTAATTTTGAATTTGCCCCACCCCGTCAACCACACACCATGTCCCCTGGTTCTACTGTTCTGGACAAGGTGAGACAGCTTGTCATGGTCCACATTATCGAAGGCCTATAGAATCCTAACAACAGCAATTTTATCCCCTTGTGACTTACTCTTCTGCAGTGAGAACATGCCCAATTTGCATCCTTGCTCCTCATAATCCAAACCCTCAGTCTTTCCAGTTGCTCTCTTCTCCATCTTTTTGATAGCCACTTTCTCTACTGTGGCGATCGGAACTGGACGCAATATTCTAAGTGTGGTTGCACCAATAATTTGTAAGATAGCAGGATTTCCTCACTATTTTGGTTTAATGTTGAACTGTTAATACACCTGACGTCTGATCTGGTTAACTCACTACCACTGAGTGCCAGGTAGCTTGCTAATTCTCACTGTTTTGTGCCCAGGTGTGCAGTCAAGGTCTGGCCTGTCCTGGTTGCCCTGGCACCTATTAACAGACCACCATGGTTTTATGTGTCTAAATCCACTTTGCACCAAGCACCTTTTAAGATGCCCTTATTCGATTATAATCAGATACTGGGAGGGCTTCGTCGGTAAGTTAGCTCCCCACACTTACTCTGCTAAAGCTGGCTCCCTCCCCCTTTCCAATGGCAGAATTGTAGATCCGGTGGAGAAACTGGGTCTACGATCTCGCCACAAAGATAACGGAGCTGGATTTGGCTGTGTGAGTGGAAGGAGCTAGTGCAAAGATGCCAGTCTCCTGGAACCCAAGTGCCAGCGTAAAAGTGGCGAACCTTCTAGTCTGTAGTCCTCACCGCCTGGTGTTTTTGCCCTCTTTCCAGGGATTGTGTCAAAAGATCCGAGTGTTTATGACGCTATCGAATCGGTCAGAGCCAGCCTCTTTGGTCAAGGCCGCTCCCCCAGCCCTTCCGCCCAGAGGCAGCCCCGTTCCAGTGGCAGTACCTGCAACAGCGCCATGGAGGGCAATGATGAGCCCATTTATCAGACTTGTATCTTTGACCCCTTAGACACGGGCAGCGACGACAGCCACAGCACTCACAGCAACGAGGTGGTGCTCGCCAAGAAGGCGCTGACGAGGAGTGTGAGCGCCAAGGCTGGCCATAATGGAGTCTCCTCTTCCTCTTCCCCCTCCTGGGAGAAATGCAACAACCAGACTGCTTTTGGGACACTGCCAAGGAAGTCCAGGAGAAAAAGTTTGCGGAAGAGGCTGCTGAAGTATATCCCTGGGCTCAACCGATCTGTGGAAGAGGAAGAAAGCCAACTGTAGGCAAAGTGACGGCACATTTATTTATTGTGTTCTCCATTTTCAACGCTAAAATTATACATGACAGCCGCTAGAAGTATTATGGAGAGGGCACCAGCAAAGGCAAGGTGACCAAACTGCTTACATTTAATGCCTTCACACAGCAGGTGGTTTGAGGAAGGCGGTGCGGGTTGTGAGAGTTAAGTGTAATCGTTTTTGACCTTTTGAGATGAATCGGGTGCGCTGCAATGGTTGTGTGCACTCTTTGTGGTCCTCTGTAAAAGATTACTTTAACTATTCTTTTCCAGTTGTTTTCCCCGCCCCCCTCCCACTCCCCTCAACTGCAAGGGAGAAAAATTGTAGGGTTAAGGGGAAAGAGCAGGGGAGTGGATGAGTTGGATAACTCTTGCAAAGGGCCAGCGCAGGCTTGATGGGCTGAATGGCCTCCCTTGCTGCATCATTCTATGATTCTGCCTCACCTAAAGGCACAGACTCCCACCCCGGTAAGGTTCCATGGGTGCCAGCAGCCCTTGGTACCTTTCCCAACTGGCCGTTCTTCAAGTGTGGGCCTAGGCAATGCTTACCCGCTTCCAGCTCCGCATCCTGTTCTCGCCTGCCCTCCGCACCCACTCTAGCGACCGTTAGTGCACAGTGACCAGGAGCAGGTAGCCGAGCCCCCTTAACCTCCCCCCTCCATTTGCAATGGCCTCTCCCCAACCCATTCGCAGCCCTGGCTGAACTCGGCTCATATCAGGCATCAAACCCGAGACCTTTCCTGAGCTGAAAGGCTCAATGGCACGTTCCCCCCGGCCCACACACACACAAGGATATTCACCCATTGAGCCAAGCTCTCACCCTTCTCACTTGCTCTGCCCAAATTCTTTTTGCTGCAGTGCAGAATTTTGGCCTTTTCAGTTTTCTGGATTCCGACCTGTGTAGTCTGTTCCATCACAGCTCTGACGCATTGTTGGGCAAGCTGTAAACAATCTGTCTAGAGGTTTCTAGCCTCAGTCGTTCCACTTTCAGTTCCACATGAGGAGAAGGAACTTGATATTTGATGGCTGTTTTAGCATTGCTGCCTTGTTAGCTGTTTCAAGCTTTTTTTTCCCCTTTTCCCTCACAACAGTCTTTCTCCTTTTTCACTTTGGCCATTGCCTGACAGTCCAAATTAACTCTCCCTCAACGAGAAAGGATTAACAGCAACTTGCAGCCTTAAGATCGGGGTGGGGAGGAGGGGGGAAGTCCCAAGGCACGTTTGCAGGGGCGCAAGTCAGAAATAAATGAAGTTTGAGGCGATATTAGGGGCAGAATTTTACGCCGCCTCCTGCTGGGATTTTCCGGTCCTGCTGAAGTCAAGGCACTTCTGAACGGCTTGCTGTATTTTTCGTACCCTACCCCCACCACTCCAGGGCTGGAAAATTCCCCCCAAGGAGTGAGCTCACTCAGAGGTTGGCTGTGAGGAGAAACTGGATCATAGGCTGCGTGGTAACTGGGTGAGGTCAGCAGGGTGGGGTTTGGACTGACAGCCTCTCTGTTTTCAATAGGCTATGTATCTTCACAAACATTTTGGTTTTGACCCTCTCCATTTAAATGTCAGAACCCATTTCTCAATGTCCAATTCTTAATTGGGACGCTTGGCCATTAGGATGACTGACACTCAAACAAACTCAGCTGCTTTTCCAGCTCCACCATTGAACCACCTTCCTATCCCAAGTTAAACCTATTTCAAGCTGTTTCAGTTTAATGGGAACCCACAAGCAATGAGGTGTACATACTATAATTGAACTTCAAACCTGCTGCTGGCATAAATCTGTACAGCGAACATTTTGCTCCTCTTGCCTGAGATCTGGCATGGCTATTTCCCAATTTTCATCTCGGATTTTTCCTCTCTTGAAGACACTGGTGTTGATTTTCTTTTTAAATTCTTTATGTCTGCACTTTCTGGGCGATACTAACTGAGTGAAAACCACACAGGATCTGTAACGGGCAGGCGACCCACTCTGCCAGTTTACCACCCAGGCAGCGATGACAAAGAATTGCTCCACTGACTCCTGTTGGGGCTCCCCAGTTGTTGATAGACCCTTCCCCTACCCACACGGTGTCTCAACCAAGGGTTGTCATGCACATCCTTAGGCGGTGATTGTCAGCTGGCTATTCGACTGTGGGAGCATCCACCAACCAGGCCCTTTTTTTACCCCCCCTGTCCTCAATAGCCTGTCCGAGATTTGTTTTATCCAGTAGGGCTCGATGGAAGCACTGACTGATTTTCTCCTTTTCCCTGGCCCAGGGGCACTGAGGCCAATTGCAGCCATTCCACTGCTGCCATCTTGGTTGACACCAACACCATTTGGAAGACCTTTTCCACAAGTAGTTGCACCCCGAACACAGCCTTATAGATATATATATAGAGAGAGAGAGTCTGCAGGACTTAGCTCTTAGCTTGCAGATTGAGTGCCTACTCCCAAGGTTTGGCAATCAAATTAGTTGTTTTGGTTCAAACAGCAGGACTGGTTTGGTGGAACTCCACAAAGATTTTGGATCTATATCATTGAGTAATACTGACTAGAACGGAGCAGCAGGTCTAGCCATGGTAAGAGCTTGAGTTTATTGCAGGACTGAAGGGGTTAAAAGGAGCAGTAACTGGAGGGACTGGTAGGTTTTTACTGCATGTCTAAGCTGACTGCCTCACAACAGAGCTGGTCTGTAAATAGCCCTGCAGTAGCGTCTGTATTCAGTGACCACAAAGGCTTGAAGACACCGGTTATGTGAGAAAGAAATATATTGCTGACAGTACATGCTGTGGGAACTGCCAGTTTTCAGACCAGAATCTTTCAAAAACTTGAAACGCAGTCAAGACAGGAAGTAAAGTGGAGGAGGAGGTGGGGGATGGGGTAGGGGAAGGAGGAGGAGGAGGAGGAGGATGCCAGCATTGGATGAGACAGGCTAAAACAGTCGGCGCTCGGCAAAAAGGAAGCCTGGCGGTAACAGAAAACAATATGTCGATTGAAGGATGGCTGTACCCTTGTTCGGGCTGGAGCTAAGCCGAAAGGTTAGGTTTCCACAAGGCTTGAATTCCTAAAGCCTGAAAGGCCTCTGACCAGCTGTCTTTGGACACCCATGTGTTTCTTAACGTTGACTGCCAGTAATCATAATACCTGGCATTATCAGCTAACGGGAAAGGAAGAATCTCATAGTTTAGATTTTGGGGACATTAGGTGTTATAAAGTTGACCATTTTTGTCCTTTTGAAGCCGGATAGGAGAAGGCTAACTTTACCCATCTTTTTGATAGGTCAAGCCTACCTACCGTTGCAAATTTTCAAACAAAATTTAATGGAACGTTTCACTGTTTAAGAGCCTGCAGTAACCTGTTATGGACAATATCAAATAAGCCCAGTTAATGGTCTAGATATTTGTAATATTACCCAAGGTGTCGGCTGTGACTTGGTCGTTTGCACTCTTTCTCTCTGAGGCAGAAAGCCCATAGCTTTAAATTCCACTTAAGAGACTTGAGCACAAATTCTAGGCTGACCCTCACACTGCCTGTATTGAGCGAGTGCTGCTTTGTCAGAAGAGTTGTCTTTTAGATGAGGCATTAAGCAAAGGTCCCCTTTGCCCTCTCGGGTGGACACAAAGGAGCCCATGGCATTATTTTGAAGAAGAGCAAGGGTGTCCTGGCCAATATTTATCCCTCAAACATCATTAAAATAGATTAACTGTTAATGATCTTGCTGCTGTTTTGCTGTGTGCTGATTGGCTGCTGTGTTTCCACTATTATGTCAGTAACTGCACTTCACAGAATCATAGAACTGTTACAGTGTAGAAGGAGGCCATTCGGCCCATTGTGTCTGCACCAGCTCTCTGAGCATTTTAACTTCGTGCCAATCTTTTCCCTGTAATCCTGCACATTGTTTCTTTTTAAATAATCATTGAATGCTTCAAAAATACTTAAATGACTGAGAAGCACTTTGGTTATGTCATGTTATGAAAGATGCTATATAAATGCAAATCTCTTTTGTTATTGTCTTAGCAAAATTCAGCCTGTTTGCACCAGTGCAGCCTGTTCTCCATGTCCTACCAGATGAAACTGCTGATGCTAGTTTTGCTAGCACACATTTGCCTAGTCTTCCTCCCCGCTCTAGGATACAGAATGCCTGAGTGCCTTTCATAGGCTCAGTTCTGCATGAAAATCCAAAGCGGACCAGGAGTCTGTTCTTTCCTGTTTGGTTTGTTCCAAGGATATTCTGAAGGTTATACCCTCTTTTTATATTTATACAATTCTACTTTACAGTGTTCTCACTTCTCACATTGTAAGGAAAATTGTGCATGTTTTGAATGTGAGAAAAGCCATTTGTTCTGAAAAATACACCACGGCAGTCTCTCTTTTCCATTTTCTTTCTGTTTTTGTCACCTTTCTCATTCCATTTGCCTCATTTGCTTTCAGTCTAACTTCTGAGGCTTGGATAGGTTAACTTCTTGGGAGAGACTAGAACCAGGGGACACAGGTTAAGAATAAGAGGTCTCCACTTTCAAGATGGAGGTGAGGAGGATTTTTTGTCCTCAGGGGGCTGTTAGACTGTGGAATTCTCTTCCCCCAGAAAGCAGTTGGAGACGGGACCATTGAATGTGTTCAAGGCTGAGTTAGATTTTTGATCGACAAGGGAGTCAAGGGTTATGGGGGGGGAGCAGACAGGAAAGTGGAGCTGAGACCATAATCAGATCAGCCATGATCTTATTGAATGGTGGAGCAGGCTTGAGGGCTGAATGGCCTACTCCTGCTCCTATTTCATATGTCCCTATGTCCTGTGTTTCTATGCCAGTCTTTCTGCTCCATATGAGCCTCATCCCACCCCGTTTCATCTCAATCAGCACACCCTTCTATTCCTTTTTCCCTAATGCACTTACCTAGCTTCCCCTTTAAATACATCTGTGTCATTCACCTCAACCGTTCCTTGTGGTAGCAGGTTCCACATTCTAATTGCTCTCTGGGTAGAGCAGACTCTCCTGAATTTCTTGCAGGATGTATTGTTGACTGTCTTACATTTATGTCATGAACTCCCACACAAACGGAAACATTTTCTGTTCTATGAAAGAGTCTGATGGCCGAATAATAAAAAAAACTGGGACATGACTACAGGATTGAAACTGTAGCTGCTCATGCATGCATCATTTCTCCAGCGCAAAGCATGTGCTAAGTTCAACTTTGATTATAATTGGATATCTTAGCACATGAAGTGTCTCAAATTGTGCTGCTTGTGGCAGGACGACATGGTGGAGATGGGGGGACGGGGGGGGGGTGGCGGGGGTGGGGGGGATAGATGTTGGGGGAGAGGTTAGGTTCAGTTGCAGGGGAGCAGGGCAGAATGGTCAGTTTTCCCTTGGTGGGAATTTCTTGTTGTGAACGTGCCATGCAAACCATATTTAACCAGATTTTAGTCTGGAATTACTTTAGTGACACTTTACAGATTGTGCCATGGTGCCTTCAAGGAAGAAAACAAAGGCAGATGCTAGCCGCAGTTCAGTTTTAAAGAGGTACCTTTGTATTAAGTCAAAAGTTGATAGTTTTTTTTAATGTAAGGATATTAAGGGGTATGGAGCTAAGATACAGATCAGCCATTGTCTAATTGAATGGCGGAACAGAACCGAGAGGCTGAATAGCCTCCCATTCCTAAGCCATAGCTTTATAAGTTCTTTGAATAATAAGAAAGCAACTTCTGCACCAGATGGAGCTGCACACTGAAATGGCAACTTTATTTTAAAAAGGTGATTTTTATGATACAAGTTTTATGATCTAGGAAGATAAGCTTCAGCCAAATCACATTCACATACTCAGTTTAGACATGTTGCTGGAGCAGTGGGGTCTAAAGTTAATGCCCTTAGGTCTTAGGGGCCTAAAACGAGTGCAACAAATTTACCTTTGAACTCTGACCTATCCATGGTGACACTCCATCGCTGCGCACCTCTGGAATTAGGGCCAGTTGAGGAACTTAGGCCCCAGTGTCACCAGTGATGTCAGTTGATCGTAGAGTTGGCTGTTTAGAGATTATGCTACAAATCCTTAAACATGTCCTTTTGTCTTCTATCTTAATATCCAAGAAAGGAATTTTATACAAATATGTTAAGGACTTGTACAATAACTGAACAGCATGATTTGTGGGCTTTAGTTAATAGCTTGTTTAATCCAAAATAATTGCCCAGTTTATTTAAACATACACTGAGTCACTATTGTCTTCATGTGAGTAATTCTGTGATATTTTGTAAATATCTTTTTCCCTGATATGTCTAATGTTCTACTAATATTTATTTTAATATTCTATTTTGCTAAGGTTTATGTTGTGATAAGTTGTATGAAGAAGTTTGTCATTAAAAGTAGCCAGTGTTCTCAAAACAAAATTTCGGGAGCATGTTTGTAAAATAGAAGATTTGACATTAAACGTTTTGAAATATTCTGTGAAGTGTTTGTTGTCTTTTTGTAGTCAACAGCAAAGAGGGCAAACAAGGGGGCCACTTGGTGAGGGACCTTGGAAGGGCTCACCAGTCACCATCCAGTTGACTCAAGAGTGGGAAGTTGGATCCCCAAGGTGAAACCTTTAGCAATCTGTTCATTCCATCAACTCTCTGCTAGTCTGCAGGACTGCGAACAACTGCAGCACATGGCCCTCACTTGGCAGCTCTTGGCTTTCAATTAGTCGCAACAATTTCAGCTTGTTATTTTTGTAGCCAAGCATTAATCGTAGGGATTCTGATTGCAAGTAGCACAGATCGGAGCAGATCTGCACAAATCGACATGGGCAACCCATTCCCTTATACATGGTTTAGAATTGGCACATTTGAGGTGTTTAGGGCAAGTGCTGCATAGATTAGTATTGATGTACAGACTGATGCAAGAACAGGCAGCACATGGAAGTAGTCTAGGGGCAAATAGTATATGAGCTGGTAACGGACAGCTATCATATTTCACCCGGTAACCACTGATCCTTTCCCGAAGTTTTTCACGTATACTGGCTCTCCCACGGTAAACTTCCTCTTGCGGCTATGCCAGTCGTGTCTAGTTTTCTGGCTATTATACATGGCTTGATACAGGAACAACATGGCAATGATTGATTGCACAATGCAAGCGTTTCTCACGTGTCGGTGCAGAATCGATGGGCCGAAGGGCCTCTTTTGCATTGTATGATTCTGTGAAGGAGCTTTTGATGACCCCGTACAAGAAAAGCACTGAGCAAAAAGTGCTCCACATGGGACAGTAGCATCAGTCAGTCACTCCCATTATGCAACATTTCAACTTCACATCTTTCAAAGTAATTTTTAAATCAGCCAGAATTTTGACAAGTTTGCATTTTGAGGAGTGATAACATGCCTGTAAGCCCCAGAAACCATGGGGTGAGAGCTCCATGCTATGAGCGGTTATGAATGTGCTTAGCCGGGGCAGTGTTTGGGAAGCTTATGATCAAGAGAGAGAGAGAGAGAGAAATTTCATTAACCCATAATGTTCTGTCAAAATAGCAATGAGGCCAATGGCATTTGCTGTTATTTATGTACAGAGGGTGCAGCAACTTCAAGAGAGGAGCAGATGCGTGGTTAAACTCAAAAACCCAAAAGCTGCACCAAGTCCAAATTGCACCATTAATTTCACACAAACAGCGTCTCACTGTCTGTCTCACCATTGAAATGCATTGAGTGGCGTGAAGTTGCAGTAATTGCGAGGTTGCTACTGACTAACCTCGCCATAGAAAAGTTAAACCTTGCACACTTCAGGCTAAGAAGCCTTCAAAAGGTGTGGCAAGTGTTGATTCCTGCTATTTCTTAGTGGAGTCCACAGACAATTTACTTAATTGCACGGCCCCTTTAAATTTCTTTGCGCAGCTCTGCACGCATGGTGATTCAAAGGGACCAACTGGTGCACGGCCTGTGTGGGCTTCACAGGCGGGCAACTTAAAGAGAACATTGCTGCTGGCCAACCTCTCTGGCACTGAAAATGAACTAATAACTGTGGAATCTCATTCCTTCAGGTTTTAATTATTTTTGGAGATTTTCAATTCTGTTTCCTTTCTCTTTTAATCCAATCTTCCTTTCTATACCTGATTTGCTGTTGTATTCACCACTCTAATTTACACATCCTCCTTGCACTGTTAATTCTCAATCTTTCAATCTGATAGTTTAAGGAGCTACACAGTTGCTTACCCTGTTCACTCACTTCCAGGGTACCCTGATTCCCAGTGCTACAATATTTATCAGCTCACATTTTCAGCAACTTACTGCATAAAAAAAACATTTTGAAATCTAAAGGCACAGGGGCATGTCAAGCTAATGGAAAACAACCAGTGCAAAATATTGCAGATCCTGGACGTCTGAACTCGAAACAGAAAATGCTGGAAAAACTCAGCAGGTCTGGCAGCATCTGTGGAGAAAGAAACAGAGTTAACGTTTCAGGGCTATGAGCTTTGACAAATTTTAATGAAAAGTCACAGACATGAACTGTTAACTCAGTCAGCCTGGCAGCATCTGTAAACTGAGAAACTGGGTATTTCCAGTATTTTCAATTTTTATTATAATAATAGAGGTCTCTAGGTGCCCTGCCACAACAGATATAGCTTATTGAATTCAACACCATTCTAACTTATGGGAAAGAGGATGTGATTTGAATTTCTTTGACATCTCTTTCCCACCAACACAATATTTTCTGACCCCCCCACCCCTGGCCCAATCGTGGAAGGTGCTGCCTCTCTAGCTGAGGCCCAGCTCCATGGGTACTGGTCACCCTCCAGTACCTCAGTCAAGTGCCTGTTCTTCATAGTGAGCCAGAATGGTGAGTAGTGATAGACTATTCGACTGTAGCTGGCATCACAGCAGAGCCTGATTTTGTCCTCGGCCAATGTGTGGGCAGGCCAGCTTCCGGCATTGATCAGCAGTGGGAACTCTACGGGGTTTCTTGCTCTTGCTCACACTCTCACCCAGGGGTACGAAGCCCAATTGTAACAGCCCTGACAGTGCCCTGGCTTAACTCAGCATTGACAGGGATCAATCCTGGCGCTTCAGTGACCTGTGTGGCTTAGCATCACTGTCTGCTTTTACTGTTACCTCTCAAGCTGTAGGGGAAGGTGTATTTTTGCCTAATTCTCTGCTTTAGTGACAAGCTCAGGAGGGAGAGGGGGGATGTGGCAGGGTAGGGTGAGGGGGTTGGGGAGAGAGAAGTTCACCAACGACCATCATTACGAAGCAAAGCCAAACAATGCATATGTTCTCACTAATTTACTTGCTGCCTCCCTGTGAATTAAGTCGGCGTCAAGTAACTCGGGCGTGACGAAACATTCCAATTCAGCTACGAGCACACAGGCAGCGGAGCACAGACTGACATCTCACTGGTGACTTCCTGTTGCGAGATTATTCCTGGAAAATGAGTTCTGTGACCTGCTTTTTTTTTCCCTCTCTTCCCCCTCAGGAAACAAATGTGCAGCAGATCAGCAGTGTTTGACAGGACTGACCGGTTAACCGAGCAACCTCTGCGGCTGAAGAAATACTCAGCCCTTGAATTTGGCTCAAAGCAAGGCAATAATTTCTTCTCCCAGCTCCTCTTATAACAAGCCCTGGGCTACACTAATTTGCTGGGAGATTTGGGAGGGCCCAGCCCTCTGGATTTGAGCAGATAGCGTCACACTTTCTGCTAGCTTGACCCGCTGGGAAAGGTTTTTGTAACCCATATAGGAAGGGTGGTACCTTCACTCTCTGATGACTCAGTGAGGGCAAGTGGACTGTGTGCCCACTTAGGTTGTGAATCTTAATTGAGACTGCTTTTTATAATTTAATCTTTCACGGGATGTGGGCGTTGCTGGCTAGGCCAGCATTTATTGCCCATCCCTAATTGCCCTTGAGAAGGTGGTGGTGCCGCCTTCTTGAAACAGTGCAGTCCCTGTGGTGTCGGGTCACAGAACTCATTTTCCAGGAATAATCTCGCAACAGGAAGTCACCAGTGAGATGTCAGTCTGTGCTCCGCTGCTTGTATGCTCGTAGCTGAATTAGAATGTTTCGTCACGCCCAAGTTACTTGACGTTGACCTGATTCACAGGGAGGCAGCAAGTAAATTAGTGAGAACATATGCATCATTTGGCTTTGCTTCGTAATGATGGTCATTTGGTGAATTTCCCTCTCCCCAAACCCTTCACCCTACCTTTGTGTAGGTACACCCACAGTGCTGTTAGGGAGGGAGTTCCAGGATTTTGACCCAGCGACAGTGGAGGAACGGCGATATATTTCCAAGTCAGGATGGTTAGTGACTTTGAGGGGAACTTCCAGGTGGTGGTGTTCCCATGTGTCTGCTGCCCTTGTCCTTCTAGACGGTAGTGGTCGTGCGTTTGGAAGGTGCTGTCGAAGGAGCCTTGGTGAGTTCCTGCAGTGCATCTTGTAGATGGCACACACTGTGCGTCAGTGGTGGAGGGAGTGAGTGTTTGTGGATGGGTGCCAATTAAGTGGGCTGCTTTGTCCTGGATGGTGTTGAGCTTCTTGAGTGATGTTGGAGCTGCACTCGTCCAGGCAAGTGGAGAGTATTCCATCACACTCCTGACTTGTGCTTTGTAGATGGTGGACAGGCTTTGGGGAGGTGAGTTACTCACTGTAGAGTTGCCAGCCTCTGACCTGCTCTTGTAGCTACAGCATTTATATGGCTAGTCCAGTTCAGTTCAGTTTCTGGTCAATGGTAACCCCCAGGAAGCCGCCAGTGAGATATCAGACTGTAACAAAAACAGAATTACCTGGAAAAACTCAGCAGGTCTGGCAGCATCGGCAGAGAAGAAAAGAGTTGACGTTTCGAGTCCTCATGATCCTTCGACAGAACTTGATATCAGACTGTGTTCTGCTGCCTGTAGCTGAACTGGAATGTTTCGTCACACCCAAGTTACTCAAGTAACTGACCTGATTCACAAGGAGGCAGCAAGTAAATTGGTGAAAATGTTGATGTTTGAATTCATTAACACTGTTCCTTCTCCTCATTCCTCTTAGGAAATTACTGTTGGAGGTCTGCATTAATGTTAAAGGACAGAACACTATCCTCCAAAAGTGTTAACCATCTGTCCACTGTTAACTCCAACAATAATTTCCAGTTTCAAGGTATTTCCAAAGTAGGACTCCAACTTGGCCAAAATCATGGAAGGAAGCTATCCACACAAAAACAAAATACTGCTGATGCTGGAGATCTGAAATGTTGGAAAAACTCAGCAGGTCTGGCAGCATCTATGGAGGCAGAAACAGAGTTAACGTTTCAGGTTTGTGACCTTTCATCAGTAAACACAGTGGAAATATACCCTCTGGCCACTGTGTCCCAGCGACATGGTAAACGCAGTGGGTAGTCTCCCTCTGGCCACTGTGTCCCAGCGACATGGTAAACGCAGTGGGTAGTCTCCCTCTGGCCACTGTGTCCCAGCGACACGGTAAACGCAGTGGGTAGTCTCCCTCTGGCCACTGTGTCCCAGTGACACAGTAAACACAGTGGAAATATACCCTCTGGCCACTGTGTCCCAGCGACATGGTAAACGCAGTGGGTAGTCTCCCTCTGGCCACTGTGTCCCAGTGACACGGTAAACGCAGTGGGTAGTCTCCCTCTGGCCACTGTGTCCCAGTGACACGATAAACGCAGTGGGTAGTCTCCCTCTGGCCACTGTGTCCCAGCGACATGGTAAACGCAGTGGGTAGTCTCCCTCTGGCCACTGTGTCCCAGCGACACGGTAAACGCAGTGGGTAGTCTCCCTCTGGCCACTGTGTCCCAGCGACATGATAAACGCAGTGGGTAGTCTCCCTCTGGCCACTGTGTCCTAGTGACACAGTAAACACAGTGGAAATATACCCTCTGGCCACTGTGTCCCAGTGACACGATAAACACAGTGGGTAGTCTCCCTCTGGCCACTGTGTCCCAGCGACACAGTAAACACAGTGGCAATATACCCTCTGGCCACTGTGTCCCAGTGACATGGTAAACGCAGTGGAAATATACCCTCTGGCCACTGTGTCCCAGCGACATGGTAAACGCAGTGGGTAGTCTCCCTCTGGCCACTGTGTCCCAGCGACATGGTAAACGCAGTGGGTAGTCTCCCTCTGGCCACTGTGTCCCAGCGACACAGTAAACACAGTGGCAATATACCCTCTGGCCACTGTGTCCCAGTGACATGGTAAACGCAGTGGGTAGTCTCCCTCTGGCCACTGGGTCCCAGCGACACGGTAAACGCAGTGGGTAGTCTCCCTCTGGCCACTGGGTCCCAGCGACATGGTAAACGCAGTGGGTAGTCTCCCTCTGGCCACTGTGTCCCAGCAACACGGTAAATGCAGTGGGTAGTCTCCCTCTGGCCACTGTGTCCCAGCAACACGGTAAATGCAGTGGTAGCTTCTCTCTGGTCTCACTATTTGGTCATTACAGCGATGTACATGAAAACCTATCCAGTGAAAATTGGATTTGACCACCTGGATTAGAGAAGAAATTTTGACAATGGTGCAGCTGTCCTGTATCATGACTTAATTTGGAAACTGAAATGTCTAAAACTGACTGTTGCTATGCATAACATACATATCAAACTTGCTGTAATTCATACTCTGGCGTAACCCGGTATTAATATTAATACTTAGCTCTCATTCTTTTTACATCACGCAAGCCACAAAGAGAACTGGAAGCAAGCTCAAAGAAATTGGCTGCAGTCAGCACATCGATCTCAAGTTAGAATCCATCAAATCTATTGATATAACAGAATCTGTCACCTGTCTGATGCACAATATAGCATACGTAAATTTTTGTGACAAAGCTTAGTGTTAAAAGGAGCCTAGTCTGATCACAAATTGACCTGACAAGCTGCTTAAACTAATTAGTCTCTAGGTGACCTGAGGAAAGCTAAGCAATTAGAAGTTGTGGCCAAGTTATATTTTAGCAGCAGAAGAATACATTGTTCATTATAATGCTTGACTGCCCTGTTCTTATCAAAGGGGAGATTTACATTGCACAGTATCATCGCAAGTTCATTAGGAAGCATATCAACATAAAAACCTTGATGCAGATCTTTCTCTTGGCCCCAACATTGATGCCACAGGACTGCTGCCTCAGCTTTTGCCCATGCCCCTGATCCCCAGCCACATTTTTATTATTTGGGTCCGTTCCCTTTCTTGACAGATTGACAAATCACCCCATTAATAGTGTCCTTACACTGGGAAATAGCAGCCCTAACTTTCTGTTTCAAGGTTAATTTGTTTTCACTGCAAAAATGCAGCAACTTTGTGACACCTCTGGTGAGGTTAAGGGGGAGCTGCCATTTTTTTGCAGCTAATGGCAAAGTGGCGCAAATCGGCCAGTGATGTGTGTGGATCCACAACTCATGATGGCTGGGATTTTCTGGCCCCATTGCGGGCGGGACCCTCTGCGGGCAAGGCGGCGCCCCAGCTCGGAGTCCATTGACTCGTGGCAGGACCGGAAGATCCCAGCGGCGGGCGGGTGCAGAAGAACCCACCCACCGTGTCTCTTCCTCGCCACACATTCCTGTGCTTTTTTATATATATATCCACTAATAATGCCCAGCATCATTGAACTCTCCACTATTCTTCTGACGTTTACCAGGCCATTGTAGGAAAATAAGGGTAGAATGTATGACCCTAAAATGAGGACTGCATTATGTCTGGTCTGGTTATCACCCGTCCTGTAACTCTGCTTAACCTGAACACTGCACTTGCGCTTGAGACCTACTCTCTCCTCCACTGAGACCATGCAAGATTGTCTAGTGACCTTAAAAAAAATGAGTGGACATGTCCCAAAATATGTCCATGGAGGTTCCTACTGGTTTTCTTTATTCTTTGGGCAAGGTCTTAGGTCAGCATAGTTAACTGCCATGAAATTTTTAACAATTCTTTGTGGGCACTGGATCTGAGGCATTGAAGATCTGAAGCACATCAATGTTTTTGCCATGCTCTTGAATAGTTGCTGTGGCACCAACCCTAGCATGACTCAAAAGTGTAGCACAGCTCCAGATCTTTAACAAGTTATCACAGGCTTCACAGGCTAGACTCGTCTTCATTTCCTGTCACTCTTTCTTCTTTTTTTTCAAGGACATGCGATGGGGTGGGGTGGGGGGAGGCGGATGTGGTTTAGAGCTTTGTTGCTGCTCAGCAGAAAAAAAAGTAATTGTCAAATATCTTTCATGTACAGAGAGGAAATGGGAAGTCACCCAGTTGACCACAGCTATTATCGCTGTAGTCATAACATAGCAACAGTTGGATGCAATCCGCGTGACTGCAGCTGGTTGCTCGCTGAGCCATGATGGGAAATTCGACCAGGGAGGCCACACATTACGCCAACCATGCGTTGCTAAAAGCCCCTTTCACAGGCATCACTTAATATTGTGGCAGTGGCAGCTCATTAAAAGCTTGACTTTGGATTTTTTTTAGAATGCATATGGTTTACCATTTTTAAGAATTGAATAATCTTTGAAAGTTTGATCAACTCCTCGAAAGCTGGTTACGAGCAGCACATAAGGGGAATCCTTATGAGCTAACAGCTTAGTTTGCAAATAATCACTGCTTTACTAGCAATTAATTATTCTTTAGAGAGTGATATTGCTCAAATTTTGTTTTTAGAATCTGTTTCCAGGATGGGGGTGCACACTCATGACCTCAATACCACACAGGGGTGTCAGTTTGAATTATGTGCTCAAATCTCTGGAGTGGTCTTTGAACTCAAAAAGCCATCAGACTCAGAGACAACAGTGCTGCCAACTGAGCCAAGGTGCACCTATCAGGTGCATTATTCATCTGTAGCTCTGTGTTCTGGTTTATTGGAGAGTAAGAGTACTAAGAGGCAAAAAGGAGCAGGGATGTGCTCTGAACAGCATGCCTACCTCCACCACAAACAGCTTAATTGCTTATCCATCTGTATGTGGGATCTTGCTGTGTACAAGCTGGCTGGTGTGTTTCCTCATGAAACAACAGTAGCCATCACTTCATAAAAGAATTAATTGGTTTGGAAGTGATTTGGGCCATGCTGAGGAATGTAGCAAGGCGAGATTTAAAATCTTTTGTTTAATCTAACCAACTCCCCATCCATGTCCTTCAATCTTCTCGCTAGGAAAACCACGTCTAAATCTATTGAATCCAATAAACCGTGTCCTTCCCTGCTGAGTGATTTCACAATTTATCACTCTCTGAGTGAACTGTTCTCCACTGACTTTCCTTCTTACTCCTAATGGCTGTATCCCCTGTGATTTGAACCCTTCGTGATAACAAATAACTTGAGCATTGCTGCAAAAAGACACTTTGATGAAGCTGGTATTCCTGCGATTGTCCTGATGAGTGCAAAACAAAAAGCTTTGACAAAATGTCTTTTTCAGCAATGCTCAAGTTCTGTACTACAAACAACTATAGCAAATAATTGGTATGCTCTCGATTCCCTTCATATCATTGAAGGCTTCCGTTAAGTGACTGGAAAGTTTCCTCATGTCTGCATCATACGCAGACAGCACAGTGCCCATCATTCAAAATAAATTGTGCTGTATATTGATAAAGACCAGTGGAATTTCCAGCAGAAATTACTAAATGGTGACCTCATTCATTTTCTCCCTGGGACAGAGACACTTATTGGGATCATCTAACTGACATAAACTAAGGTTGGAATTTTGGGATTGCCCTGCTCTCTATAGCTAAGGACCACACTGTATGCTGCATTTGTAAAATAGACAAGTGACAAGCTAGTGTCTTTCATTGTGGCATAATGGTTATATTACTGGCTTAGCAATCCAGCAGCCTGGACTCATGATCTGGAGATGAGTTCAAATCCCACAATGATAGCTGTGGAATTTGAATTTCATTCAATAAGTCTGGAATAAAAAGCAACGCCTGAGTCTTGCTCTCCTTAGGTGTGTGCAATATGTGCTTTGTGCTGTGATTGGCCCCTGACTGTGATTTCTTGCTGGCTGACCAATTAATTAGCAGCCAGCGTGAAACGTGCGCAGGGAAAAGCTCGGTGCTGCTGTGGGATAAGGGTGGGTGCCAAGACAAGTGAGGGTGCAGGCAGGTGTTCCCTGAAGTCTGACAGCTACTGGGGCACTGCAGTACTATAAGAATAAAATGAGGTCTATGAACTTCCGCACGCTGTGTCAATACTGCAAATTCAAGCACCTGATAGCGGACCTCATCCCTCAAGTGTCTTCTTTTACTTTATATAACCGTGAACATTTTATCCCTGCGGGTGTACCTACACCACATGGACTGCAGCAGTTCAAGAAGGCAGCTCCACCTTCTCAAGGATAATTAGGGATGGGCAATAAATGCTGGCCTAGCCAGTGACACCCACATCCCGTGAAGGAATAACGAGAAACACTCCAACAGTGATAACCTTCCCGTAACATTATTGTGAGACCATTCACAGACAATATTTCATGCAGACTTGACATTTTTCCATGGGGCGGAACCTTATGGCCCCATTGTGGTGGGGGTGGGGCATTAAAATGCGGCGAGCCATACAAAAGCCCACTGCCTTCAACAGGGCTGTAAAGTCCCGCTGGCATAAAATTCCGTCCCATAAGTCCTTGATGGGTTTCCTGTATTTTTGCCTCAAGTGTTTCCATAAGAAGTGAAACTACACCAGGAAATATCTAGAAAGAACAACGTTGTTTCAATATTTGCCAAGTCTTGTATCTGCGGACTGCCCTCACAGGAAATTGAGACAACTAATTGCTTCAAAACAGAACTGGGATTGAGGGTTCTTGAGATAATGACAGATTGAGGTGCTGAAGGAGGCCACATACATTGTTGCTCCTTCATTGTCACTGAATCAAAATCGTGGAACTACTTCCTTAACTACCAGCACTGTGGGAGCACTGCTACCACACAAACTGCAGCGGATCAAGACAATGGCTCACCATCACCTTCTCAAGGGCAATTAAGGATGGGAAATAAATGCTGGCCCAGAATGAATTTTCAAACACATGGGCCAGAATTTTCCATCCCCTCATACCGGTGGGATCTTCCGGTCCCGCCAATGTAAATGTAGGTTTCAATGGCTCATTGGCCCCATTGTTGGGGGGTGGGGGGCGGGGGGTGCTTTTTTTTATTTGCTCGTGGGATGTGGGCATCGCTGGCTAGGCCAGCATCTATTGCCCATCCTAATTGCCCTTATTCAGAGGGCATTCAAGAGTCTGAATTGCTCTGGGTCTGGAGTCACATGTAACCAGACCAGGTAAGGGCGAAAGATTTCCTTCCCTAAAGGGCATTAGTGAACCAGATGGGCTTTTACGACAATTGGCAATAGTTTTGTGGCCATCATGGCTGGAAGATCCCAGCCATGGTTCCTGTGTTGTTGGGGTTTGGAGGGGAGAATGTTGTCTTAGGGACCGCAGGTTGGGGCTGACACTAATTCTGGAGTTTTGCTTTGCTTATCTATGGGAAGCAAGGATAAGGCTTCGAGTGTCAGCTCAGTGGGTAGAACTCTTGCCTTTGAATCACAAAGCTGATGTAAAAGATCACAAGTCACTATTTTGAAAAAGAGCAGGGGAGTTCTCCCTGGTGTCCTGGCCGATATTTATTCCTCAATCAACATCATTATTACAGATTATCTGGTCATGATAACATTCTGTTTGTGGGAGCTTGCTGTGCTGTGTGCAAATTGTCTGCCGCATTTCAACAGTGTCTGCTCTTAAGTACCTCATTGGCTGTAAAGTGCTTCGAGAAGTCTGATGGTTGTGAATGGCGCTATACAAATGAAAGTCTTTCTTTCTGGAGATTGAGAGCTAGATTTTTATCCTTGAGGTGGGCTAGCAGGAGTTTGGAAAATTCCAAGCTCGGCCTTCCCACCTTGGGAGAAAGGGCCAAGCAAGGCAGGAATATCATTGTGGGTTGAGGAGGGGTTTTGCAAGTGTGGGCTGCATCCAGGCCAGCCAACCGAGGAAAGAGTTCAGAGGCAGCCACGTATTGAGGTGGGCCATTTAAAAGGCCTTTGCCCCAGTTACAATACAAACACAAAAGCTCTCCAGCCCTCACCCCTCACACCCCTTCACCCCCCAACGCACTCCCCATGCCCCATCCATGCCATCTCATGCCCCCATTATCCACCCCCATGCCAAGATATGCCCCTACCCAACCACTATGGCCCCTCATGACCCCATGCCACCACTCACCCCCCTATGGCTCTTCATGCTCCCCGTGCCAAGCTTTGGCACTTCCATGCCCATTCACCCACTATACACTATACACAATAGGATGTGTGAAAAAAAAGCTTTAAAAAACAGGCATTCATTGATAGCTTTCCACTTTCTTAAAAAAATGCTCCTTTTTACTTCAGGCCAATAAAAGTGTCAATCATCCACACCTTTTAAAGTATCAATAGCTGAAACTGCAAGCAATTGAAACTTCTTTATCTTGTGTAAATTAAAAATTGTGCAATTGACAGAAGAGACCAGAGAGCCAGAGCTGTCAATCAAGCAATGCCTTCCCTGGGGTTCAGGTATTTCAGTACTCTAATGGATGTCAAAGCTCACTCAAGAATGAATAATGAGGCTTGGCTGAGAGTCCAGAAATCACTATGATGTCACCAAAGGATTCATTGGATATAGTGGGTGAATGGGCATGGAAATGCCTATACCTTTGCATGGGGGCACGAGGGGCCACAGGAATTGGGCAGGTGGATGCATACTTTGGCATGGGGAGGTGAGGTCATGAAGAGAACCTTTTGAACGTGCCTTTCAAACAGTTCCTACATTCAGACTATGGTTCACAACACCTCTGAGGTGCCATGAGCCATGATTCATTGAAAAGCTGGCCCGACTCCAAGAAAATTGTGGAGGACTTGGACATGCCTATCCCTGCAATGTAGCCAGCCAGATCAGGAGTGCAGGATGCGGGCTTGTGACCCAAAAGGCACTTAAAAGGCACTCCCAAAAATCGGAAACCTTGGAAATGGGGTCCGGAATCCTGGAATCAGGTCCCAGCTGCCTTTTTCATCCCTCCACGGAGTCTCCCCAACTCCATAAAAATCCAGCCCTCAATGTGTGATATTAAATCTCTGGATGGTTGGATTATAAATGGTCTGTAGAAGGAGCAGGGCTGATTAACCAAATGGCAATCTCTTGTTTTATGTTTTCTTAAATAGATAATACAACCATTCCACTTGGTTGAGACGGCTTACCATTTTAAACTTTAAACACCACTTCTACAATGGTTTGTGTATTGTTAGCTTGGTGGTGACACATCACTTTGTCACATACAGTCGTGGCCTGTTCTATTCCATGCACTGTCTTCCAGGTTTTTCGTTTGCAAATTATTGCGTTGGTTTTCCACTTTCAGGTGCCCAGTGTCAGTATCAAGCACTTGGTCATCACATGAAAGTTGATTCACCACAAAAAGTTAGTAGACAGGTCCATCAAGTAATTAGGAAGACAAATGGAATATTGGCCTTTATTGCATGGGGGATGGAATATAAAATTAGAGAAGTCTTGCTACAATTGTACAGGACATTGGTGTCTTTGCCCTTAGAGAACTGTGTACAGTTTTGGTCTCCTTACTTAAGGAGGGATATACTTGCATTGGAAGCAGTTCAGAGAAGGTTCACTTGGCTGATTCCTGGGATGAAGGGGTTTGTCTTATGAGGAAAGGTTGAACAGGTCGGGCCTATACTCATTGGAGTTTAGAAGAATGAAAGGTGATCTTATTGAAACATGAGAGATCCTGAGGGGGGTTGACAGGGTGGATACTGAGAGGATGTTTCCCCTTCTGGGGTGACTAGAACTAGGGGACACAATTTAAAAATAAGGGGTCTCCCATTTAAGACGGAAATGAGGAAGAATTTCTTCTCTGAGGGTCGTTAATCTGTGGAATTCTCTCCCCCAGAGAGCAGTGGAGGCTGGGACATTGAATATATTTAAGGCTGAGTTAGACAGATTTTTGATCGATAAGGGGGTAAAGGGTTATGGTGGTGGGGCAGCAGGAAAGTGGAGTGAAGGCCACAATCAGATCTTATTGAAAGGCAGAGCAGGCTTGAGGGGCCAAATGGCCTACTCTTTCTCCTATTGCTTAGGTTCCTATCTTTAGCATTGAATCACATTGCACAGAAGTGAGCCATTTGGCCCATCGTGCCTGTTCTGGCTCTTTGAATGCGCTATTCAATTAAATCCACTCTTCTGCTCTTTCCGTGTCACCCTGAAAATTTTTTTCTTTCTCAACTCTGTATCCAATTCCCCTTTTGAAAGCTCCGGTTGATTCCACCGCCCTTTCAGGCAGCGGGTTCCAGATCACCACAACTCACTGTGTATAAAAAAAATTCTCCTCATTTCCCCCCAACCTTCAGCAATGGTCTTAAACATGAATCCTTGACAATAACGTGACTCGATCCAAAACTTTCGAAAAGCCTACCGCCCCCTCCCCCACCCATCCCGCTGATTCCCATTGATCACACTGGCAATCCTGTGGCCTTTCTGACTGAGATTGCTCAATTCAATCCCATGTTCAAAGCTGTTCTGGACCCATTGGCAGCTGAGTTGACACTGCTCAAATTCCTTCCACTTACAGCATTGCAGAGGGGAACCTGACACTGGCCTGGACTAAAACCAAATCCAGGCTCTAAAATATGAAGGGAACTTCTGCTGATGCACTCCCCCTCACGCATGACAATCATCCAGTTTTAAGCCCATTAATGGGAAATGAGAATGCACCTTGTCTTTCTATTGCCTCTCCAGATGACCAGTTTTTCCCTTATTTACATTCTAGTCAATTGGGGAATGAAGGGGAGGCAGTGGCATCATAGTATTATCACTGGTTAGTATTCCAGGGACCCAGGGTAATGCTCTGGGGACATGGGCTTGAATCCTACCACTGTGCAAATGATGGTGAAATTTGAGTTCAATAAAAGTCTGGAATTAAAAGTCTGATTGTCATAAAAACCCACCTGGTTCACTAATGGAAATCTGCTGCCCTTACCTGGTCTGGCCTACATGTGACTCCAGACCCACAGACAGTTGAGTTTTAAATGCCCTCTGAACAAGGGGAGGGATGGGCAATGCTGGCTAGCTAGTGATGTCCACATCCCATGAATGAATTAAAAAAAGCAGGAATTTCCAATATGCTCTGAAATGAGTGGTTGGTCAGCTTGCCCAAAACAATAATTGAATGTTTCTTCTGGCTGCTATGTGTATATTGTGAACTTGCACCAAAAATCTTCCCCTCAAACTATCAGGGGACATGGGCAAAGATTGGTAGGTCTGTCTGCTTATAAGTTGCCAATCTCATTTGATTGGACAGGCCGCATGGACATAGGAAGTGGGAGTATCATCGTGATACAGCAGGAGGAGGGCTCAGGTTGCAACATGCATTGAACCATGTTGTGAGGAGAGTGGTGGAAATTGTCCCCTTTATCTGACCCTTATCTAATGTGTATTGTAAGACATACCAGAGTTGGTGCCAGCATGTTGCCTTGGATCAGTTGGTAGCTCTCTTACCTTTTAGATAGGAGGCTGTGGGTTAACTCGTTATTTGCTGCTTGTGGGATCTTGCTGTGTGCAAATTGGCTGCTGTGCTTGCTTACCTAACAGTAATGCATTTCGAAAGAATTGCAGTGATGTTTAAAGTGGTTTGAAACTGCCCAAAGATGTGACAAGGCCAGTTCTTTCTTATATAGAAACCACCCTGGGCCTGATAGGAATGAATGGTCCAACATTTGCTGTTGGTTAGACTGTTTCCCCTCACTCTCCAGCTCAAACATTTTTGCCCTCTGGTTTGCCCTCAAAGATGCTGGCAGTGTGAGTTGATGAAGGCGCAGCGAGGGCAATAGGGCATCTGGGACTTTGGTGCCCAATGGGACCAACAGTCTGCCTCATTATTTGATGGGAATTAAGGATTGAGAAAGGAACAGGAGTAATGGAGAAGGAAATAGAGTAAATTGGAGTCAAATCCGTTAGAGAAAGAGAAAAAAGAGAACAACTTGTGGCGATGTGCAGTTCACATCTCTTTTTTCCCACAAGCTGCTGGACACTTTATATATTAATGGCTGTGAGCGCCATTGAAGCCAGTTATTAGGCAACAAATTCTGGGCCATTATCTTTGACCTAGTTCGTTCATGCACAAGAGTTGATACAAATTTCCTAACACAAAACAAAGAGTACCAGCGGTTCAAGAAGACAGCTCACCAACACCTTCTCAAGGGCAATTAGGGATGGGCAATAAATGCTGGCCCAGCCAGTGACACCCAGATGTGAAAGAATTACCACTTTTTACCTGACATGCTTTTATGTATGTACAGGAACTTTATACAACACAAGATGTGAATGAGTTGGCAAGTTGCAACCAGAGCACATTATAGAATTTGAAGATTGAAATCTCTGGTAGCTTCCTTTTTTGTGTCAAGTGGAAATCATTACTGTAACTCTTAATGTCTGCTCTATTCCTCATGGATTTACGAAGATGGGACATTTGCGTAGCATGTGGACACTGGCATGTACTGTGGTTAACGTAACAATGAAATGGCCCGCCGTGTGGTAAAAACAGGCTAAAGTTGCATTGTTTACCATCTGAAGCAATATACCGGGAAATGAAAACAAGATGCCAACAGTGCCAACAGATTTTAATTCATATTGAGCCAGCACTGTGCAAGTTTTGTGATCAGCACATAAGGTTGCCAACTCTGGCAGCACAAGGCCTTCTGCCACCTTGCCATTGGTTGCCTGATGTGCCCATCCTCACAAAGCCCTGCCTTCCTGTGCAAATCAGGTATTGAAATATTTTTTGAACTAATGAATAGAAAAGTTGAAAGAAAATGAAAGAAACATGCAATTTTTCATGCTGCTCCTTGTGAGTGTTGGCCATCGCTCAGTTGGTAATGTTTTCAACTCTGAATCATAAGGTTCTGGGTTCAAATCCCACTCTAGGGCTTTAGCACAGACTGATGCTGCTGTGCTGTTGGAGGTACTGTACAGATGAGGTGTTAAGCTGAGTCCCTATTTGGCTGGCTGTAAACAATTCTGTCCTGTATCTTTGCAGAAGAACAGGGGAGTTATCCCTGGTGTCCTGGCCAATAATTATCCCACACTCAACATCCCAAAAACAGATTATCTGGTCATTGTTGCATTGCTGTTTGTGGGAGCTTACTCTGCACAAATTGGCTGCCCTGCTTCTTGCATTGCAATAGTGACTACACTTCAAAAGTACTTCATTGGCTGTAAAGTGCTTTGAGATGTCTGGTGGTTATGAAAAATGCCATGTAAGTCTTTCTTTTTCTTTCTTTATGATTTTTCTCCTGGGTTGCTCTCAGCTGTGTCCATGAGATTAGGCTGTAATTCCTGGAGACTCCAGGCCAATCCTGGATGGTTCTCAACCCTGGTAGCAAGTTATTAAATGACCTTCATGCTTCCTAGAACCATACGTCAATAAAGCCTAGTGTCGTGAAAATATAATAATTCTCATAATATTATTGTGATTTATTATAAAGGTAGGTTAATAGTGGGGTTTGGATAGTTTCTCTCTGTGTGTGTGTGTGTGTGTGTGTGTGTGTGTGTGTGTGTGTGTGTGTATGGGATTAATTGAATTGGAGACAGCTGGTCTAGAGGCTTTCAGCATCAACAAGAAGCTAGGTTTGAAATGCTAAATACATAAACATGGCTGAAGTTTTGCATTTTTAGATAAAGTAGAGTAGTTTGAATTTCAAAGAGATGAAGCTAAGTCAAATAGTGTGCTTATTTTTCCCAAAGGTTACTGATAATATTAGCACTATGAAAAAAATTATATTATGAGAGGGCTAAAGTTCCAAAGACATATTGAAAGAATGGAATTTGCATTAAAAAGGGAGAAACTTGTATAAAGGCGATGAGGCTATATGTCAGAGGAGGAGACATTCTAAGATTTAAAACATGTATGAAAAATCTCCAGCATTTGTGCAACAAGTTGCTGTCTACAGGAACCGAAGCTGAGAAAACTCACTTTGAATCCTCTGATCCAGGGTATTGTGTTGCTTTGTCTGGGTCTGTTTAAATCCATTTATTTTTACTGTTGCCTTAACAGAGGTGTAACTGGGAGCCAGATTAATTAGGGGTTTTAGGAGTTATTATAGTACAATTTGTAGACCTATGCATGTGCTTGAAATCTTTTCTTTTGTTGATAAATGGCTAATTTAGTTTACTAAAAACATCTGAAGTAGTGGCAGTCTTATTACTTCTGAATTCAGGGCATGCATCCCCAAATAAAATACAAATAAAACTGCAAAACAGTTGTGACCACGTGATCAAGTTTCTCTCGTGGATTTGATCCACCTAGCACACATCATCTGCCACGTCATAGCATTAGACTTATATATTGAAAGGCTATTCTTCGTTCAAGTGAGTGTGGGGAAAATACAAGTCTTGCATTTATGTAATGTTTCCATCCCAGCTCTCAGGAACACCTCAAAGCACTTCACATAATATGGAAGATTTTCTCCATTAGCTTGGGCCATGGAGTGGAGGCAGGTTGGGGGGGGTGGTGGTGGTGGAAGGGAAGCATTACCCCCCCCCCACCTTAGGCTTGCCTCTTGGCAGGGGCCAGGAAATTTCCAGCATGGCTGAAGGCCTCTCAGGCATGTTGGGCCTTTGAGTTCAAGACCTTCTGGCCACTGTTGGAGGTCAGTATGTTGGAAGCAGTGGAGTAAGGAGGAATGTCAGCAAAAAACCTTCACCCAAAGGGTGGTAAGTTGTGAAGTAACATTTTTTTACTTCCTCATGGGATGTGGGCATTGCTGGCTCAGCCAGCATTTATTGCCCAACTTCAGGGAAGAACACAGAAACAGGCGGCATATTGAATTCAATATGTTTGGATGTGTTTTACCATAGAGTAGTAATGGAAGGGGAATTGGATAGATTAAAAAAGTCTTCCATGTCATTCATATCAAATTCCTGAATCCCACTCTTCCACTTCAGTTGAATCTCAGCACGGGATCCTCACCTACAGTGAAGAATAGAGGCATTTGGGGGTTCAGATTTACATACATTCAATGGATAGGCAGCTCCTCAAGTGGAAAAGGCCATTAATAAAAGCAAGTGGGATATTGGGCTTTACGCGAAAAGCTATTGAATGTAAAAATTGAAATGTCATGGTGAATCTTTGTGAAATCTTTTTAAGAGAGCCAGCAGAGCACTGTGTATACTTTTGGGCTTTACACTAGTGGAAGACAATAGTGAGGGTAGAGTGTGCATTCACTAGAATGCTGTCTGTGGTGAGGAAATACAAATAGGAAAGAAAACTTGAAAAATTGGGCCGTTACTTGTTCATGTTGCAACCCTGTCACATTGAAGCGTATGTTTGAGTTGTAAGTGAGAGCAACTGTTACTAACTGGGGAAGGGTTGGGGCATTATGGTTAAGTACATATAGGGCAGAAATTTCCACCTGTCAGGGGGGTTGTGCTGGGGCGGGCACGAACCCGATTGGCACCCCCGATCGGGGCCACGCCGCCATTTTATGTGGGCAGGCCAATTAAGAGCCACTCAGCGTGACGCACACCTGGAAACACTGAGCGCTCCCTGTGTGGATGGGCGGGGGGTGTTCCCTGAATCAGGGCCTGCGCTGTTTCATGCATGCGCGTGAAAGAGCACAGAAATCTCCCCGAGGCACGGAGCTGCGTCAGGGAGATTAAATTCGGAATGTGAGCTTTTATTAAAGTCAGAAAAAAACTACTTACACATGTCCCCGTCACATGAACTGGGACATGCTTATCAAATGTTTGAACATTCTTTAATTAATTTTTAAACACTTCATGAAACCTCATCCCGCCTGTGGGTGAGTTTTCATGACAAATGTGAAGGCCACCCTGGGCTCTTCGCCTGCCCGACAACCTTAAGGTTAGACGGGCAGCTCGGGTTATTGTTTTAATGGATATTTAAATGGCCTTAATAGGCCTTTGACAGTTTGGCAGGCACGCAGGCAAGTAGGCTGTGCGCCCGCCGAACTGAAAACCTAAATGGCGCGCGATGATGTCAGGACACCCGCCCGACGTCACCCTGCATCATTTTACACATCAGCTCGATGACCTGAAAATTCTTCCCATAAGAACTGGTTCCCACCTACGTGGGAGGAAGGAACGGAGACTCTGTACCTATGTTCTCTGGGTTTTGTAAATAAACCCATGGTAAAGAAAACCTGGCTCCAGATTCCTCCCCTACTCAGTAAATGAGCATTGAATTATAACAACACAAACACAAACACAAAAATGCTGGATAAACCCTGTTTTTCTGACAGGAACAGAGCTTTTCCCAGCATTTTTTTTTGTTTTTGTTTCAGATTTCCAGCATCTGCAGTATTTTGCCTTTATTGAATGATAACATTGCTTGCTAGAATAGAACCGGTTATGAAGTGATTTGATGGGGTTGTTCAAAATTCTTGGGACAGGGCAGTTAGAAACAGATTGTTTCCAGAGACTGAGGGTCTTGAGTAAGAAGACATAGAAATTAATTTCAAAGCAAGAGAGTTAGGATGGAGAGCAGGCAAAATGTTTTTACACAGAGGGTTATGAGACTGTGGAGTTCGCTATCTGAGTTAGTGATTGAAGTAGAGACCGTATCAAGATTTAAGAATAGGTTAGGTAGGTGGTTGAATGGGATATAGGAACAGGATGGACATGCAGGATTAGGTCCACTGCTGGTGTGGCAGATAAATCCCAGCACAGGCTAGTTGGGCTGAATAGCCTGTTCTTATGCTGTAATAGTAATTTGGAGAAGCAGCCATGGTGCAGACAAACATTAAAAATCAACCACATGAGACACTGGGCTCCAACAGCCGGTGAACCACATTCCATCGCTCCAACTATGTGACCCAAACAATGGGAGGTCAGTGTCTGGGGTTTCAGCAAACACACTTGGTGAAGATTCAAAGCTCATTAAACAGATACGTTCATAGAAACACACTTGCCTGAATGTGGAGATAGGAGGGGCAGGAGTGCTCCTCTCAGTCCTACATTAAAAGCAGGGGTCACTGGTGGCCTTGCCCCAATGCACCCATTCCTGACCACTGTTCTCGGTCACTCGATCAAACCTTTCCCGGTCAGGCCCCACCAGGTTGCATTTCCTTTCTCTTAAATGACCGACCTCAGACCAAGAGTTCGAAGTAAAAAGCAAAAATTGCTGGAAATACTCAGCAGGTCAGGCAGCGTCTGTGGAGTCAGGAACAGAATTAATGTTTCAGGTCAAGGACCTTTCATCAGATCTGAGGAAGGATGGAAATGTAAGAGTTTTTAAAAATTCTTTCATGGGATGTGGGCATCGCTGGCTAGGCCAGCATTTATTGCCCATCCCTAGTTACCCTTGAGGAGGTGGTGGTGAGCTGCCTTCTTGAACCGCTGCAGTCCATGTGGTGTAGGTACACCCACAGTGCTGTTAGGGAGAGAGTTCCAGGATTTTGACCCAGCGACAGTGAAGGAACGGCGATATATTTCCAAGTCAGGATGGTGAGTGACTTGGAGGGGAACTTCCAGGTGGTGGTGTTCCCATGTGTCTGTTGCCCTTGTCCTTCTAGATGGTAGTGGTCGTGGGTTTGGAAGGTGCTGTTGAAGGAGCCGTGGTGAGTCCTGGCAGTGCATCTTTTAAGCCAGTGGAAGGGGTGAGGATCAGGCAGAATAAAAGGGAAGCTCTGTGATAGGGTAGAAGGCAGGGGAGATTAAATGACAGAAGATTTCATGATGCAACAGCCAAAGAGAGTGGTAATGGGCAAAATACAGAAACACAAGCAGTGTCCAGATGAGGTGTGAATGGCTATATAGGAACCATCTGAATGCAACATGAAGGGATACAGAGAGAAACAAGACAAGACGAAGCTGGCAAACCAAGAAACAGAGGAAAAAAATACATAGGGCGGAATTTTAGGCTGGCGGGATTCTACAGTCTCGCCAAAGTTTTGAACAGCTCGCTGCATTTTATGGCCCCACCCCCACCACAATAGTGCCGTAAAATTCTGTCCATAGAACAAGATGGAGGCAGAGGTTATAATTTCAAGTTGTTGAGCTTGATGCTGAGTAGATGGGAGTGCCGAGTCTGAACGATAAGGTGCTGTACCTTGAGCTTGCTTTGAGATTCACTGGAGCTCTTGCTGCAGGCCAAGAACAGAAAGGTCAGAGTGGAAGCGAGGTGGAGAATTAAAATGACAAGCAACCGGGCGCTCAGGCTCATGCTTGCAGATTGAATGGAGGTGTTCTGCAAAGTGGTCACCCAGTCTAAGTTCAATGTCAGGTGCCTTCCGGCCTAACTGTTCAGGTTCAGGGGTCATTCCCTGCACTCAGGTGGTGTCAGAGTGTAATATGAGCAGCCTAAGAAAAGGGGAAGAGAAAAAGATTTCAATAAAAGAGGGAATCTGATGTTCACAAAGAGAACACCCTGTCCGCTACATGGGGATGAGTTTTGATGGGTCAAAAAGGCCTAACTCATTCTCTGCTTTTCTTGTCGGACATTAGGATAATTGACAAAAAAGGTGCGATGAGGAAAATTTTGTTTTAGATAGTGAGATGTTACAATCTGGAATACATTGCCTGAAAAGACATTGGCAGGAGGGCTGGGGGTAGTGTAGTTAAAGGCAGGAGGGCGTGTGATGAAGCCTCCAGGAATATGTCCAGCCACAGTTGGCAACCCCTAACTGTGATTTTCAACTCACATGCTGCTCAAGGTGCCACTAGGCCTTAGGGTGTGACATTAACCAGCGCCCTTATCTCTGTGCATGTTCTCTCCTGGCCTGGTCAATTGGATTTACAATCATTGGTATCACGCAAGGGACTTGAATGTAAGAGAGTAGAGACAACATGGAGAAAGAGCACACAGCTATCACAGTACAACAAGGTACAGCCATGAGGGTATCCTGATAACTCATGCACCAGTATTTTGAGTGCAGTTCCCATGTTGTCACACACAAGGCTGCGATTAAGAAATGCATATGTTTCATTGCTGATATCTTAATCAGTGCTATCTCAGTTGTGTGTGGTCAAAGGGAAAAGACATCATTGTGTCAATTTCATATCCATATTCTTTAATGCAATCCATATCCGCACAGTTTGACATATCAATGAGAAGTTGAGCCATCTGGCCTCCAGTTTATTTTTAGCGCATGTGCTTTACAGTTTTCAAACCGTACCCAATGTTACTCTCATGCCTAGGGCTACTTGGGTAAACAAGTCCCTGCTCCTTACAATACAGATTATGGCCTTGTGTGCATAACTTTTGGTAATGTAGCCTTTCCCAGAGTTGAACAGAAACCTTTGCTACTTGCTTATTGGAATTGGCCTCTTGGGTTCTCTATGTCTCATCTTGAGCCCTCTCAAACTGTGCAGCCTGAGTCAACACTCGATGAGCTACATTCACTGAAAGCTTTCATTTAACAATAGCAAGCACAACAGATGCCACAAGATTGCAATTTCTCACTTACATCTCCCTGGTTCATCAAATAAAGGGTGCGATGCTTCACTAGCTGTCCTAATATCACAGCAGTGCAAAGTGGTGTGTGCAGTACAAATTTATTCATGAGCCAGGCTTCTTCATGGGCTCTTCACATGCCCACAACAACACAGGCCAGAGCCAAACAAGAGGAGCCAGCATTCCCCTTCAGAGTTGGAGCACTCTACGGCACTTTGATCTCACAAGGCCAAGAGAGACTTTCATACACATATATGCAGGCTGATGTATAGAATCATAGAATGGTAGGGCATAGGAGGAGGCCATTTTGCCTGTCGTGCCAGTGCCGGCTCTTTGAAAGAGCTATCCCAATCCTCTGCTCTTTCCCCAAAGCCTTGCAAATTTTTCATTCAATATTTATCCAATTCCCTTTTTAATTTATTATTGAATCTATAGAAGGACAAGGGCGGCAGACACATGGGAACACCACCACCTGGAGGTTCCCCTCCAAGCCACTCACCATCCTGACTTGGAAATATATCAGCCGTTCCTTCACTGTCGCTGGGTCAAAATCCTGGAACTCCCTCCCTAACAGCACTGTGGGTGTACCTACACCACATGGACTGCAGCGGTTCAAGAAGGCAGCTCACCACCACCACCTTCTCAAGGGTAACTAGGGATGGGTAATAAATGCTGGCCCAGTCAGCGACGCCCACAATGAATAAAAGAAAGTCAGCTTCCACCACCCTTTTAGAGAACACGTTCCAGATCACATCAAATCGCTGTGGAACAAAATGTTTTCTCATGGTGCCCCTGGTTCTTTTGCCATTCACCTCATGTTTCCTTTGCTTACTGGTCCTTCTGCCATTGGAAGCGGTTCCTGAAAAAAGGAAATATTTGCTGGAAGCATCCATCTCCCCATCCATAAGCAGGGAGCTAGGTCCCAAAATTCCTGGCTTCCCACAATTGCAGTGCAAGTGGAACTCACAGCCAGCTATTGCTTAGGATGTCTCAACCTACCATTCTGATGGGGAGCCAAGGGCCCTTAATAGGCTAAATATAAACATTAAAATGGCTAGCTTTCTTTCTCACATGAGACCTAAGTCTGCCCTAATCGATTAATTGATCTTCTTTGGGAACATAGGAACAGGAGGAGGCCATTTCACCCCTTCAGCCTGTTCTGTCATTCAATGAGGTCATGGCTGACCTGTGACCTAACTCCATATACCCGATTTTGCTTCATATTCCTTTATACAATTGGTGAACAAAAATGTAGCAATCTCAGATTTAAAATTATCAGTTCATCTCACATCAACTGCCCACTGGCAAAAGAGAGTTCCAAACTGTTACCAGTTTCTGTGAAGAATTATTTCATAATTTCACTCCTGAAAGGTCTGGCTCTAATTTTTAGGCCGCAGCTCCCTAAGCAGTGGAAATAGTTTCTCTCAATCCGTCCTATCTGTTCCCCTTAAAATCTTGAAAACTTTAATCAAATCACCCCTTAAACCCCTCTTACTTCTCCTTTCTCTCACCAGGACTGGCTGTGTCTGGGCCTATATGGCAAGGGCCCGAGGAATAAAATTCCCAATTACCTTAGGGAGAGTTAACTTTCAAATGAATTTTGCCTGGGGCAGTGGGTAGGGAGCGTTTTTATTACTTTATGGCATGAAAGATAGAAAGAAATAGATGACTCTTGTGAAGAAAACTGCTCTTCGTCCACTCTATGTAAAATGAGTCAGTTTATTGCCTCATCTTACTAGGGTGCCTGCTTTCTCTGAAACCAATGTAAGGTCACAGTATCCAGGATACACAAGGTTACATCTCTCAGGCCACAATCATTTACTCAGATATTGGAGTAGGAAGAGTGCACTCTGGATCATAGGGCACATATGATCTGCTTATTGCAGTGACTGGTGATGTGGAACCCGTAAGAAAGCCTGAAAAAAGTTGTTTACCATTTCTTAAACAGATAGGTTTCTTTGCATGTGTGTGTTTAACAGGAGGCTGACAGTGCTGCCAGTAAAACTGTACATTTGGCAGTCGGTCAGTAAAACTGTGAGCTTTGCCTTTACCATACCCATTCAGAAAAATGAGTGAATGAGAAAGCATTTGGCGATTGTGCGTGGGATTATGTTGACTGTACAGTTCCAGTACTTGGAAGCTTACAGTACATTAATTTCTGACAGACAGGAGAATGGAAATGTCCATACATTTTGGAAACGACGGTGGAAAATCAGTCTTTGGAGAACTGACCTGGACACAAAGGAGCCCGTTGAATAGCTCTGACTTGTCAGATGCCAGATATAGAATACAACAGGTGTGGGAAGAAAGAGATTGGATTTCCTTCGCTATTATTCAGCGAGTGCCGTTATTTTTGGCTGGGTTTGATCTCGTGTTCCATTTTTCTTTTGACATTCAATCGCTTCACAAAATGACTAGCTGGCAAAGTTTCTTAATCTTTCGCAGTCTGTGCCATAATCCACTCTGGCGGTTGAACTCTGTGTGGTTAATAAAAAAAAATGTGCATTTCTATTGCACCTTTCACATCCTCAGGGTGTGCCAAATCCAGTGAAGTACTTTTTGAAGAGCAGTCGCTGTTATAGAGTAAGAAGCACAGCAGCCAGCTGACATACACCAAGCTCCCACATCAAAAAATGAGATAAATGGCCAGTTAATCTGTTTTAACGATGTTGATTGAGGGAAAAGTCATTGGCCAGGACACCGGGGAAAGTTCTACTTCAAAGTAGCACTGTCGGATTTTTTCCATCCATCTGAAGGGGCAGCTAAGGCCTCAGTTTAACATCTCATCCAAAAGATGGAACCTCTGACAATGCAGCACTCCCTCAGTTCCACACTAGAGTGTAAACTGAGATTCTGTGATCTCTGGAGTGGGGCTTGAATCTAAAAAATTACAGCTCAGAGGGGAGGTGGTGGTATAGTGGTATTGTCACTGGACTAGTAATCCATAGACCCAGGGTAATGCTCTGGGGACCTGGGTTTGAATCCCACCACAAAGCACCTGGCATCAATCTAGGCACCGGAAGCA
This sequence comes from Isurus oxyrinchus, assembly GCA_026770705.1. Lineage (NCBI taxonomy): Eukaryota > Metazoa > Chordata > Chondrichthyes > Lamniformes > Lamnidae > Isurus > Isurus oxyrinchus. The sequence goes on from JANJGN010000032.1 coordinate 10,481,971, forward strand.
AAACTGGAAACTCCTGCCTAGTCCACCCAGCAAAACCCTCCTTCCTAACATCTGGGGATTTGTGCCAAAAGTGGGAGAGCTATCTCACAGACTAGTCAAGCAACAGCCTGACACAGTCATCCTCACGGAATCATACCTTACAGATAATGTCCCAGACACCACCATCACCATCCCTGGGTATATCCTGACCCAGCAGAGGTGACGGCACAGTGGTATACAGTTGGGGGGGAGTTGCCCTGGGAGTCCTCAACATTGACTCCGGACCCCATGAAGGCTCATGGCATCAGGTCAAACATGGACAAGGAAACCTCCTGCTGATTACCACGTACCGCCCTCCCTCAGCTGATGAATCAGTGCTCCTCCATGTTGAACACAACTTGGAAGAAGCACTGAGGGTGGCAAGGGCACAGAATGTACTCTGGGTGGGGGACTTCAATGTCCATCACCAAGAGTGACTCAGTAGCACCACTACTGACCGAGCTGGCCGGATCTTAAATGGCATAGCTGCTAAACTGGGTCTGCGGCAGGTGGTGAGGGAACAAACAAGAGGGAAAATCTACTTGACTTTGCCCTCATCAATCTACATGCTTCGGATGCATCTGTCCATGACAGTATTGGTAAGAGTGACCAGTGCACAATCCTTGTGGAGATGAAGTCCCATCTAACGAGGACATCCTCCATCGTGTTGTGTGGCACTACCACCATGCTAAGTGGGATAGATTCAGAACAGATCTAGAAACTCAAGACTGGGGCCATCAGCAGCAGCAGAATTGTACTCAACCACAACCTGTAACCTCATGGCCCGGTATATCCCCCACTCTACCATTACCATCAAACCAGGGGATCAACCCTGGTTCAGTGAAGAGTGCAGGAGGGCATGCCAGGAGCAGCACCAGGTATACCTAAAAATGAGGTGTCAACCTGGTGAAGCTATAACACAGGATTACTTGCATGTCAAACAGCAAAAGCAGCAAGTGATAGACAGAGCTAAGTGATCCCACATCCAACGGATCAGACCTAAGTTCTGCAGTCCTGCCACATCCAGTCGTGAACGGTGGTGGACAATTAAACAACTAGGAGGAGGAGGCTCCACAAATATCCCCATTCTCAATGATAGAGGACATAGCACATCAGTGTAAAAGACAAGGCTGAAATATTTGCAACCATCTTCAGCCAGAAGTGCTGAGTGGATGATCCATCTCGGCCTCCTCCGGAGGTCCCCAGCATCACAGATGCCAGGATTCAGCCAAATTGATTCACTCCATGTGATATCAACAACTGGCTGAAGGCACTTGGTATAGTAAAGGCTCTGGGCCCTGAAAACATCCAGCTGTAGTACTGAAGACTTGTGCTCCAGAACTTGCCGCGCCCCTACCGAGCTGTTCCAGTACAGCTACAACACTGGCATCTACCTGGCTATGTGGAAAACTGCCCAGGTACGTCCTGTCCACAAAAAGCAGGACAAATCCAACCCAGCCAATTATAGCCCCACCAGTCTACTCTCCATCATCAGTAAAGGTGTAGTCAATAATCCTGTCAAGCAGCACTTTTTCAGCAATAACTTGCTCACTGAAGCTCAGTTTGAGTTCTGTAAGAGCCACTCAGCTCCAGGCCTTAGTCCAAATGTGGACAAAAGAGCTGAACTCCTGAGGTGAGGTAAAACATCAAGCCATCATTTGACCGAGTGTGACATCAAGGAGCCCTAGCAAAACTGGAGTCAATGGGAATAAAGAGGGTAACTCTCCACTGGTTGTAGTCATACCTAGCACAAGGGAAGATGGTTGTGGTTGTTGGAGGTCAATCACCTCAGCTCCAGGACATCACTGCAGGAGTTCCTCAGGGTAGTGTCCTCGGCCCAACCATCTTCAGCTGCTTCATCAATGACCTTCCTTCCATCATAAGGTCAGAAGTGGGGATGTTCGCTGATGATTGCACAATGTTCAGCACTATTCGCGACTCCTCAGGTAGTGAAGCAGTCCATGTCCAAATGGACAATATTCAGGCTTGGGCTGATAAGTGGCAAATAATATTTGCTCCATAAAAGTGCCAGGTAATGACCATCTCCAAACAAAAGTAAATCTAATCATCTCCCTTTGACATTCAATGACATTACCATTGCTGAATCCTCCACTATCAACATCCCGAAACTGAACTAGACTAGCCATATTAATACAGTGACTAAAAAAGCAGGTGAGAGGCTAGGAACCTTGCAGCAAGTAACTCTCCTCCTAACTCCCCAAAGCCTGTCCACCATCTACAAGGCACAAGTCAGGAGCATGATGGAATACTCTCCACTTCCCTGGATGAGTGCAACTCCCACAACACTCAAGGAGTTCAACACCATCCAGGACAAAGCAGCCCACTTGATTGGCACCACATCCACAAACATTCACTCCCTCCACCACCGACACACAGTGGCAGCAGCATGTACAATCTACAAGATGCACTGCAGGAATTCACCAAGGCTCCTTCAACAGCACCTTCCAAACCCACGGCCACTACCATCTAAAAGGACAAGGGCATCAGATAGATGGGAACACCACCATCTGGAAGTTCCCCTCCAAGCCATTCACCATCCTGACTTGGAAATATATTGTCGTTCCTTCACTGTCGCTGGGTCAAAATCCTGGAACTCGCTCCCTAACAGCACTGTGGGTGTACCTACACCACATGGACTGCAGCGGTTCAAGAAGGCAGCTCACCACCACCTTCTCAAGGGCAATTAGGGATGGGCAATAAATGCTGGCCTCGACATTGACTCCCACATCCCAAGAAAGAATTTTTAAAAAGTAATAGAGACAGATTCAAAGAGTAAGGAGACCTAATCGTGAGACTGGGAGAGATAATAGTTGCCATCATGGTGGAGTTGCCAACCCTCCAGGCTTGTCCCGGAGTCTCCTGGAATGGAAGATCACTCTCCAGGACACTGTGAGCAAAATCCAGAAAAATCATACTGGCATTAAAAAATTGTATTTTTAAAAGCATTAGTCATCATATTAATATCAGATATAGGTAAAGGGTCTGTTTGTTCGACGGCCAGGAATCGTCCAATCGGGTAACAAAGAGCCTGTTGACCTTCTGATTAGCCGTGTACCCGTGATTCTCCTGGCCTATAAGGCTCATTTGATGAGCCATTTCTGGAACCTTGGCAGATCACCATGTTTCCCATTGCCCCCTGGCAGGGGAATGTGAGGAAGAACTTTTTTACACAGTGAGTGGTAACGACCTGGAACTCGCTGCCCAGGAGGGGGGTGGAAGGGGAGACGATCAGTGATTTCAAAAGGAAATTGGGTGGGCACTCAAGGGAAATAAACTTGCAGGGCTACAGGGAGAGAGTGGGGGAATGGGACTGACTGGATTGCTCTACAGAGAGCTGGCATGGGTTAGATGGGCCAAATGGCCTCCTTCTGTACCGCAATGACTCTCAGATAAATGCATCAAAGACTGAATCCCAAATATAAAAGCCAGAGCCGGAATATTTGGCCCTGACTTTAATGCTTTTTGGGGAGTTGCAATGCAAGGTAATGGGAAGCTGATGGTGGAGCAGAGGGTCTGGACTTAAGTAGTCCGACCTCTTAAAGACATCTTTGCAGCACATCATCATACATCATAAACAGATGGCGGAAGAAAGAAAGGCCACAGGGGTTTCATTTTCTTTGATTATTTCCAGTTACTCTACCTACATCTAATAACATTTACTGAAACAGTCAGGACCCACTTACAGTTCCAAGTGCTGCTCCGTCTGTACCATGTCGTGCAAGAATGAGCCGGCATCTTGTCTGCTAAAAGATATTGCTGACTTTACGAAGCCGCAGCCCCAGCAGGATGCCTTGCCTGGTGGGTGCGTGCATATCAGGGCCATCATACTGCATATTGGGCACCATTCCCACCAGTTTACATCCACTGATCTTCATTTTATACAGGGACATCAATCATTTTAATGATCAAGTGTTACTTGTTACATACAGTAAGAAGACAGTAAGTGCAAAAGATGGGCCATCAACAATAACGTATTTATATAGCACCTTCAATGCAGTAAAATGCCCCAAGTTGATCCACTAAACCACAGAAGGTGAAACCAGGACACGTGATCAAAAGCTTGGCCAAAGAGGTGGGTTTTAAAAAAGCACCTTAAAGGAGAGAGAGGCAGAGAGGGTGCTGATTGGTTGACAAGTGAAGTCTGAGTGGTAGAGGCATTGCCATGGAGAATGCATCAGGCAACAGTTAACTGCCAAGCTTATGTTTAAATTCAAAACAGACAGATCACCTCTGATTGGTCAAGGCATTGCCATGGAGAATGAACCAGGCTGTACCCCAAGCTTTTGTTTAGTTGAGAAAAGTGCAATGCATGGACATGATCTTTCTGCTTGCACAGGCATGTGTATATGTAGCTTATCAGCACCCTCTTCACATGAAGTATAAATTGTTGTTCCCTTTTAGATTTGGTATTCATGCGATTCTGTCCTGATGAGTGCAAGACAGAAAGTTTTGACAGCATGTCTCTTTTTTTTGGATATATGACAAGTGACTTTCCAATGCTGTTGCTCACAGGGAGCCAGACAATACGAGGGGCACCGAGCTGGAGCGGCGCTGTGCTCTGAGGGGCACTCAGCTCTGAGGGGCACTGAGCTGTGAGGGGCAGTGAGCTCCTAGGGGCAGTGAGCTCTGGGGGGACACCGAGCTGTGAGGGGCAGTGAGCTCCTAGGGACACTGAGCTGTGAGGGGCAGTGAGCTCTGGGGGGACACCGAGCTGTGAGGGGCAGTGAGCTCTGGGGGGACACTGAGCTGTGAGGGGCAGTGAGCTCCTAGGGGCAGTGAGCTCTGGGGGGATACTGAGCTGTGAGGGGCAGTGAGCTCTGGGGGGGCAGTGAGCTCTGGGAGGACACTGAGCTGTGAGGGGCAGTGAGCTCTGGGGGGACACTGAGCTGTGAGGGGCAGTGAGCTCTGGGGGGACACTGAGCTGTGAGGGGCGGTGAGCTCTGGGGGGACACTGAGCTGTGAGGGGCAGTGAGCTCTGGGGGGACACTGAGCTGTGAGGGGCAGTGAGCTCTGGGGGGACACCGAGCTGTGAGGGGCAGTGAGCTCCTAGGGGCAGTGAGCTCTGGGGGGACACCGAGCTGTGAGGGACAGTAAGCTCTGGGGGGCAGTGAGCTCTGGGGGGGCAGTGAGCTCTGGGGGGACACTGAGCTGTGAGGGGCAGTGAGCTCGGGGGTTCACCGAGCTGTGAGGGGCAGTGAGCTCTGGGGGGACACTGAGCTGTGAGGGGCAGTGAGCTCTGGGGGGACACTGAGCTGTGAGGGGCAGTGAGCTCTGGGGGGACACTGAGCTGTGAGGGGCGGTGAGCTCTGGGGGGACACTGAGCTGTGAGGGGCAGTGAGCTCTGGGGGGACACTGAGCTGTGAGGGGCAGTGAGCTCTGGGGGGACACCGAGCTGTGAGGGGCAGTGAGCTCCTAGGGGCAGTGAGCTCTGGGGGGACACTGAGCTGTGAGGGGCAGTGAGCTCCAAGGGGCAGTGAGCTCTGGGGGGACACCGAGCTGTGAGGGACAGTAAGCTCTGGGGGGCAGTGAGCTCTGGGGGGGCAGTGAGCTCTGGGGGGACACTGAGCTGTGAGGGGCAGTGAGCTCGGGGGTTCACCGAGCTGTGAGGGGCAGTGAGCTCTGGGGGGACACCGAGCTGTGAGGGGCAGTGAGCTCTGGGGGGACACCGAGCTGTGAGGGGCAGTGAGCTCTGGGGGGACACCGAGTTGTGAGGGGCAGTGAGCTCCTAGGGGCAGTGAGCTCTGGGGGGACACCGAGCTGTGAGGGACAGTAAGCTCTGGGGGGCAGTGAGCTCTGGGGGGGCAGTGAGCTCTGGGGGGACACTGAGCTGTGAGGGGCAGTGAGCTCTGGGGGGACACCGAGCTGTGAGGGGCAGTGAGCTCTGGGGGGACACCGAGCTGTGAGGGGCAGTGAGCTCTGGGGGGACACCGAGCTGTGAGGGGCAGTGAGCTCTGGGGGACACCGAGCTGTGAGGGGCAGTGAGCTCTGGGGGGACACCGAGCTGTGAGGGGCAGTGAGCTCCTAGGGGCAGTGAGCTCTGGAGGGACACTGAGCTGTGAGGGGCAGTGAGCTCCTAGGGGCAGTGAGCTCTGGGGGGATACTGAGCTGTGAGGGGCAGTGAGCTCTGGGGGGGCAGTGAGCTCTGGGGGGACACTGAGCTGTGAGGGGCAGTGAGCACTGGGGGGACACCGAGCTGTGCGGGGCAGTGAGCTCTGGGGGGACACCGAGCTGTGAGGGGCAGTGAGCTCTGGGGGGACACCGAGCTGTGAGGGGCAGTGAGCTCTGGGGGACACCGAGCTGTGAGGGGCAGTGAGCTCTGGGGGGACACCGAGCTGTGAGGGGCAGTGAGCTCCTAGGGGCAGTGAGCTCTGGAGGGACACTGAGCTGTGAGGGGCAGTGAGCTCCTAGGGGCAGTGAGCTCTGGGGGGGGGCAGTGAGCTCTGGGGGGACACCGAGCTGTGAGGGGCAGTGAGCTCTGGGGGGATACCGAGCTGTGAGGGGCAGTGAGCTCCTAGGGGCAGTGAGCTCTGGGGGGACACCGAGCTGTGAGGGGCAGTGAGCTCCTAGGGGCAGTGAGCTCTGGGGGGACACCGAGCTGTGAGGGGCAGTGAGCTCTGGGGGGACACTGAGCTGTGAGGGGCAGTGAGCTCCTAGGGGCAGTGAGCTCTGGGGGGATACTGAGCTGTGAGGGGCAGTGAGCTCTGGGGGGGCAGTGAGCTCTGGGGGGACACTGAGCTGTGAGGGGCAGTGAGCTCTGGGGGGACACCGAGCTGTGAGGGGCAGTGAGCTCTGGGGGGACACCGAGCTGTGAGGGGCAGTGAGCTCTGGGGGGACACCGAGCTGTGAGGGGCAGTGAGCTCTGGGGGACACCGAGCTGTGAGGGGCAGTGAGCTCTGGGGGGACACCGAGCTGTGAGGGGCAGTGAGCTCCTAGGGGCAGTGAGCTCTGGAGGGACACTGAGCTGTGAGGGGCAGTGAGCTCCTAGGGGCAGTGAGCTCTGGGGGGGGCAGTGAGCTCTGGGGGGACACCGAGCTGTGAGGGGCAGTGAGCTCTGGGGGGATACTGAGCTGTGAGGGGCAGTGAGCTCCTAGGGGCAGTGAGCTCTGGGGGGACACCGAGCTGTGAGGGGCAGTGAGCTCCTAGGGGCAGTGAGCTCTGGGGGGACACCGAGCTGTGAGGGGCAGTGAGCTCCTAGGGACACTGAGCTGTGAGGGGCAGTGAGCTCTGGGGGGACACCGAGCTGTGAGGGGCAGTGAGCTCTGGGGGGACACTGAGCTGTGAGGGGCAGTGAGCTCCTAGGGGCAGTGAGCTCTGGGGGGATACTGAGCTGTGAGGGGCAGTGAGCTCTGGGGGGGCAGTGAGCTCTGGGGGGACACTGAGCTGTGAGGGGCAGTGAGCTCTGGGGGGACACTGAGCTGTGAGGGGCAGTGAGCTCTGGGGGGACACTGAGCTGTGAGGGGCGGTGAGCTCTGGGGGGACACTGAGCTGTGAGGGGCAGTGAGCTCTGGGGGGACACTGAGCTGTGAGGGGCAGTGAGCTCTGGGGGGACACCGAGCTGTGAGGGGCAGTGAGCTCCTAGGGGCAGTGAGCTCTGGGGGGACACTGAGCTGTGAGGGGCAGTGAGCTCCTAGGGGCAGTGAGCTCTGGGGGGACACCGAGCTGTGAGGGACAGTAAGCTCTGGGGGGCAGTGAGCTCTGGGGGGGCAGTGAGCTCTGTGGGGACACTGAGCTGTGAGGGGCAGTGAGCTCGGGGGTTCACCGAGCTGTGAGGGGCAGTGAGCTCTGGGGGGACACCGAGCTGTGAGGGGCAGTGAGCTCTGGGGGGACACCGAGCTGTGAGGGGCAGTGAGCTCTGGGGGGACACCGAGTTGTGAGGGGCAGTGAGCTCCTAGGGGCAGTGAGCTCTGGGGGGACACCGAGCTGTGAGGGACAGTAAGCTCTGGGGGGCAGTGAGCTCTGGGGGGCCAGTGAGCTCTGGGGGGACACTGAGCTGTGAGGGGCAGTGAGCTCTGGGGGGACACCGAGCTGTGAGGGGCAGTGAGCTCTGGGGGGACACCGAGCTGTGAGGGGCAGTGAGCTCTGGGGGGAAACCGAGCTGTGAGGGGCAGTGAGCTCTGGGGGACACCGAGCTGTGAGGGGCAGTGAGCTCTGGGGGGACACCGAGCTGTGAGGGGCAGTGAGCTCCTAGGGGCTGTGAGCTCTGGAGGGACACTGAGCTGTGAGGGGCAGTGAGCTCCTAGGGGCAGTGAGCTCTGGGGGGGGCAGTGAGCTCTGGGGGGACACCGAGCTGTGAGGGGCAGTGAGCTCTGGGGGGACACCGAGCTGTGAGGGGCAGTGAGCTCCTAGGGGCAGTGAGCTCTGGGGGGACACCGAGCTGTGAGGGACAGTAAGCTCTGGGGGGCAGTGAGCTCTAGGGGGGCAGTGAGCTCTGGGGGGACACCGAGCTGTGAGGGGCAGTGAGCTCTGGGGGGACACTGAGCTGTGAGGGGCAGTGAGCTCTGGGGGGACACTGAGCTGTGAGGGGCAGTGAGCTCTGGGGGGGCATCAAGTTGTGAGGGGCAGTGAGCTCTGGGGGGACAGTGAGCTCCGGGGGGGCAGTGAGCTCTGGGGGGGCAGTGAGCTCTGGGGAGCATCAAGCTGTGAGGGGCAGTGAGCTCTGGGGGACACCGAGCTGTGAGGGGCAGTGAGCTCTGGGGGGCAGTGAGCACTGGGGGACACCGAGCCGTGAGGGACAGTAAGCTCTGGGGGCAGTGAGCTCTGGGGGGGCAGTGAGCTCTGGGGGGGCATCGAGCTGTGAGGGGCAGTGAGCTCTGGGAGGCATTGAGCTGTGAGGGGCAGTGAGCTCTGGGGGGGCAGTGAGCTCTGGGGGGCAGTGAGCTCTGGGGGGCCAGTGAGCTCTGGGGGGCAGTGAGCTCTGGGGGGCAGTGAGCTCTGGGGGGCATCGAGCTGTGAGGGACAGTGAGCTCTGGGGGGCAGTGAGCTCTGGGAGGCATCGAGCTGTGAGGGGCAGTGAGCTGTGGGGCGCAGTGAGCTGTGGGGGGCAGCGAGCTCTGGGGGGCAGTGAGCTGTGAGGGGCAGTGAGCTGTGGGGCGCAGTGAGCTGTGGGGGGCAGTGAGCTCTGGGGGGCAGTGAGCTGTGAGGGGCAGTGAGCTCTGGGGGGCAGTGAGCTCTGGGGGCCATCCAGCTCTGGGGTCCATCGAGCTCTGGGGGGCAGTGAGCTCTGGGGGGGCAGTGAGCTCTGGGGGGCATCGAGCTGTGAGGGACAGTGAGCTCTGGGGGGCAGTGAGCTCTGGGAGGCATCGAGCTGTGAGGGGCGGTGAGCTCTGGGGGGGGCAGTGAGCTCTGGGAGGGCATCGAGCTGTGATGAGCGGTGAGCTCTGGGGGGCACCAAGCTGTGAGGGGCAGTGAGCTCTGGGGGGCAGTGAGCTCTGGGGGGCATCGAGCTGTGAGGGACAGTGAGCTCTGGGGGGCACTGAGCTCTGGGGGGGCACTGAGCTCTGGGGGGCATCGAGCTGTGAGGGACAGTGAGCTCTGAGGGGCATCAAGCTGTGAGGGGCAGTGAGCTCTGAGGGGTATCAAGCTGTGAGGGGCAGTGATCTCTGAGGGGCATCAAGCTGTGAGGGGCAGTGAGCTCTGGGGGGCATCGAGCTGTGAGGGGCAGTGAGCTCCTAGGGGCAGTGAGGTCTGGGGGGACAGTGAGCTCTGGGGGGGGCAGTGAGCTCTGGGGGGCACCAAGCTGTGAGGGGCAGTGAGCTCTTGGGGGTAGTGAGCTCTGGGGGGCATCGAGCTGTGAGGGACAGTGACTTCTGGGGGCAGTGAGCTCTGGGAGGCATCGAGCTCTGGGGGGACACCGAACTGTGAGGGGCAGTGAGCTGTGAGGGGCAGTGAGCTGTGGGGGGCAGTGAGATGTGAGGGACAGTGAGCTCTGGCAGGCAGTGAGCTCTGGGGGGGCATCGAGCTGTGAGGGGCAGTGAGCTCTGGGGGGGCATCGAGTTGTGAGGGGCAGTGAGCTGTGAGGGGCAGTGAGCTGTGAGGGACAGTGAGCTCTGGGGGGCAGTGAGCTCTGGGGGCCATCGAGCTCTGGGGGGCAGTGAGCTCTGGGGGGCAGTGAGCTCTGGGGGGGCAGTGAGCTCTGGGGGGCAGTGAGCTCTGGGGGGCATCGAGCTGTGAGAGGCAGTGAGCTCTGGGGGGCAGTGAGCTCTGGGGGGGCAGTGAGCTCTGGGGGGCAGTGAGCTCTGGGAGGCATCGAGCTGTGAGGGGCAGTGAACTCTGGGGGGGCAGTGAGCTCTGGGGGGGGGCAGTGAGCTCTGGGGGGGCATCGAGCTGTGAGGGGCGGTGAGCTCTGGGGGGCACCAAGCTGTGAGGGGCAGTGAGCTCTGGGGGGTAGTGAGCTCTGGGGGGCATCGAGCTGTGAGGGACAGTGAGTTCTGGGGGCAGTGAGCTCTGGGAGGCATCGAGCTGTGAGGGGCGGTGAGCTCTGGGGTGGCAGTGAGCTCTGGGGGGGCATCGAGCTGTGAGGGGCGGTGAGCTCTGGGGGGCACCAAGCTGTGAGGGGCAGTGAGCTCTGGGGGGCATCGAGCTGTGAGGGGCGGTGAGCTCTGGGGTGGCAGTGAGCTCTGCGGGTGCATCGAGCTGTGAGGGGCAGTGAGCTGTGGGGCGCAGTGAGCTGTGAGGGGCGGTGAGCTCTGGGGGGCACCAAGCTGTGAGGGGCAGTGAGCTCTGGGGGGCATCGAGCTGTGAGGGGCAGTGAGCTGTGGGGCGCAGTGAGCTGTGGGGGGCATCGAGCTGTGAGGGACAGTGAGCTCTGGGGGCAGTGAGATCTGGGGGGGCAGTGAGCTCTGGGGGGCATCGAGCTGTGAGGGGCAGTGAGCTCTGAGGGGCATCAAGCTGTGAGGGGCATCGAGCTGTGAGGGGCAGTGAGCTCCTAGGGGCATTGAGCTCTGGGGGGACAGTGAGCTCTGGGGGGACAGTGAGCTCTGGGGGGCATCAAGCTGTGAGGGGCAGTGAGTTCTGGGGGCACAGCTCCAATAGATGTAATCTGTTAATATTCAGTCCACCTGCTTAAAACCAATTATATATAAGCAATGCAGTGTACAACAGGCTAGGAGTTTGCCAGGAGCACAGTTCACACTCCAGATGCAAATGAATATTAATTCTGCCTCCACTTCTCACTCCCTTTCTGTTTCTTCCCAGCTAATTTGATGTCACTCACTGAACATGACTGTCCCTCATTTTATTGTGTTAGTGCACAGCAACCTGTATGTATAGTATCGAATTACAGCTGCTGTAGTTGCATATTTGAGCACTCTTTGCTTTAATATTGAAGTTTGTTTCAGCCTCTCAGCAGTGAGATGATAAAAGAGAAATTGGAGCTTCCTCAGATTATCTGTCAGTTTTACAGTTATGTGCAAGATAAACAATATGGACACAATACAATTACAATGTATTATTTGTTGACACAACACTCACTATACTCCAAGATAAAGTAATTCACCATATGTGCGGCACTTGGAGGTGATTGGACTGGTAAGACACACCATATGTACTTGTTGCCTTAAATTTCCCAAACATTTCAAAACAGTTCCATTCCTTTCAGCACTTGTTGACTTCAAAAACATTTGGAAAAATTGTTTGGCAGCACACAGAGGCATTGAGATCTATAAGTGCTGTGGAGATTTAGCTGTGCTGCTTTAGGGTGTGGGAGGGAGCACACAGAACATACAGTCAACATCTGCTCCCAGACAACAAACCAGACATATGGCCCCTCAAATATGTAAGCATCTAAATTAGTAAAAGCTTGTTTCATGAGTTGAACAGGACTGTGAGTTACAATGGAAACTGGTCACTCCGAGTTTCAGACAGTGTTGTCGTGGATTATGAACTATTTTTAAAGGGTGTTACTTTGAGCCAGGGTAGACATCTCTCCTCTTATAAAACTCACTGCAGAATTAGGGACATTGGATGATTTCATAGAGTCATAGAGTTATACAGCAAAGAAACAGGCCCTTCGGCCCATCATGTCCATGCCGGCCGTCAAGCACCTATCTGTTCTCATCCCATTTTCCAGCACTTGGCCTGTAGCCCTGTATGATATGGTGCTTCAAGTGCTCACCTAAATACTTCTTAAATGTCGGGTTCCTGCCTCTACTACCCCTCATTTCGGCTAAGAAAAAGCCACTAAGATAAATCAGCTCAGTCAAAGTGCCATCACAAAAAGCACTGCGTGGCTTAAATGCAGATTTAGGCGCCTGCTGCCTTGCCTTAATAACGTGGGAACATTGGGACTCACAGAGAGGCATTTTGGATAGTCTTGTGATATTAAATCATGGTTTAGCTTTGGATCACCTGCCGCACCAGAAGTTAAAAGAAAAACTTGCATTTCTCCAGTCCCTTTCACAACCTCAGCCAATGAAGTACTTTTGAAGTGTACTAAGTGGAGTGTAATGGGTTAATAGGATAACTATGGTAATGACTGATGTGGACCATGAGGTAACAGTGACATCAGCAGTCATGTGCTAGAGACTCTGTACAGTTGATAGAGCAGTCAGCATTCAGGAGAGATGTGCCTACTTACCATGTATATAATGTACATGCTGTGAATAAACCAGTTTAAAGTAACTACCTGAGTCAGGCGACAGCTTCTCTAGATAAGATGCACCACAATGTCAGTATATGAAACACTGAGGTAGGAAACACGGCAGTTAATTTGCTCACAGCAAGCTCCTACAAACAGCAATGAGGTGAGTCTGTTTTAGTGATGTTAGTTGATGGATGAATATTGGTCAGGACACCGGGGAGAACTCCCATGCGCTTCTTCAAAATAGTGCCACAGGATCCTTTATGCCCACCTGAGAGGGCAAACAGGGCCTCGGTTTAACATCTCATCTGAAAGATGACACCCTAACCTTAACCCTAACCCTAATGCATTGGAGTATCAGCCTGGATAATGTCGTAGGAGTGGGACTTGAACCCACTTCCTTCTGACAATGGATGCCTTGAAAAATGCTAGGATTCAACACTACATGAAGTGGGGTAACTTCGCACACTGACGGTGGTGAATGCACAAAACTAATTAGCCACACAGGTGAGGATCTGCCAGCCCTTGTCTATTTGGCTCCAGGACATGGAAGGTCACCTCAGTTCCCCAAAAGCCAGTCCAGTTTCAAGCTTCTTTGTGTGGACCTCATTTTGCTGAGCCTCTGATCGGCGTGCTGCCCCTGTGCAAAGGTTTTCTAAGTGATGGATTCCCACAAAGTTCGACAGCTGGGCTCTAAAGATGCCTGTAAAAAGACCAAGATAGTTTGAATATGTGGATCTTTTTTACCCCCTGCAAGATGGAAACTTAAGAGGTAAGAAGCAAAGTCTATGGCTCGTGGCATAGTGGCATTGTGCCCAACATCTGCCCTTTTTGATGGCTGGTGAAGGGGAGATGCTGCTGAATGAAGTGAGTGCCAGAAGGCTTGCCCTGTCTGACAATCCCGGGCACCTTTCCAACAAAGCAGTGCATCAGGTCACGTCCAATGTTGCATATGGTATCTATACAGAGCCTGGCACAAATATGGCTGAAGGCAGCATACTCTAAGGCAGCAGGCAAGGTAAAATTATCTAACAGTACCATGCTGCCAGCCCGGCATTGTGCGTAATCAATGCCTTAGAGGGATGGAACAAAGATTCATTAGATTGATTCCTGAGATAAGAGGAGAGATTGAGTAGAATGAGCTGATATCCTCCTGAGTTTCGAAGAATGAGAGGCAATTGCATTGAAACATACAGAACTCTTAGAGGGCTTATCAGAGTAGACACTGAACAACTGTTTCCTGTAACTGCAGAGTCTAGAGTTAGGAGGTATAGTCTCAGAAAAGGGGTCGACCTTTGGGACTGAGATGAGGAGGAATTTCTTCACTTAAAGCGTTGTGAATCTTTGGAATTTTCTACCCCAGAGGGTTGCAGATGTTTTTGGGCACTAAGCGAATCAGGATGGGGAGTGGGTGGAAAGGTGGAGTTTAGGTCAAAGATCAGCCATGAGCATAGTGAATGGTGGAGCAGGCTCGACAAACCATATGATCAACTCCCACTCCTATTTCTTATGTTCTTAATCTGGATCAGACGTTCAGGGGTAGTGCTATCTCTCTCATCCTCCCAATTTTCCATCTTTGAGGTGCCTCTCTACCAGCACTGATTTGTGAAATGCATTTAATAGTATTTGTCACAAAGGGAATGGGCTGTGCATTCATTTGTTGATATATTAGCATGGGAACTTGTGGCATAGTCTGTGATATGTTGCCTGAGACAAGCGTAAAAAGGATAGACTTGCATCTCTATAGCGCCTCTCATGATCTCAGGGCATGCTTTCCAGTCAATGAAGCATTTTTGAAATGCAGTCACTGCTGAAAATGTAAGAAATATGGCTGCCAATATGTGCACAGCAAGCTTGAACAAACAGAAATGTGATAATGAAAAGATAATCATATTAGTTGTGTGATAAGTTTGACGATGGAATCCTCTGCTCTTCTAGGTACATAGTGGTATCTTAGTGGATACTTTGTGGCTTCTTGCCAAGAACCTGTCTCTACCAACTATAAGCAGGCAAAGGGTTAAACCCCTCCAGCCCCCACCCCCCACCGCCTGATCTGCACTGTCTATGTGCATGGTAGAACATTCACAGGAAGTGGACGCCTACATCTCAGGCCCATGCACACTCATGACGTTATGTTTCCTTGTTTGGAAATGGGAGGAAGCAGAAGGTTGGTAAGCTTCTGGCTTAGAGGTTCACTTCCTCTGCATAGCAACAAGTTTGGCAGGAGGTCATAGGTCAAAGGGCAACCAATGGCTGGATAAATTCAGTCGGATGTGATGCGATGGTGCTTTTCATTGGGTACTCAGAAAGGAATGAAAGTGATCCCCATTTCAATTGTAGTGCCATTTTATATCTATCCATCTATATAGATATAAGTAACCCCTTCTTCAGTCATCTGCCCAAAGGCAGGGTTGACCCACAGCACCTTGATCTCCACCACAGGTAGGGCAAGGAGGCAGGTCCCAAATCCACCCACAATTGGGGCTGATGGCACCAATCTGATCCACACAGGCCATTCTGCCAAATGGCTCCTCCCCCACCCAAAGCGTCCAAGTCGCCATGGCAACACACACTTTTA
Organism: Isurus oxyrinchus; assembly: GCA_026770705.1. Taxonomy (NCBI): domain Eukaryota; kingdom Metazoa; phylum Chordata; class Chondrichthyes; order Lamniformes; family Lamnidae; genus Isurus; species Isurus oxyrinchus. The sequence continues at coordinate 10,497,165 of JANJGN010000032.1, forward strand.
CATGTATGTTGTAGTCTGGAGTTATGAATAGGTTCCAATTTCTTTCCACCACATGACTGACCAGGAATCTCTTCCACTCATACTACCTGCCAATGGCATGCGCTGGAAGGATTTATAGGTCGATGCCCTACTTGTCCGGCTATGTTATGAATGCACATCTTCTGGCTTAGAGGCAGGGATGATACCCATTGCGCCACAAGACCTCCATATCATTAACATAGATCAAAAATAACACTACTTGCCCAATGTACACTGGAATGGCCTTACCGCTAGGGATAATGTCACTGAGCTTTCTTATGCCAGTTATCAATATGCTACTTGACTGAAAGTCATGAGATCAGGTACTTAACAAGTCGTTTTTTTTTACTTGTTCACGGGATGTGAGTGTCACTGGCTGGGCCAGCACTTATTGCCCAACCCTAATTGCCCTTGAGAAGGTGGTGGTAAGCCACCTTCTTGAACCGCTGCAGTCCCTGTGGTATCAATGCTGTTAGGGAGGGAGTTCCAGGATTTTGACCCAGTGACAGTGAAGGAACGGTGATATATTTCCAAGTCAGGATGGTGAGTGACTTGGAGGGGCTAAGTGTGATAGTGTGATGTAAGTGTGCATTCTAATCTTTCAAGGTAGCTCCATATGTTTGAGATTTATCTACATACCAGCAGAGGTAACTGTTGGAGATGCTAGGCCTAAAATTCCATGTGGACCACACCACATTCTTGATGAGCTCAGATGGGAGGTCAACCAATCCTCTGGGGAAATGCTACAAATAGGCATTGATGATGCTTTCTTAAGGGCTCACTACTCTCCAAACTGAGTTTGGTTGGGAGAGGCCTCAAGGAAGTTCCAGACCATTATTGTGCAAACACCTAATGTGATCCAATTCGTCTCTCCTTAACCAGCTTATATTATCATAAATGAGTTAATATATCCCTCAAAACAGCTGAGAGGATTCATAATATGTATTTCCTGACACTTTCTGCTCAGGTATTGTTCTTTTGAATTTGGTTGCCTTGACACCTCAGGTATAGATAGATGGGCTGTCAAACCTCTTTGAACTCTACTGTAACTGGAACATAGGAACAGACGGAGGCCTTTCAACACCTCGAGCCTTCTCTGCCATTCATATAGATCCTAGCTAATCTGTATCCCAACCCTTGGTTCCATAACCCTTAGTACTCTTACCATACAAAAATTCCAGAATTAAAATTTCCACTTGACCCCCAGATTCAACAGCCTTTTGGTGAGGACAGGTTTCTAGATTACCACTACCCTTAGCAAGTTGGGGTCCTGACTTCAGTCGTAGGACCTCAAAGCTAACTTTGGGTATGAAGGAACCACTAAAGGTTGCTCAAGAAATGGCAATAAAGCCTTTAAAAAATTATACATTTGTGGAGCTGGCCTTGTTCTATGCTCTCCCCTCGGTTTCATCTACCTCTCATTCAACCTCTCAGGACATAGCTGTAGGCCAGCCACATTTCACCAGGCCCCGAACAGCAAGCTATGTTTGACAAGTGAAGATACAGTTAGACTTGAAAAGGGGTGCAAATTCATCCTGGGTGGCCCTTCAATACAGATAATTCACATCAGCCATGTCGTACAATGCACCTGATTGTCATTTTCATTGGAGTCCATGAACATCAAGAAAATATGTTGCCGAAGCTTTTCATCTTTTTAAATTCATTTATGGGATGTGGACGTCGCTGGCTGGGCCAGCATTTATTGCCCATCCCTAGTTGCCCTTGAGAAGGTGGTGGTGAGCTGCCTTCTTGAACCGCTGCAGTCCATGTGGTGTAGGTACACCCACAGTGCTGTTAGTGAGGGAGTTCCAGGATTTTGACCCAGCGACAGTGAAGGAATGGCAATACATTTCCAAGTCAGGATGGTGAGTGACTTGGAGAGGAACTTCCAAGTGTTGGTATTCCCATGCATCTGCTGCCCTTGTCCTTCTAGGTGGTAGTGGTCATGGGTTTGAAAGGTGCTGTCTAAGGCGCCTTGGTGAGTTGCTGCAGTGCATCTTGTAGATGATACACACTGCTGCTACTGTGCATCGATGGTGGAGGGATTGAATATTTAAGGCGGTGGATGGGGTGCCAATCAAGCGTGCTGGATGGTGTCGAGCTCCTTGAGTGTTGTTGGAGCTGCACTCATCCAGGCAAATGGAGAGTATTCCTGACTTGTGCCTTGTAGATGGTGGACAGGCTTTGGGGAATCAGGAGGTGAGCTACTCACTGCAAGATTCCTAGCCTCTGACCTGCTCTTGTAGCCACAGTATTTATGTGGCTAGTTCAGTTCAGTTTCTGATCAATGGTAACCCCCAGGATATTGATAGTGAGGGATTCAGCAATGGTAATGGCATTGAATGTCAAGGGGGTGATGGTTAGATTCTGTCTTGTTGGAGATGGCACTTGTGTGGTACAAATGTCACTTGCCACTTGTCAGCCCAAGCCTGGATATTGTCCAGGCCTTGCTGCATTTGGACATGGACTGCTTCAGTATCTGAGGAGTTATAAATGGTGCTGAACATTGTGCAATCATCAGCGAACATCCCCACTTCTGACCTTATGATGGAAGGAAGGTCATAGATGAAGCAGCAGAAGATGGTTGGGTCTGGGACACTCATCAAGACAAATGCAGGAATGCCAAATTTCAAATGATCACAACAATTTACACTAAAGGAGAAAAAGGTGCTGATTGGTTGGCAAGTCGACGCTGATTGGCCAAGGCATTGCCACGGAGAAAGCAACTGGGAAATATAGGCTCCTCAAGTTCCTGGGTAATTCAAACAACCAATAAACTAACAACCAATTTAAGGTAATCAGTCACGATCATAACACAGCTCATTTACGTTTGCTAGAAGTGACATACATTCATACACAGAGACCTATTCTCTGCAAACAAAAGGTATATGTTCAAGCCTTGCATCTGTTTTGAATTACCCTGGAGCATGGGGAGCCTATAGTTCCCTCGTTGTGTTTTCCATGGCAACACCTCAGCCAATCAGAGTCGACTTGCTAACCAATCAATATCCTTTCCTCCTGCTACATAAGTCACTCTTGTGTTTGTCCTGATGAGTGCAAAACAAAAAGCTTCAGCAACATGTCTCTCTTTAGAAATATTCGAATATCAGGAAGTTATGCTAAACTTATCAAATCTTGGCTAAGCTACCCTTAGTGTCTGCCACGTTCTGGTCTCTGTATTCCAAAGGTGGTATGGAAGCACTGGAGGAAACGCAAGGAAAATTTACATAGATGATACCAGAACTGAGGTTATAAATTTCAGTAAATTTTAAATAGGCTGGGTTTCTTTTCTCTAGAAAGGAGAAGACCTGATGGAAATCTTCAAGATTATGGAAAGGTTGAATCAGGTAAACGTAAAGAAAAATAATTTCCGCTTATGGGGAGACCAGAACCAGAGTCCATAAATGTAAGATAGTCACCAATTCTTTATCCAGAGAGTGGTAGGGGAACACACCACAGTAGGGCGTAGTTGAGGTGAATAGCAGCTGCATTTAAAGGGGAAGCTTTTTCTTTGTTCCATGGGATGTGGGAGTCACTGGCAAGGCCAGCATTTGTTGCTCATCCTTAATTGCCCTTGAACTGAATGTGTTGCTTGGCCATTTCAGGGGACAATGAAGAGTCAACCATATTGCTGTGGGTCTGGAGCCATGGGTAAGGATGGCAGACTTCCCTCCCTAAAGGGCATTAGTGAACCAGATGGGTATTTATGTCAATTGATGATAGTTGTCACAGTCTCCATTACTAAGACCAGCTTTCAATTCCAGAATGAGCTAACTGAATTTAAAATTCCCCAGGAGTACTGTGTTAGTGACAGGATCACTACGGCACCATCCACCCCCTATATAAGCACATAAGGGAGAAAGGAATAGAAGGATATGTTGACAGGGCGAGATGAAGTAAACAGAGTGGGACGAGGCTCGTGTGGAACATAAAAAGCAGCATGGACTGAGTGGCTAGTTCCTGTGCTGTAAATTCTATGCAATATTAGGCAGGATATATAAGATATGTCGTCATGCAAGACAAATTGTCCAGTTCTAACAATCTCTTCCCATTGATAAAAACAAAGAAAACTGCGGATGCTGGAAATCCAAAACAAAAACAGAATTACCTGGAAAAACTCAGCAGGTCTGGCAGCATCGGCGGAGAAGAAAAGAGTTGACGTTTCGAGTCTTCATGACCCTTCGACAGAACTTGATTTCGAGTCCAGGAAAGAGTTGAAATATAAGCTGGTTTAAGGTGTGTATGTGGGGGGGGCGGAGAGAGAGAGAGAGACAGAGGTGCATGTGCAGACAAACAAGCAGTGATAGAAGCAGATCATCAAAAGATGTCAGTGACAATGGGACAAAAGAACACATAGGTGTTAAAGTTAAAGTTAAAAACAGAATTACCTGGAAAAACTCAGCAGGTCTGGCAGCATCGGCGGAGAAGAAAAGAGTTGACGTTTCGAGTCTTCATGACCCTTCGACAGAACTTGATTTCAAGTCCAGGAAAGAGTTGAAATATAAGCTGGTTTAAGGTGTGTGTGTGGGGGGGGGGCGGAGAGAGAGAGAGAGACAGAGGTGCTTGTGCAGACAAACAAGCAGTGATAGAAGCAGATCATCAAAAGATGTCAGTGACAATGGGACAAAAGGACAAAAGAACACATAGGTGTTAAAGTTAAAGTTGGTGATATTATCTAAACGAATGTGCTAATTAAGAATGGATGGTAGGGCACTCAAGGTACAGCTCTAGTGGGGGATCACCAACTTTAACTTTAACACCTATGTGTTCTTTTGTCCCATTGTCACTGACATCTTTTGATGATCTGCTTCTATCACTGCTTGTTTGTCTGCACAAGCACCTCTGTCTCTCTCTCTCTCTCCGCCCCCCCCACACACACACCTTAAACCAGCTTATATTTCAACTCTTTCCTGGACTCGAAATCAAGTTCTGTCGAAGGGTCATGAAGACTCGAAACGTCAACTCTTTTCTTCTCCGCCGATGCTGCCAGACCTGCTGAATCTCTTCCCATTGTTGCACTTTGACCAGTAAACTGGCTTTGAAAATCTCTGGCCTCTACACACACTCACGAGGCGGTATCCTTGATGATGCATGCTTCCTCTCTGAAGCAGGCCCTTCTCCGGCAACCCAGCCAGTTCCCACTTTGCTCTTTCCCGGCTTTCTGAATTCCTTCAGATGCTTTGTCGGCTGGCTTTCGGGCCTTATTTCTTCAGCAGGTGAGCTGGCCACCCAAGACAGCTGCAAAACATCAAGAAAAGGAAACTCATAATCCGGTGAGCTGTTTCTACGTGCAGCCCAATTGATCCAGCATGTGTTCCTGTTATGTTGCTCTCAGCTGGCTTTACTTGCAGCTTGGCCAGTTGTCCCGTGCATATTCAAACACTACACTGCAGCAGGCTCAAAAACGAAAAACACCTGCCCGATCCAAGCATAGCATTCCGATGGAGTACCTCACATCCCAAGCCCTCCCAATTGTAGAGAATTCCCAATCCAAACATATCGGGTCAAAGCAAAAGGCTGATGCAAGCATAAATGTGACCCAATTACCCGGTGGTTACTGTTCAAAATATTAAACATAGTCGAACTGCAGCCTGTTTTTCATCCAAAGATAGCAGTATCGTTTCGGAACATGATCACTTTACTGCAAAATATGTTTGCTTAAGCAATTTCTGCCACTCAGATTGGATTACGAAATTAATGCTGGAATTGGCAGGATGTCCAAAGATCTGCAATTGCCTGTTTCAATCCAAAGCTTACAGATCAGCTTGGATGCGTAGGTGGTTGATTCCACTCTTTGGGAGGGTCAATATTGAGAGAGTGCTGCACAGTCGGAGAGTCAGGACTGAGGGAACGATGTGCTGTCGGATGGTCAGTACTGAGGGAGTGCTGCACTGTTGGAGGGATCAGTGCTGAGGGAGCACTGCACTGTCGGGGGGGGTCAGTGCTGAGGGAGCGCTGCACTGTCTGAGGGTCAGGACTGAGGGAGTACTGCACTGTCGGGGGTCAATGCTGAAGGAGCGCTGCACTATCAGAGAGTCAGGACTGAGGGAGTGCTGCACTGTCAGTGGGTTAGTACTGAGGAACATCACACTGTTGGTGGGTCAGTACTGAGGGAGCACTGCACTGTCGGAGAGGCAGCACTGAGGGAGAGCCATATTGTTGGAGGTTCAGTACTGAGGGAGCGCTGCACTGTCAGAGGGTCGGTGCTCTGGGAGCACTGCACTGTCATAGGGTCAGTACTTAGTGATTGCTGCACTGTCGGAGGGCCAGTATTGAGGGAGATCTGCACTACAAGAGGGTCAGTCCTGAGGGAGCAATCCACTGTCGGAGGTTCAGTACTGAGGGAGTACTGCACTGTCTTAGGGTCAGTAATGAGAGTTTGCTGCACTGCAGAGGGGCAGTACTGAGGGAGCTCTGCACTGCCAGAGGGTCAGTACTGAGAGATTACTGCACTGCCGGAGGGTCAGTACTGAGGGAGCCCTGCACTGCCAGAGGATCAGGCCTGAGGGAGCGTCACACTGTCGTACGGTCAGGACTGAGGGAGTGCTGCACTGTCGGAGAATAAGGACTGAAGGAGCTCTGCACTGTTGGAGGGTCAGTATTGAGGGAGTGCTGCACTGTTGATGGGTCAGTACTGAGGGAGTGCTGCACTGTCGGAGAATAAGGACTGAAGGAGCTCTGCACTGTTGGAGGGTCAGTATTGAGGGAGTGCTGCGCTGTTGATTGGTCAGTACTGAGGGAGTGCTGCACTGTTGGAGAGTAAGGACTGAAGGAGCTCTGCACTGTTGGAGGGTCAGTACTGAGGGAGTGCTGCACTGTCGGAGAGTAAGGACTGAAGGATCTCTGCACTGTTGGAGGGTCAGTACTGAGGGAGTGCTGTGCTGTTGATGGGTCAGTACTGAGGGAGTGCTGCACTGTCGGAGAGAAAGGACTGAAGGAGCTCTGCACTGTTGGAGGATCAGTACCGAGGGAGTGCTGCACTGTCAGAGTAAGAACTGAGGAAGTGCTGCACTGTTGTAGGGTCAGTACTGAGGGAGCACCGCTTTGCCAGAGGGTCAGTACTGAGGGAATGCCACATTGCCAGACGGTCAGTTTTGAGGGAGCGCCTCATTGCCAGTGGGTCAGTTCTGAGGGAGTGCTGCATTGTTAGAATGTCAGTACTGAGGCTGTGTTGCCCTATGATGAGAGATTGCACACAATGGGCTGATATTCTCTGAAATTTCAAAGAATGAGAAGTGATCTCATTGAAATGCATAAGGTTCTGGGAGGGTTTGACAGGGTAGATGCTGAGAGGCTGGAGGTCTGACTGGAGAATCTAAAACTGGGGGTGGCGAGTTGGGGGTGGCAGTCTCAGGATAAGGGGCCGATCATTTAAGACTGAGATGAGGAGAAATTACTTCACTCAAAGGGCTGTGAATCTTTGGAATTCTATACCCCAGAGGACTTTGGATACTCAGTTGTTGAGTGTATTCAAGACTGAGATCGATAGGTTTTTTGACTTGAGAGCAATCAAGGGATATTGTGAGTGGAATTGTGGAATTAAGGTCAAAGATCAGTCTTGATGATTTTGAACGACAGAGCAGACTCGAGCTGTGTGGCCTACTCCTGCTCCTCTTTCTTATGTTCTTATCTTATGCCCTTTTATATATAAATATATGTATATATATATATATATATATATATATGCCCCTGCCTGACCACATCTGTGACTGTTAATAGTATAGGCATGTTGTAAATGTCAGTGGTTGAACTCAGGGAGCAGGTTTTAAGCATGAAAAGGGAAATGCTAATTAAAAGCTTGACACCAAAATGTGTGAGATTGTCTTTAGCAATGGCAAGTTCCTTTTAGTAACAATCTACTGTCACCACTGACTGCACACTGATGTAAGTGTCAGAGGATGTAGCCCAAGATCCTTAAAGGGGAAACTACATGCTATAGGGCAGCTTCAGGATGCATGCTTCAACGTTCAGAGGTAACAAGTTGCAGTGGTCAACTTGCAGCTATAATAACCAACGGGTGAGAGCACTGCACTAATTCACAAGAAAAGAGCAGCAGCTAGCACAGACTGTGGTACTTTCCAGCTGAAACCCATTACAATCCACAAAGAATGGATTGAGGTTCTTTTTACTATGGAGCCAGTTGGAGGCTTGCAGCTGCCTTTTGATACTCTTTCGAGCCCAAACCCGTTTCCATTTGTTTCAGATGAAGTTACATTGTTCCATAGTTTTGCCATTGTGAGATTTGAACTCTTGATCTTGGGGTTACAAACCCAGTACCATAACCACTTGGCTATTCAAGCCAAGCAAAGAATGATTGAGGGAGAGTTGGTGGAGAAAACACTAGCATTGTTAACCCAATGTACACACTGAAGGAAGTACTTTTGAAAAATATGCATCCTATCTCCAAAGGCCACAACAGTGCTGTTCACAATGGAACATTAGGCAACAGATTCAAGCACAATGTATTGATGAGTCAGTATTCCTCCATGTTGAACACCACTTGGAGGAAGCACTGAGGGTGGCAAGGGTGCAGAATATATTCTGGTTGGGGGACTTCAATGTCCATCACCAAGAGTGACTCAGTAGCACCACTACTGACCGAGCTGGCCGAGTCCTAAAGGACATAGCTGTTAGACTGGGTCTGCGGCAGGTGGTGAGGGAACCAACAAGAGGGAAAAACATACTTGACCTTATCCTCACCAACCTGCCTGCTGCAGATACATGACAGTATCGGTAGGAGTGACCACCACACAGTCATTGTGGAAGTGAAGACCCGCCATCATATTGAGGATACCTTCCATCGTGTTGTGTGGCACCACCACTGTGCTATTTGGGATAGATTTCAAACCGATCGAGCAACTCAAGACTGGGTATCCATGAGGCGCTGTGGGCCATCAGCAGCAGCAGAATTGTACTCAAACACAATCTGTATCCTCATGGCCTGGTATATCCCCCACTCTACCATTACCATCAAGCCAGGAGATCAACCCTGAGATGCTGTGGACCATCAGCAGCAGCAAAATACAATCTATAACCTCATGGCCTGACATATCCCCCACTCTACCATTACCATCAAGCCAGGAGATCAACACTGGCTCAAAGAAGAGTGCAGGAGGGCATGCGAGGAGCAGCACCAGACATACCTAAAAATGAGGTGCCAACCTGGTGAAGCTATAACACAGGACTACTTGCATGCCAAACAGCATAAGCAGCAAGTGATAGACAGAGCTAAGTGATCCCACAACCAACTGATCAGATCTAAGCTCTGCAGTCCTGCCACATCCAGTCGTGAATGGTGGTGGACAATTAAACAACTCACTGGAGGAGGAGGCTCCACAAATATCCCCATCCTGAATGATGGGAGAGCCCAGCACATCAGCGCAAAAGATAAGGCTGAAGCAGTAGCTACAATCTGTAGCCAGAAGTGCCGAGTGGATGATCCATCTCGGTCTCCTCCAGAGGTCCCCAGCATCACAGATGCCAGTCTTCAGCCAATTCAATTCACTCCATGTGATATCAAGAAAGGGCTGAAGACACTGGATACTGCAAAGGCTATGGGCCCTGACCATATTCTGCCAATAGTACTGAAGACTTGTGCTCCAGAACTTGCCGCGCCCCTAGCCAAGCTGTTCCAGTACAGCTACAACACTGGCATCTACCCGGCCATGTGAAAAATTGCCCAGGTATGTCCTGTACACAAAAAGCAGGACAAATCCAACCCGGCCAATTACCGCCCCACCAGTCTACTCTCCATCATCAGTAAAGTGATGGAAGGAGTCATCAACAGTGCTACCAAATGACACTTGCTTAGCAATAACCTGCTCATTGATGCTCAGTTTGGGTTCCACCAGGGTCACTCAGCTTCTGATCTCATTACAGCCTTGGCTCAAACATGGACAAAAGAGCTGAACTCCAGAGGTGGGGTGAGAGTGACTGCCCTTGACAGCAAGGCAGCATTTGATTGAGTGTGATATCAAAGAGTCGATGGGAATTAGGGGAAAACTCTCTGCTGGTTGGAGTCAGACCTAGCACAAAGAAAGATGGTTGTTGTTGTTGGAGGTCAGTCATCTCAGCTCCAGGACATCACTGCAGGAGTTCCTCAGGGTAGTGTCCTCAGCCCAACCATCTTCAGCTGCTTCATCAATGACCTTCCTTCCATCATAAGGTCAGAAGTGGGGATGTTCACTGATGATTGCACAATGTTCAGCATCATTCACAACTCCTCAGATACTGAAGCAGTCCATGTCCAAATGCAGCAAGACCTGGACAATATCCAGGCTTGGGCTGATAAGTGGCAAGTAACATTCACGCCACACAAGTGCCAGGCAATGACCAAATCCAACAAGAGAAAATTTAACCATCACCTCTTGATATTCAATGGCATTACCATCACTGAATCCTGCGCTATCGACATCCTGGGGGTTACCATTGACCAGAAATTGAACTGGACCAGGCATATAAATACTGTGGCTACAAGAGCAGGTCAGAGGCTAGGAATTCTGTGGCGAGTAACTCACCTCCTGACTCCCCAAAGCCTGTCCACCATCAGCAAGGCACAAGTCATGAGTGTGATGGAATAGTCTCCACTTGCCTGGATGAGTGCAGCTCCCACAACACTCAAGAAGGTCGACACCATCCAGGAGAAAGCAGCCCACTTGATTAGCACCCCATCTACAAACATTCGCTCCCTCCTCCACCGACGCACAGTGACAGCAGTATGTACCATTGACAAGATGCATTGCAGGAACTCACCAAGGCTCCTTAGACAGTGCCTCCCAAACCCACAGCCACTACCATCTAGAAGGACAAGGGCAGCAGGTAGATGGGAACACCACCACCTGGAAGTTCCCCTCCAAGCCACTCACCATCCTGACTTGGAAATATATCACCATTCCTTCACTGTCGCTGGGTCAAAATCCTGGAACTCCCTCCCTACCAGAACTGTGGGTGTACCTACACCACATGGACTGCAGCGGTTCAAGAAGGCAGCTCACCACCTCCTTCTCAAGGGCAATTAGGGATGGGCAATAAATGCTGGCCTAGCCAGCGACACCCACAGCCCACGAATGAATAAAAAACGGGTAGAGCAGAGAAAGCTGAAGGACACTCGGTATCAGAGCTCCATTGTCACTAGCACAAAACTCAGAGCAACACACCATGTTGAATTTATTTGGTGAAGAAAAAGAGGAATCACAGAATGAGTACTTACAGGAATGGGGGGAATGATGAGGAGGGGCAGGATATTTCAGACTATGTCCCCTAGTTGTAGACTGTCCACTCAGGGGAAATATTCTCTCAGCATCTACCCAGTCAAACCCTCTCAGAATCTTATAGGTTTCAATGACATCACCATTCATTCGCCTAAACTCCAGAGGACATAAGCCCATTGTATAAAATCTCTCCTCACGACAATACTACCTCAGTACTGACACTCAACAGTGCAGTACTCACTCAATACTGACTCTCTGACAGTGCAGCACTCCCTCAGTACTAACCCTCTGATAGTGCGGCGCGCACTCAGTACTGACCGTCCAACAGTGCGGCACTCCCTCAGTACTGACCCTTTGAAATTGTGACTCTCCTTCAGTACTTACCCTCCAACAGTGCGGCGCTCCCTCAGTACTGACCGTCCAACAGTGCGGCACTCCCTCAACCCTTCGAAATTGCGACTCTCCTTCAGTACTGACCCTCCAACAGTGCGGCGCTCCCTCAGTAATGACCCTCTGACAGTGCAGCACTCCCTCACTACTGACCCTCTGACGGTGCAATGCTCCCTCAGTACTGACCTCCCGAAAATGCAGCACTCCCTCAGTACTGACCCTCCGACAGTCCAGCACTTGCCCATTACTGACACTCAATAGTGCAGTGCTCCCTCAGTACTGACTCTCCAACAGTGCAGCACTCCCTCAGTACTGACCCTCTGACAGTGTAGTGCTACCTCAGTACTGACCCTCCCCCACAGTGCAGTGCTCCCTCAGCACTGACCCTCCAATAGTGCAGCATGCTCTCAGTACTGACCCTCCGACAGTGCAGCGCTCCCTCAGCACTGACCCTCCGACAGTGCAGCGCTCCCTCAGCACTGACCCTCCAACAGTGCAGCACAGCCTCAGTCCTGCCCCACTCCTGTTCCTCTTCTTTGATCCCCTGTGCTTGCCTGCAATGTGCCTACTCCTCCTATTCACATGGTCAGAAACCACCTATGTCTACTGTTCCCAAACTGTAAATTGGTAAACCGCTCTGCAGTCTGATTCCAAACACTACATTACCAAGAAAATAAAGACTGGATGTGTGATATCAGCAGGAATGATGGGCCTCACCTGGAGTTAACAATGCTGACTGGTATAACTTCAGTTGAAGTGCAAATCTGTACCTGTTATCTTAATGGATCCCTAACAAGTCCATAACAGGTTACTAGACACTTGAACTCTAGTTTCATCACAGCTAACTGGCCTATAGTTCCCTGTTTTCACTTCCCCTTCTTTCTTGAGTAGCATTTGCTAACTTCCAACCTGCTGGACCCATTGCAGAATCTAGGGAATTTTGGAAAAATCATAGTTAGCACATCCACTATCTCTGCAGCTATCTCTTCTAAGATCCCAGAATGTAGCCTATCAGGTTCAGAGGGTTTGTCAGGTTTAATTCCTCAGGTTGCTCCATTACTTTTTCTCTGCTGATATTATTACCTTCATTTCCTCGCTCTTATTAGTCCCTAGGTTACTGTCTATTTCTGACATGCAACATGTGTCTTCTACTATGAAATGAGACACAGAATATTTGTCCAATGCCTCTGCCGTTTCCTCATTCCCCATGATAACTTCTCCTGTCTCTGATTCTAAAGGAGCAATGTTTACTTTAGCTACTCTCCTCCTTTTTTCTACTTGTAAAAGCGCTTGTTTTTTATATTCCTAACTAGTTTGCTCTCATATTCTGTTTTTTTCCCTTTTTATCAATATTTTAGTGGACCTTTGATGTTTTCTAAAACACTCTCCATTCTTAGACTTTCTACTTACTATTCTTTGCAGCATTATCAGCCTTTTCTTTTACTTTAATACTATCCTTAACTTCCTGAGTGAGCCATGATGGGTCTTTCTTGCTGAGCTTTTGTTTTTTAATGGAATGTATTTTTGTGGGACTTTCTATCTAACGTCTGCTGTACCTGCCCTGGGAGATTTATTTTTAAATATGTTGCAACCAAGCAGGCTTTAAATCAAATCCTCTCTGGTCCCCAAAGCTACTCAACAATGTAATTCTTTACTGGAGGTGAGTGCCAGAATCTAAAGGGGGAACTTCAAAGCAGTGTGTGGATCGTGCCAGAATGAAGATAGTCAGAAAAATCATTTTGGCACCATTTGTGCAGTTTGGATTCAGATGCAGTTGTAGTTTAGTGGTCTCCAGAGAGAAAGGATGGTCTTTGCTAACATATGGAGATTTTCCCTATTTACACATGATGTTGTCATTAAACTATACATATATATATCCTAGATGTGCATGTTCTAAAGGAGTTCAGTAATTTATTGATGCTCATTTGACTCAACTCACCATAGCTGACATTCCCAAGCTGATGACACTGCTCAGTGGGTAACTTCCATTGCCTGTATATCACACCAGCACAGGAACTCCCATCGGATGGGAACGCCTTTTAAGAAACTTCACAGAATCCCACAGGAAAGAAAACAGGAACTCACTGGAATGCTCATGGCTTGGAAAGTGAATTGCTCGCGATTTTATTTTTGCAGGGGCCTCCCGACTCCCTGAAGAGCTCCCAGAATGGAACAATAGAGTCAAAATGCTACAGTGAGTACAGCCTGTCCTACATCGAGTCCGGAAGTGAACAATTAAAGGGGCACCGTATTCGCGGAACAAGGTCTGGTAATTTGATCTGCATTTTTGCCAACAAAAACATATGATGTACTGAAGTAAATCTTACGCTTGTGTTTTTATACCCCTACCCATCATCTCTCAGAAACATCCTGAAGTGCTACACATACAAAGCATTTCTACCAGAGAGCAGTTGATTGTTGCTATGGCGACGAACCTGGCAGCCGTTTTGCCCGCAGTGACGAGACGACTGACTAGCAAATCTATTTTGGTGCCGCTGGCCAGGATATTAGAAGAAATCAAACAAATAAGAGGAAATGTTGGAAATACTCAGCAGGTCAGGCTGCATCTGTGGAGAGAGAAAAACAGAGTTAACGTTTCAGGCCGATGACCTTCCATCAGAATTGCAGAAGCTCAAGATGTGATAGGTTTCAAGCAAGTACAGAGGCAGGGAAGTGGGGAGGGCAATAGGACAAGAGGGAAGGTCTGTGATTGGGTGAGAGGCAGGGGAGATTAAACAACAAAAAAGGATGATGGTGCCAGATAAACAGGACAAGTAATGGAATAAAGGATGTATCAAGAGATGGTGAAAATGCAATAAGCAGAATCATTACCAGCACTTGCTGTCTGGAAAAATGGGAGTGGAGGTTACAAAGTTAAATTGTTGAACTCAAAGTTGAGTTCAGGTGTCATAAAGTTCCTAAGAGAAAGAAAAGGTGCTGTTCCTCAAGTTTAAGATGAGAGTCATTGTTGTTAATGAAATGACACCGTGTGATCTTAGCCTATGTGATCTTACTGTATTTTTGTGGCACTGGTTGGTAGACAATGTCATGCAGCAAGTTACTAGACTGTGTGTTGCGCTGTCAGTAGCACAGTGCATAATGCCTCCAGTTACTTTTAGCCATTTTTAACTGACCTTACATGTATGTCTACTGAATTCTGGCACTCATTTATCTTCTCCCAGAAAGTGTCCCCCTAACAGTTCAAATGTAAAATTTTCATCTTCAGGTTTGTATCTTGCTATAGCCTCAGCCCTCTCACTCTCTCTGAAACATAGAAACATAGTTGTAGCATGGAAGGAGGCCATTTGGTCCATTGTGTCCATGTTGGCTGACCGGTAGCCCATCCAGCCTATTCCCACTTCCCAGTTCTTGGTCCTTTGCCTAGTAGGTTATGGCTCTTCAAGTGCCTACTCGAGCACTTTTTAACTGTGATGAGGTTTTCTGTCTCTACCACCCTTTCAGGCTGAGAGATTCAGATCCCCACCAATCTCTGGGTGAAAATATTTCCCCTTGAATCCCCTCTAAACCTCCTATCTCTCATTCTAAATCTATGCCTCCTGGTTATGGACACCTCAACCAAGGGGAATAGTCTTCCTATCCACTCTATCTAGACCCCTGATATTTTATACACTTCAATTAGATCCCCCCTCAGCCTCCTCTGTTACAAAGAAACCAACCCCAGCCTATCCAACCTTTCCTCATAACTAAAATTCTCCAGCCCAGGCAACACATCTTTCCAATATCCAACTCCACCTACAAAGCCTCCGTCCACTGAGTTTTCCCTTCCTCTGACTCCGTCTTTCCCTCCCATTGTCACCTTTTTTGGCAGCTGTTCCTTCAGCCACCTCAGCTCGCCAGTCTGAAATTCCTGGCCTACACCTCTCTCCTCCTTTAAGACCCACTGTAAAAACCCACCTCTGAAGCAGCTTTCTGTCATTCTTCCAATTAGCTCCTTCTTTGGCTTGGCATTGATTTTTTTAGTGCACCTCTGTGAAGCACCTTGGGACGATTTCCCATGATGAGTACATTTGAGACTGAGATTGATAGGTCTTTGGGCACTGAAGGAATCAAAGGGTATGGGGATGGCGTGGGAAGGTGTATCTGAGGTAGAAGAATAGCCAAAAGCATACTGAATGGCAGAGCAGGCTCAAGGGGCCATATGACCTACTCCTGCTCCTATTTCTCATGTACTTATGTTAAAGGCGCTACATAGATTATTGTTAATTTGGTGTGTTTGCTGTTGAAAGTTTCAAAATACATCACAGACACATAAGATAGGGCACCTGGGAGAGCTTCCTTGAAGGGTCTGTTTGGAAAATACCCTGCCTAGTGCAGGACTGAAGCCACATAGAGCAAGAGAGTCCCAAATATCTGATTTTACCTTATACTGGATGGGGAGAATCCCTGCCAGACGATCCAGGTTCAAGTTCCGCTCCAGGACATGATGACCATGAAAGATGCGTCCATAACGCTGCCAAGCAAGTTGAGTTATCAACCTGCAAATCCCTTCCAACGCACACGCCAATGGCAGGTGCTAAGAGTGGGAGAGATTCCTAGTCAGCCATGTGATGGAAAGAAATTGGAGCCTCTACTATCACTGCCCATAGCTCTGGACTACAATGTGCATGTAAAAATGCCACAGCAACCCAGAGTCCTTGGGAGGCCGGTTGATCAGTATGGATCAGATTGGTGCCAACAGCATGGTGTTCAATCCCCATTCCAGCTGGAATGGATTTAGGACCTGCCTCCTTGATATCTGTGGTGTGGGTTAGGCCTGCCTTTAGGCCAAGAGCTGAAGAAGACCTCACCTGGATCAGCCATAAGGGGGTTGGAATTGTGTAGGGGGTCTGAAGGCTTGCAAAGGGAAAACCAGCCAGGGTTCTCACTTCCCATCATTATCCCAAAGGTGGGGGGAGGAAATGAGCATAGGATCTGAACTGTCCTTAATCCACCTCATCTGCTCTTTTATTTTATTCATTGGATGTGGGTGGCTAGGTCAGCATTTATTGCCCTTGTTTAGAGGTCAACTAAGAGTCAACCACATTGCTGTAGGTCTG
This sequence comes from Isurus oxyrinchus, assembly GCA_026770705.1. NCBI lineage: Eukaryota > Metazoa > Chordata > Chondrichthyes > Lamniformes > Lamnidae > Isurus > Isurus oxyrinchus. Next base: position 10,513,840 of record JANJGN010000032.1, read on the forward strand.
GGATCATATGTTGACCAGGACAGTAGATTTCCTTCCCTAAAGGGTATTAGTGAACCAGATAGATTTTTGCAACAGTCATTTCATGATCCTCATTAGACTTTTTAATTCCACATTTTTTATCAAATTCAAATTCCACCATCTGCCATGGCAGGATTTGAACTCAGGTCCCACAGAGCATTACCCAGGGTCTCTGGATTACTAGTCCAGTGACAATACCACTACACCATCACCCCTTAATGAGTCTCACTATCATCACTGACACTCTATTCTCACATATGAAGAATGATAACTTTAGGAAGGTACTATAGAGCTGGTGGAAAACCCGGAATTGTACCTCAACATGAATGGGAATTCTCAGGAAAGATCAGGGAGATTATGGTCAGGGAGTTTCAAAGAAATCAAAAGATCACGTCATTTTTCAAGTTAGAATTGATTTACAAAATGAGATATATCGGAGTGAGGATGGTGGGGGTGTGGACAGCGAGAGTAAAGATAATTGAGGTTCCAAGATAACATTTTAAATTCTTACGCTTAGAACTATGCCTTTGGAGGGGAGTTCCACTGCCTCAGTATAATACCACAAAGCAGTCACTGCTATGTATTTGATTGTTTATTGACATAACTGCAACATTTTTACGAGAAAAAATCATTTTAATAATGTTCAGGGAATTTCCATACGCGATCATAATTTATGCACACAACTGTCCACTTAATACATATCAAGAATTTTCTCATACCGCACTTGATTCTTGCTGTGTAATGTCTTATTAACGTGAATAGCTGTCACCACAGTTTTGTTATCGCATTCCTTCCTGTCACATGACATAACATCTTGGTAATGTCAAGAGCAGACATGAAAAATTCAAGGACAAGTTAAGAGATTTCCCTCATCAATATTTTGGGGTTGTCCAGCTCCTCTGAACCTTCCCACTTCCTCTTCAGGCAGTGCGAACGTTTGGTGGGATATGTGGCTCCATGGAGATTGGGAGCAGCTAAGATACCTCATTAAACAGCCCATACATCTTGTCGAAGCTCAGCCAACGAGCACAAACACTGAGAAGAATGAGAGGTGATCTCGTGGAAACATGGCCAGAATTTTACTCTGGGTGTGTGGGCACATGCCCGACCCGACAGTGCGTGAGAAGACGTTGGGTGTGTGTGCCCGATGGCATCGCGCAATATTTCGCTCGGCGGGCACATGCGGCAGTCAGAAGTGGGCAATTAAGCGGGCAATTAAACCTATTAAGGGAACAATTGAAATTGGTTTTACGTGGTCCATCTGCTTTTACAGTTGGTGGACGGGCCGATCGGCCAGGCAGCCTTTATATTTTCACTGAAGCCTCAATTCAGGGCGGGATGAAATATTTTGAGTTCTGCTGTCAGGTGCTTGAATATGCTGCATTGACATAGTCTGGTGCGTTTTTTTTCTTGTCATATAACCTGCCCAGGTCTGCAGCTCCCTGAGGCAGCTCTGCAGCAGCTGCCTGCCTTCAGGGAGCTTGCTAGAATGCTCGAAGCACCCACCCGCACCCTCACTTATGTCGGTGCCTGCCCTCTTCCCCTCCCACCCCCACTGCTGACAGCACTGAGGCTTTCTCAGTTGATTGGCCAGCCAGCGTGAAATTGAGTTCGGGGGCCAATCGCAGGCGGAAGCCCATCTCGCGTCCACTTCTGGGTCCACCCATCACGCGTACCCAACGAACATAAGATCCAGGCCGCAATGTTCTTAGTGGAGTTGGCAATTTCTACTGGCTAGGGAGTCAAAACTAGGGTACACAATTTCTAAATCAGGGGCCCATCATTTAGGACTGAGATGAGGAGAAATGTCTTCCCACGTTTGTGTATCGTTGGAAGGGTTGTGAATTAGTCAGTGAGTATATTCAAGACAGATGTTGACATATAAGGGAATCAAGGGACATGGGGTTAGGGTGGGAAAGCGGAGCTGAGATAGAAGATCAACCATGAACTTGTTGAATGGTGGAGCAGGCTCACAGGGCCGAATGGCCTACTCCAGCTTCTTATGTTTTAATGTTCTCATTTTATCATGGAGGGCATCGTTGCTAAACCAACTCTCACTTCACCTCATGTCCACGCATAAGTACCTTGTAGTGCGAGCCACTGGCTGATATGCTGCTCTTTCTAGCCCAGAGGTGGCAAAGCCAATTGGCAGGACAGTTGAGATTTTTTACTCAGCTCAGACTAGATACTGAACCTAGGGGTCTTCATGATCTGTAATTGTTCAGTGCTTTGACCACTCTGTAGTATTTTTAAAGGAAGCCGTTGCCCTCAGAATTTAGTTGTTATGGAAACGCATAACAATGACAAAATTCACAGTGCTGTTATCACAACATTATGTGTTGTAGTTATCATCTGTCTAGTAAATGCTCCTGCTGGGAGTGTTAGCAAGTTTGAAGGTGATACATTAATTATATTAATAATTAAAGGAAAGAAAAGCTTGCATTTATATAGCACCTTTCATGACCACCAGATGTCTCAAAGCGCTTTACAGTCAATGAAGTACTTTTGAAGTGTAGTCACTACTGTAATGTAGGAAACATGATAGGTAATTAGTGCACAGCAAGCTCCCACAAACAACAGTGTGATAATGACCAGATAATCTGTTTTTGTGAAGCTGATTGAGATAAGTAGTGACTAGGACACCAGGGAGAACTCCCCTTCACAGTCATGCTGTGGGATCTTTTATATCAACCTGAGACAGTCAGAACATTTCAATCAAATGATGGCATCTCCAGCAGTGCGGCATTCCCTCAGTACTGTGCTGGAGTGTCAGCCTAGATTTTCACACTTAGCTCCTGGAGTGGCACTTGAACCCAAACCCTTCTGCCTCATAGATGAGAGTGTTACCCACTGAACCACCACTGACACCAGCTCTTGTTTGAGCCTATTGCCTCTTCTGCCAGTGTTCACTCTAATTGTGTCTCCTTTCTCTCTGTGCGTGATGAATATGGTTCAACAGATGCAAATACCTTCTAATGCTTTGCCCCAGTGACCTTTCTTCATGATTGACCCTGAACAACAAGATTTAGAGAGAATCACCATCACAATGAGGACAACATTATCACCCGACCACACACACGCATACACTTCAAAATTACACACTCAGGTGTACACACACATGCACATACACGGACCCAGGCTAATCCTCTAGGGGCACACGTTCGAATCCCACTATGGCAGCTGGTGGTATTTAAATTCAATTAATAAAACGTGGAATTGTAAGCTAGACCATGGTGACCATGAATAAGAACCCATCGGATTCACTAATGCCCTTTAGGGAAGGAAATCTACCATCTTAGTGGTCAGGCCTACATGTGACTACAGACCCACAGCAATATGGTTGACTCTTAACTGCCCTCTGAAATGACCTAGCAAGCCACTCAGTTCAGGGACAATTAGGGATGGGCAACAAATGCTGACCTTGCCAGCGACTCCCACATCCCATGAAAGAATAAAGGAAACAAGATATGCTTACTCATATAAACACACACACGTCACTGAATGGTGATCAGCAGAAAGGGAACTGGACTTTCCTTACCTGACAATCATCTGCATTTGGTTCCTCCTGCTGCATGCAAGGCATTGGTCTAACTCCAATGTGGCTTGGAAGTGAATTGTTTGGGGCACATTTATACTTTGAATCCATTAAGAACATTTATGTTCAATGGATGTACATAGTCTTCTTCAATATGAACTATAAAGTCTTACCTGAGTGCTCCAGTTCTTTTTATCTAAGGTTGAATCTGCTAGTGAGGTTTTGTGAACTGTGCTATGAGATTATCAATGTTCAACCCCAACACTATGTCCTATCTCAAATCATTCAAATTTATTCCCACCTCTGCAACATTATCCTCTCCCATTGTCTCACCTCCCTGCACCTCGTCTGAAATCCTCATGTCTTTGTCATCTCTATACTTGCTTTCTCCAGTAGTTTCATACCAGTCTCCTGGGCTCCACCTACATAACTTCAACTGTTTCAGAATTCCTCCACCCAGATCCAGTCTCACTATGTTGCACCCTTTGCTCATCTTGACTCTTGAAACATTGCAAAATCTCACAAAGCTCTCGCCCTCATTTACAAACTCCTGCATGGCCCCTCCCTCCTTACCTCAGCAATGAGCACATGCCTTTTGATTACCTAATTCTGGCCTCCTCTGCTTTCCTGCTCCCTCTATTCCAACAACATTGGCACAGCCCCCATCCAGTCACCTGGGCCTATATTTTCTCCCTAAACCTCTCCCCTTTTGCTATCCCTCTTCCCACTTTCAAAACCTGCCTCAAAATCTCCCATCTACACTCTGAGAATTACCTTGGACTGTTTACTATGCTAAAGGTGTTAAGGGTGCAAGTTGCACTGGCCATTGACTAGATTCAGGTCAAGCCACTGACAGATTTTTCTTGCCAGTCCCTAGGTCACTGGGGTCAACCCTACCAGCCTAGAAACCGGATTCGAGATTGAACCTGGCATCCTAGGTGGCTCCAGTTGAATGCCAAACAGTGTTTTCGCCAACTGAGGCATTTTGGGGGAGTGAAGTAAATAAGATTCAAAAGGGTGTTCAATCCATTTAAAATGCTTAGCAGGCCTTACCTTATTCACAGAGAGAGAAGTCCCTTTATCCAACTAATGGGATTAAGTCCACTGAACTGGAGCTTGCATGAAAAGGCCTGAAATCTAACTAGGGGTCAATCTTGCTGGATTTCAATTCAATTTGTGCTGTGGGGGTGTTTTAGTTGGCCTCTAAGGCCAGTCCAACATGCTCAAATCATCTTTAAAATGCAACAATTGACTATAAGTCACAAATTGATATAACTTCGAGAGAAAACTGGACCTTTTCCTAGCTGGGGAGATCAGTAGATGTGGGAGATCATGTAGGAGTTCTTTGGTGCAGTCGAGTCTAGGGGCAACAAAGCATGGGCAAGGGTTTCAGCAGCAGATGAGCTGAGACAGGGTGAATTTGGGCGATGCTGCAGAGGTGTCTTAGTGATGACTGGGATATGTGGTCAGAAGCTCAGCTCAGCATCAAATGTAACACTGAGGTTGTGAACAGTCAGGTTCAGCACCACACTGTTGCCAGGGATGGAGTCAGTATCCAGGGAACAGAATTTGGAACAGGGGGCCTAACAGACTAGCTTCATATTTCCCAATATTTAATTGGAGGAAATCTCTGTTCATCCAGTACTGGATGTTGGATAAGCAGTCTGATAATTTACTAACAGTGGAGGAGTTGAAAGAGGTGGGGGTGAGGTAGAGCTGGGTGTCATCAGTGTACATGTGAAAACTAACACTGTGCTTTCGGATGGTGTCACTGAGGAGCAGCATGTAGATGAGAAATAGGAGGGGGCCAAGGATAGATCCTTGGGGGGGACACCAGAGGTAACGGTGCAGGAGCAGGAAGAGAAGCCATTTCCAGTGATTCTCTGGCTCCGATTAGATCGATAAGAATGGAATCAGGTGAGAGCAGGTCCCACCCAGCTGGACGACAGTGGAGAGGTGTTGGAGGAGGATGGTGTGGTCAAACCGTGTCAAAGGCTGCAGACAGGTCGAGAAGGAAGAAAAAATAAAATAACATTTGAATTATTCATCAAATGATTTACGATGGGTACTATGTGTAAAAGTTTAAGGGAGCCTCTGTGTACCAAAGAACTGTTAATGAGGCAGTGACCTCAATGGGGACTTTTTGGATTTTTGTATACCTCAGTGCCTTTCTGTGCTGAGGATTTTCCTGGGATTTTTGGATGGTTTTTGTAACCAAACATGTCAGGATTATTGACGTGCTGCTGAATACTGTCACCTATAACTGAAGCATTTCAGCAGAGCAGAAAGATTGCTAAAGAAGCAGGGCTCACAAGGTACACTTGGGAATGGCAAGGCCTCGAACTGCAAACTACAGAGTGCCATGCCAGTTGGCAAGTTAATGTAAAATTCATGATTGGCGTAACTTATAAAGTACCTCAAATGCAATGCTACATAGTGCTGCAAAATGATAAAAGTCATACCAGGGAGATCGGCTGGCACCAGCACCAGACTGCCCACAGCCATCATTATGCCACCAACTGGGCTATGGGCAATTCCCCTGTAGGCTGAGTTAACACAGAGGCAACTGAAGAGCAATGCCATCTGTTGCAAGGATATTTGCAGCCAACATGCAACCTAGGGGCATTACTGCCAGGTGCAGTCGAAGTTACCATGACCTTGTCTCAGCCTCTCGTCTCCCTCCAGAATAGTGTAGGATCTGCAGCCTCAGTAAATCAGCTGGTCGCACAGGTGACAAATGGATTATCCAGAACAGCCAACACTTTTCAGCCATTTTCACACTGGATAGAAATGGCATCATGACAACTGCCCAATATTACTGACCTGCTCTGGGTGGGAGAGGGGACCAGCCATGCAGCCAAGCGGGCATCAGGTGCCTGCTCGTCCCCTCTCATCCACCTGGAGCTCACTTGGTGCCACCTTCTCAAGCTCATTAGCTGCAGCCCATTTCATGAATATGAGTGAAAAGGGAGATAATACATACAGGCTTGAGTGGTACAGGCCCTCTGCTTGGGAGAGGCCTGGATATAACAACAGGAGGAGGCCTTTCAGCCCCTCCACCCTGTTCCACCATTCAACTGAATCATGCCTGATCTCCATTCTAACTCCAGCCACCTGCCTTGGTTCAATAACACTTAATACTTTTAACTAACAAAAAAACTTGCTGATCTCAGTATTCAAATTTATAATTGAACCCCAGCCTCAATAGTTGTCAGGGGAGAGAGTTTCAGATTTCTACAATATTTTGTGTGAATAAGTGCTTCCTGACATCCCCACTAAATGGTCTATCTCTAATGTCAAGGTTTACCATACTCTCACTTCTCAATGCGATTAAAAGCAAGAATATTCAATGTGATACCCCAAAAGTGGGCGAATAATCGATTTACAGAATAGAGAATTGCTACATTGTAGATGAGCTGATAATGGGCAGGAAGTTAAGTAGTGGTATGGCAGATGTAAGAAATGCAGAGGCACCCATGTTTTGTATTCAAATAGCACAGATGCGATAAGATATCCAAAACGCTCGATATGCACGTGTCCTCCATATAGCACAGTCAGTGATATGAAGTCTCGTCTGAGTAAACACAGATATACAGATTAGCAAACCTGATTGAGATACCACACGGATCATCCATGTGCGACAGCAAGGTATCTTGGCCCATCATGGCTGGATAGAGAACATTGTGGAAACATTCCCAGTTTGATATTATGGGACATAACGAACAAAGCATTTGCTCGGATCCACACATTCCAATCATTTGTCTGAATTTTATATTTCCTGATAACTTGAGGCTATAAAATGTCATCAGCTGTTCACTATCAGGATATTATTTTAAAAGACAAACAGCCTGCAGTTGTGAAGAAATTTCTGAACCACATATGTTCAAATCATTGCTCCAGTCTCTTATCACGAACATTACCAAAGGTATGAAATGACCAATGACAGCAGAGGGTGCGCTTAGCAAAGTGAGGGACATACCTGCTGAACCGTGAAATATCTCCTTAGGTCAGGCATCCAGTGTCCCCAACAAACACTCCCGGGCAGGTACAGCACGGGGTTAGATACAGTGTAAAGCTCCCTGGACACTGTCCCCATCAAACACTCCCAGGACAGCTACAGCACAGGGTTAGATACAGATTAAATCTCCCTCTACACTGTCCACATCAAACACTCCCAGGACAGGTACAGCACGGGGTTAGATACAGATTAAAGCTCCATCTACACTGTCCCCATCAAACACTCCCAGGGCAGGTACAGCACGGGATTAGACATAGAGTAAAGCTCCCTCTACACTGTTCCCATCAAATAATCCCAGGACAGTTACAGCACTGGGTTAGACACAGAGTAAAGCTCCCTCTACACCCTTCTCATCAAACACTCTCAGGACAGGTACAGCACGGGATTAGATACAGAGTAAAGCTCCCTCCACACTGTCCCCATCAAACACTCCCAGCACAGCTACAGCATGGGGTTAGATACAGAGTAAAGCCCCCTCTACACTGGCCCCATCAAACACTCCCAGGACAGGTACAGAACGCGGTTAGATACAGAGTAATGCTCCATCTACACTGTCCCCATCAAACACTCCCAGGACAGGGACAGCACAGGGTTAGATACAGAGTAAAGCTCCCTCTACACTGTCCCCATCAAACAGTCCCAGGACAGCTACAACATGGAGTTAGATACAGGGTAAAGCTCCCTCTACACTGTCCCCATCAAACACTCCCTGGAAAGGGACAGCACAGGGTTAGATACAGAGTAAAGCTCTCTCTACACTGTCCCCATCAAACAATCCCAGGACAGCTACAGCACAGGGTTAGATACAGAGTAAAGCTCCCTCTATACTGTCCCCATCAAACACTCCCAGGACAGGTACAGCACGGGGTTAGATACAGAGTAAAGCTCCCTCTACACTGTCCCCATCAAACACTCCCAGGGCAGCTACAGCACGGGGTTAGATACAGAGTAAAGCTCTCTCTACACTGTCACCAACAAACACTACCAGGACAGGGAGAGCAAGAGGTTAGATACAGAGTAAAGCTCCCTCTACACTGTCCCCATCAAACACTCCCAGGGCAGGTACAGAAGGGGGTTAGATACAAAGTAAAGCTCCCTCTACACCCTTCTCATCAAACACTCCCAGGGCAGGTACAGCACGGGGTTAGATACAGAGTAAAGCTCCCTCCACACTGTCCCCATCAAACACTGCCAGGACAGCGACAGCACGGGGTTAGATACAGAGCAAAGGTCCCTCTACACTGTCCCCATCAAGCACTCCCTGGACAGGTACAGCACGGGGTTAGATACAGAGTAAAGCTCTCTCTACACTGTCACCAACAAACACTCCCAGGACAGGGAGTGCAAGAGGTTAGATACAGAGTAAAGCTTCCTCTACACTGTCCCCATCAAACATACCCAGGACAGATACAGCACAGGGTTAGATACAGAGTAAAGCTCCCTCTACACTGTCCCCATCAAACACTCCCAGGACTTGTACAGCATGGGGTTATATACAGAGTAAAGCTCCCTCTACACTGTCCCCATCAAACACTCCCAGGACAGGTACAGCACGGGGTTAGATACAGAGTAAAGCTACCTCTACACTGTCCCCTTCAAACACTCCCAGGACAGGTACAGCACAGGGTTAGATACAGAGTAAAGCTCCCTCTACACTGTCCCCATCAAACAGTCCCAGGACAGGTACAGCACGGGTTCAGATACAGAGTAAAGCTCCCTCTACACTGTCTGCATCAAACACTCCCAGGACAGCTACAGCACGGGGTTAGATACAGAGCAAAGGTCCCTCTACACTGTCCCCATCAAGCACTCCCTGGACAGGTACAGCACGGGGTTAGATACAGAGTAAAGCTCTCTCTACACTGTCACCAACAAACACTCCCAGGTCAGGGAGTGCAAGAGGTTAGATACAGAGTAAAGCTTCCTCTACACTGTCCCCATCAAACATACCCAGGACAGATACAGCACAGGGTTAGATACAGAGTAAAGCTCCCTCTACAATGTCCCCATCAAACACTCCCAGGACTTGTACAGCACGGGGTTATATACAGAGTAAAGCTCCCTCTACACTGTCCCCATCAAACACTCCCAGGACAGGTACAGCACGGGGTTAGATACAGAGTTATGCTCCCTCTACACTGTCCCCATCAAACACACCCAGGACAGGAACAGCACGGGGTTAGATACAGAGTAACGCTCCCTCTATACTGTCCCCATCAAACACTCCCAGGACAGGTACAGCACGGGGTTAGATACAGAGTAAAGCTACCTCTACACTGTCCCCTTCAAACACTCCCAGGACAGGTACAGCACAGGGTTAGATACAGAGTAAAGCTCCCTCTACACTGTCCCCATCAAACAGTCCCAGGACAGGTACAGCACGGGTTTAGATACAGAGTAAAGCTCCCTCTACACTGTCCCCATCAAACACTCCCAGGACAGGGACAGCACGGGGTTAGATACAGAGTAAAGCTCCTTCTACACTGTCCGCATCAAACACTCCCAGGAGAGGTACAGCACAGGGTTAGATACAGAGTAAAGCTCCCTCTACACTGTCCCCATCAAACAGTCCCAGGGCAGGTACAGTACAGGGTTAGATACAGAGTAAAGCTCCCTCTACACTGTCCCCATCAACACTTCCAGGACAGGTACCGCACGGGGTTAGATACAGAGTAAAGCTCCCACTACACTGTCCCCATCAAACACTCCCAGGACAGGTACAGCACGGGGTTAGATACAGAGTAAATCTCCCACTACACTGTCCCCATCAAACACTCCCAAGACAGGGAGAGCAAGAGGTTACATTTAGCGCAAAGCCCCCTCTACACTGTCCCCAGCGTTGTCATGCCGCTGCCAGGGATCCACGGAAATGGTCCACTGCTATGAATTGTGGAGTAAAGGGAAGCAATCGTTGTGGGGTCGGAGTGGAGAGTGGAGCAGTTAAGGTATCTTTTTGGTGTTTGTGGACCATTTTAGACTAGGCAAATGGTGTCAGTGTGTACAGTGTGCTTTACATAGTTACAGAAGAATCATTTCACTGTGCTTGTACTACCAGGAGGTGAGTCATACTGGAAGAGAGCACAGGTTGAAGAGTCAATGCTATACAGCACTATCTCCTACTCATGATCCCTCGGTACCATGATGCCTTTTATGTCTTCCTGAGAGAGCAGACGGTGTCTAGGTTAAAAACAGGCTTGACAACCCCAGGGCTGTGGGCCCCAACCCACTACCTCCTGATTGATTCCTCCTGAGATAAAATATCCAAACCTCCCGAGCCGAGGTGGTGAGTGATTGAGTCTGGGTGGGTGAGTCCGTGTGAGTGAGTGTGTGTGAGTGAGTGAATGTGAGTGAATCTGGCTGCATGAGTGTGTGGGTCTGTGTTAGTGAGTGAGTGTGAGTGAATGTGGCTGAGTGAGTGTGAGTGGGTCTGAGTTAGTGAGTGAATGTGAGTGAATGAGGCTGAGTGAGTGCGAGTGGGTGTGTGTTAGTGAGTGAATGTGAGTGAATGTGGCTGAGTGAGTGTGGTGGTGTGTGTTAGTGAGTGAATGTGAGTGAATGTGGCTGAGTGAGAGTCAGTGGGTGTGTGTTAGTGAGTGAATGTGAGTGAATGTGGATGAGTGAGTGTGTGTGGGTGTGTGTTAGTGAGTGAATGTGGCTGAGTGAATCTGTGGGTGTGTGTTAGTGAGTGAATGTGAGTGAATGTGGCTGAGTGAGTGTGAGTGGGTCAGGGTGAGTCAGTGAATGTGAGTGAATGAGGCTGAGTGAGTGTGTGGGTGTGTGTTAGTGAGTGAATGATAGTGAATGTGGCTGTGTGAGTGTGATTGGGTCTGTGTTAGTGAGTGACTGTGAGTGAATGTGGCTGTGAGTGTGTGGGTGTGTGTTAGTGAGTGAATGTGAGTGAATGTGGCTGAGTGAGTGTGTGGGTCTGTGTTAGTGAGTGAATGTGAGTGACTGTGGCTGAGTGAGTGTGTGGGTGTGTGTTAGTGAGTGAATGAGAGTGAATGTGGCTGTGTGAGTGTGAGTGGGTCTGTTTTAGTGAGTGAATGTGAGTGAATGTGGCTGAGTGAGAGTGTGTGGGTGTTTGTTAGTGCGTGAATGTGACTGAATGTGGCTGAGTGAGTGTAAGTGGGTCTGTGTTAGTGAGAGAATGTGAGTGAATGTGGCTGAGTGAGTGTGTGGGTGTGTTTTAGTGAGTGAATGTGAGTTAATGTGGCTGAGTGAGTGTGTGGGTGTGTGTTAGTGAGTAAATGTGAATGAATGTGGTTGAGTGAGTGTGTGTGGGTGAGTGTTAGTGAGTGAATGTGAGTGAATGTGGCTGAGTGAGTATCAGATGGTCTGTGTTAGTGAGTGAATGTGAGTGAATGTGGCTGAGTGAGTGTGTGAATTTGTGTTAGTGTGTGAATGTGAGTGAATGTGGCTGAGTGAGTGTGTGAGTGTGTGTTAGTGAGTGAATGTGAGTGAATGTGGCTGAGTGAGTGTGTGGGCGTGTGTTAGTGAGTGAATGTAAGTGAATGTGGCAGTGTGAGTGTGAGTGGGTCTGTGTTAGTGAGTGAAAGTGGTTGAGTGAGTGTGTGGGTGTGTGTTATTGAGTAAATGTGAGCGAATGAAGCTGAGTGAGTGTATGTGTGTGTGTGTGTTAGTGAGTAAATGTGAGTGAATGTGGCTGAGTGAGTGTGTGGGTCTGTGTTAGTGAGTGAATGTGGCTGAGTGAGTGTGTGGGTCTGTGTTAGTGAGTGAATGTGAGTGAATGTGGCTGAGTGAGTGTGTGGGTGTGTGTTAGTGAGTGAATGTCAGTGAATGTGGCTGAGTGAGTGTGTGGGTGTGTGTTCGTGAGTGAATGTGAGTGACTGTGGCTGAGTGAGTGTGTGGGTCTGTGTTAGTGAGTGAATGTGAGTGAATGTGGCTGAGTGAGTGTGACTGGGTCTGTGTTAGTGAGTGACTGTGAGTGAATGTGGCTGTGAGTGTGTGGGTGTGTGTTAGTGAGTGAATGTGAGTGAATGTGGCTGAGTGAGAGTCTGTGGGCGTGTGTTAGTGAGTGAATGTGAGTGAATGTGGATGAGTGAGTGTGTGTGGGTGTGTGTTAGTGAGTGAATGTGGCTGAGTGAGTGTGTGGGTGTGTGTTAGTGAGTGAATGTGAGTGAATGTGGCTGAGTGAGTGTGAGTGGGTCAGGGTGAGTCAGTGAATGTGAGTGAATGAGGCTGAGTGAGTGTGTGAGTGTGTGTTAGTGAGTGAATGTAAGTGAATGTGGCTGAGTGAGTGTGTGGGTGTGTGTTAGTGAGTGAATGAGAGTGAATGTGGCTCTGTGAGTGTGATTGGGTCTGTGTTAGTGAGTGACTGTGAGTGAATGTGGCTGTGAGTGTGTGGGTGTGTGTTAGTGAGTGAATGTGAGTGAATGTGGCTGAGTGAGTGTGTGGGTCTGTGTTAGTGAGTGAATGTGAGTGACTGTGGCTGAGTGAGTGTGTGGGTGTGTGTTAGTGAGTGAATGAGAGTGAATGTGGCTGTCTGAGTGTGAGTGGTTCTGTTTTAGTGAGTGAATGTGAGTGAATGTGGCTGAGTGAGAGTGTGTGGGTGTTTGTTAGTGCGTGAATGTGACTGAATGTGGCTGAGTGAGTGTTAGTGGGTCTGTGTTAGTGAGAGAATGTGAGTGAATGTGGCTGAGTGAGTGTGTGGGTGTGTTTTAGTGAGTGAATGTGAGTGAATGTGGCTGAGTGAGTGTGTGGGTGTGTAATAGTGAGTGAATGTGAGTGAATGTGGCTGAGTGAGTGTGTGAATTTGTGTTAGTGTGTGAATGTGAGTGAATGTGGCTGAGTGAGTGTGTGAGTGTGTGTTAGTGAGTGAATGTGAGTGAATGTGGCTGAGTGAGTGTGTGGGCGTGTGTTAGTGAGTGAATGTAAGTGAATGTGGCAGTGTGAGTGTGAGTGGGTCTGTGTTAGTGAGTGAAAGTGGTTGAGTGAGTGTGTGGGTGTGTGTTATTGAGTAAATGTGAGCGAATGAAGCTGAGTGAGTGTGTGTGTGTGTGTGTGTGTTAGTGAGTAAATGTGAGTGAATGTGGCTGAGTGAGTGTGTGGGTCTGTGTTAGTGAGTGAATGTGGCTGAGTGAGTGTGTGGGTCTGTGTTAGTGAGTGAATGTGAGTGAATGTGGCTGAGTGAGTGTGTGGGTGTGTGTTCGTGAGTGAATGTGAGTGTGGCTGAGTGAGTGTGTGGGTCTGTGTTAGTGAGTGAATGTGAGTGAATGTGGCTGAGTGAGTGTGACTGGGTCTGTGTTAGTGAGTGACTGTGAGTGAATGTGGCTGTGAGTGTGTGGGTGTGTGTTAGTGAGTGAATGTGAGTGAATGTGGCTGAGTGAGAGTCTGTGGGCGTGTGTTAGTGAGTGAATGTGAGTGAATGTGGATGAGTGAGTGTGTGTGGGTGTGTGTTAGTGAGTGAATGTGGCTGAGTGAGTGTGTGGGTGTGTGTTAGTGAGTGAATGTGAGTGAATGTGGCTGAGTGAGTGTGAGTGGGTCAGGGTGAGTCAGTGAATGTGAGTGAATGAGGCTGAGTGAGTGTGTGAGTGTGTGTTAGTGAGTGAATGTAAGTGAATGTGGCTGAGTGAGTGTGTGGGTGTGTGTATAGTGAGTGAATGAGAGTGAATGTGGCTCTGTGAGTGTGATTGGGTCTGTGTTAGTGAGTGACTGTGAGTGAATGTGGCTGTGAGTGTGTGGGTGTGTGTTAGTGAGTGAATGTGAGTGAATGTGGCTGAGTGAGTGTGTGGGTCTGTGTTAGTGAGTGAATGTGAGTGACTGTGGCTGAGTGAGTGTGTGCGTGTGTGTTAGTGAGTGAATGAGAGTGAATGTGGCTGTGTGAGTGTGAGTGGGTCTGTTTTAGTGAGTGAATGTGAGTGAATGTGGCTGAGTGAGAGTGTGTGGGTGTTTGTTAGTGCGTGAATGTGACTGAATGTGGCTGAGTGAGTGTTAGTGGGTCTGTGTTAGTGAGAGAATGTGAGTGAATGTGGCTGAGTGAGTGTGTGGGTGTGTTTTAGTGAGTGAATGTGAGTTAATGTGGCTGAGTGAGTGTGAGGGTGTGTTATAGTGAGTGAATGTGAGTGAATGTGGCTGAGTGAGTGTGTGGGTGTGTGTTAGTGAGTAAATGTGAATGAATGTGGTTGAGTGAGTGTGTGTGGGTGTGTGTTAGTGAGTAAATGTGAATGAATGTGGTTGAGTGAGTGTGTGTGGGTGTGTGTTAGTGAGTGAATGTGAGTGAATGTGGCTGAGTGAGTATGAGTTGGTCTGTGTTAGTGAGTGAATGTGAGTGAATGTGGCTGAGTGAGTGTGTGAATTTGTGTTAGTGTGTGAATGTGAGTGAATGTGGCTGAGTGAGTGTGTGAGTGTGTGTTAGTGAGGGAATGTGAGTGAATGTGGCTGACTGAGTGTGTGGGCGTGTGTTAGTGAGTGAATGTAAGTGAATGTGGCAGTGTGAGTGTGAGTGGGTCTGTGTTAGTGAGTGAAAGTGGTTGAGTGAGTGTGTGGGTGTGTGTTATTGAGTAAATGTGAGCGAATGAAGCTGAGTGAGTGTGTGTGTGTGTGTGTGTGTTAGTGAGTGAATGTGAGTGAATGTGGCTGAATTAGTGTGAGTGGGTCTGTGTAAGTGAGTGAATGTGAGTGAATGTGGCTGAGTGAGTGTGTGGGTCTGTGTTAGTGAGTGAATGTGGCTGAGTGAGTGCGTGGGTCTGTGTTAGTGAGAGAATGTGAGTGAATGTGGCTGAGTGAGTGTGTGGGTGTGTTTTAGTGAGTGAATGTGAGTTAATGTGGCTGAGTGAGTGTGTGGGTGTGTTATAGTGAGTGAATGTGAGTGAATGTGGCTGAGTGAGTGTGTGGGTGTGTGTTAGTGAGTAAATGTGAATGAATGTGGCTGAGTGAGTGTGAGTGGGTCAGGGTGAGTCAGTGAATGTGAGTGAATGAGGCTGAGTGAGTGTGTGAGTGTGTGTTAGTGAGTGAATGTAAGTGAATGTGGCTGAGTGAGTGTGTGGGTGTGTGTTAGTGAGTGAATGAGAGTGAATGTGGCTCTGTGAGTGTGATTCGGTCTGTGTTAGTGAGTGACTGTGAGTGAATGTGGCTGTGAGTGTGTGGGTGTGTGTTAGTGAGTGAATGTGAGTGAATGTGGCTGAGTGAGTGTGTGGGTGTGTGTTAGTGAGTGAATGTGAGTGACTGTGGCTGAGTGAGTGTGTGGGTGTGTGTTAGTGAGTGAATGAGAGTGAATGTGGCTGTGTGAGTGTGAGTGGGTCTGTTTTAGTGAGTGAATGTGAGTGAATGTGGCTGAGTGAGAGTGTGTGGGTGTTTGTTAGTGCGTGAATGTGACTGAATGTGGCTGAGTGAGTGTTAGTGGGTCTGTGTTAGTGAGAGAATGTGAGTGAATGTGGCTGAGTGAGTGTGTGGGTGTGTTTTAGTGAGTGAATGTGAGTTAATGTGGCTGAGTGAGTGTGTGGGTGTGTTATAGTGAGTGAATGTGAGTGAATGTGGCTGAGTGAGTGTGTGGGTGTGTGTTAGTGAGTAAATGTGAATGAATGTGGTTGAGTGAGTGTGTGTGGGTGTGTGTTAGTGAGTAAATGTGAATGAATGTGGTTGAGTGAGTGTGTATGGGTGTGTGTTAGTGAGTGAATGTGAGTGAATGTGGCTGAGTGAGTATGAGTTGGTCTGTGTTAGTGAGTGAATGTGAGTGAATGTGGCTGAGTGAGTGTGTGAATTTGTGTTAGTGTGTGAATGTGAGTGAGTGTGGCTGAGTGAGTGTGTGAGTGTGTGTTAGTGAGGGAATGTGAGTGAATGTGGCTGACTGAGTGTGTGGGCGTGTGTTAGTGAGTGAATGTAAGTGAATGTGGCAGTGTGAGTGTGAGTGGGTCTGTGTTAGTGAGTGAAAGTGGTTGAGTGAGTGTGTGGGTGTGTGTTATTGAGTAAATGTGAGCGAATGAAGCTGAGTGATTGTGTGTGTGTGTGTTAGTGAGTGAATGTGAGTGAATGTGGCTGAATTAGTGTGAGTGGGTCTGTGTAAGTGAGTGAATGTGAGTGAATGTGGCTGAGTGAGTGTGTGGGTCTGCGTTAGTGAGTGAATGTGGCTGAGTGAGTGCGTGGGTCTGTGTTAGTGAGTGAATGTGAGTGAATGTGGCTGAGTGAGTGTGTGGGTGTGTGTCAGTGAGTGAATGTCAGTGAATGTGGCTGAGTGAGTGTGTGGGTGTGTGTTCGTGAGTGAATGTGAGTGACTGTGGCTGAGTGAGTGTGTGGGTCTGTGTTAGTGAGTGAATGTGAGTGAATGTGGCTGAGTGAGTTTGTGGGTGTGTGTTAGTGAGTGAGTGTGAGTGAATGTGGCTGTGTGAGTGTGACTGGGTCTGTGTTAGTGAGTGACTGTGAGTGAATGTGGCTGTGAGTGTGTGGGTGTGTGTTAGTGAGTGAATGTGGCTGAGTGAGAGTGTGGGTGTGTGTTAGTGAGTGAATGTGAGTGACTGTGGCTGAGTGAGTGTGTGGGTGTGTGTTAGTGACTGAATGAGAGTGAATGTGGCTGTGTGAGTGTGCGTGGGTCTGTGTTAGTGAGTGAATGTGAGTGAAAGTGGCTGAGTGAGAGTGTGTGGGTGATTGTTAGCGCATGAATGTGATTGAATGTGGCTGAGTGAGTGTGTGGGTGTGCTTTAGTCAGTGAATGTGAGTTAATGTGGCTGAGTGAGTGTGTGGGTGTGTGTTAGTGAGTAAATGTGAGTGAATGTGGTTGAGTGAGTGTGTGTGGGTGTGTGTTAGTGAGTGAATGTGAGTGAATGTGGCTGAGTGAGTGTGAGTGGGTCTGTGTTAGTGAGTGAAAGTGAGTGAATGTGGCTGAGTGAGTGTGTGAATTTGTGTTAGTGTGTGAATGTGAGTGAATGTGGCTGAGTGAGTGTGTGAGTGTGTGTTAGTGAGTGAATGTGAGTGAATGTGGCTGAGTGAGTGTGTGGGCGTGTGTTAGTGAGTGAATGTAAGTGAATGCGGCTGTGTGAGTGTGAGTGGGTCTGTGTTAGTGAGTGAAAGTGGTTGAGTGAGTGTGTGGGTGTGTGTTATTGAGTCAATGTGAGCGAATGTAGCTGAGTGAGTGTGTGTGTGTGTGGGTGTTAGTGAGTGAATGTGAGTGAATGTGGATGAGTGAGTGTGTGTGGGTGTGTGTTAGTGAGTGAATGTGGCTGAGTGAGTGTGTGGGTGTGTGTTAGTGAGTGAATGTGAGTGAATGTGGCTGAGTGAGTGTGTGGGTGTGTGTTAGTGAGTGAATGAGAGTGAATGTGGCTGTGTGAGTGTGATTGGGTCTGTGTTAGTGAGTGAATGTGAGTGAATGTGGCTGAGTGAGTGTGTGGGTCTGTGTTAGTGAGTGAATGTGAGTGACTGTGGCTGAGTGAGTGTGTGGGTGTGTGATAGTGAGTGAATGAGAGTGAATGTGGCTGTGTGAGTGTGAGTGGGTCTGTGTTAGTGAGTGAATGTGAGTGAATGTGGCTGAGTGAGTGTGTGGGTCTGTGTTAGTGAGTGAATGTGAGTGACTGTGGCTGAGTGAGAGTGTGTGGGTGTGTGTTAGTGAGTGAATGTGAGTGAATGTGGCTGAGTGAGTGTGTGGGTGTGTTTTAGTGAGTGAATGCGAGTTAATGTGGCTGAGTGAGTGTGTGGGTGTGTTATCGTGAGTGAATGTGAGTGAATGTGGCTGAGTGAGTGTGTGGGTGTGTGTTATTGAGTAAATGTGAATGAATGTGGTTGAGTGAGTGTGTGTGGGTGTGTGTTAGTGAGTGAATGCGAGTGAATGTGGCTGAGTGAGTATGAGTTGGTCTGTGTTAGTGAGTGAATGTGAGTGAATGTGGCTGAGTGAGTGTGTGAATTTGTGTTAGTGAGTGAATGTGAGTGAATGTGGCTGAGTGAGTGTGTGGGCGTGTGTTAGTGAGTGAATGTAAGTGAATGTGGCAGTGTGAGTGTGAGTGGGTCTGTGTTAGTGAGTGAAAGTGGTTGAGTGAGTGTGTGGGTGTGTGTTATTGAGTCAATGTGAGCGAATGTAGCTGAGTGAGTGTGTGTGTGTGTGTGTTAGTGAGTGAATGTGAGTGAATGTGGATGAGTGAGTGTGTGTGGGTGTGTGTTAGTGAGTGAATGTGGCTGAGTGAGTGTGTGGGTGTGTGTTAGTGAGTGAATGAGAGTGAATGTGGCTCTGTGAGTGTGATTCGGTCTGTGTTAGTGAGTGACTGTGAGTGAATGTGGCTGTGAGTGTGTGGGTGTGTGTTAGTGAGTGAATGTGAGTGAATGTGGCTGAGTGAGTGTGTGGGTGTGTGTTAGTGAGTGAATGTGAGTGACTGTGGCTGAGTGAGTGTGTGGGTGTGTGTTAGTGAGTGAATGAGAGTGAATGTGGCTGTGTGAGTGTGAGTGGGTCTGTTTTAGTGAGTGAATGTGAGGGAATGTGGCTGAGTGAGAGTGTGTGGGTGTTTGTTAGTGCGTGAATGTGACTGAATGTGGCTGAGTGAGTGTTAGTGGGTCTGTGTTAGTGAGAGAATGTGAGTGAATGTGGCTGAGTGAGTGTGTGGGTGTGTTTTAGTGAGTGAATGTGAGTTAATGTGGCTGAGTGAGTGTGTGGGTGTGTTATAGTGAGTGAATGTGAGTGAATGTGGCTGAGTGAGTGTGTGGGTGTGTGTTAGTGAGTAAATGTGAATGAATGTGGTTGAGTGAGTGTGTGTGGGTGTGTGTTAGTGAGTAAATGTGAATGAATGTGGTTGAGTGAGTGTGTATGGGTGTGTGTTAGTGAGTGAATGTGAGTGAATGTGGCTGAGTGAGTATGAGTTGGTCTGTGTTAGTGAGTGAATGTGAGTGAATGTGGCTGAGTGAGTGTGTGAATTTGTGTTAGTGTGTGAATGTGAGTGAGTGTGGCTGAGTGAGTGTGTGAGTGTGTGTTAGTGAGGGAATGTGAGTGAATGTGGCTGACTGAGTGTGTGGGCGTGTGTTAGTGAGTGAATGTAAGTGAATGTGGCAGTGTGAGTGTGAGTGGGTCTGTGTTAGTGAGTGAAAGTGGTTGAGTGAGTGTGTGGGTGTGTGTTATTGAGTAAATGTGAGCGAATGAAGCTGAGTGATTGTGTGTGTGTGTGTGTTAGTGAGTGAATGTGAGTGAATGTGGCTGAATTAGTGTGAGTGGGTCTGTGTAAGTGAGTGAATGTGAGTGAATGTGGCTGAGTGAGTGTGTGGGTCTGTGTTAGTGAGTGAATGTGGCTGAGTGAGTGCGTGGGTCTGTGTTAGTGAGTGAATGTGAGTGAATGTGGCTGAGTGAGTGTGTGGGTGTGTGTTAGTGAGTGAATGTCAGTGAATGTGGCTGAGTGAGTGTGTGGGTGTGTGTTCGTGAGTGAATGTGAGTGACTGTGGCTGAGTGAGTGTGTGGGTCTGTGTTAGTGAGTGAATGTGAGTGAATGTGGCTGAGTGAGTTTGTGGGTGTGTGTTAGTGAGTGAGTGTGAGTGAATGTGGCTGTGTGAGTGTGACTGGGTCTGTGTTAGTGAGTGACTGTGAGTGAATGTGGCTGTGAGTGTGTGGGTGTGTGTTAGTGAGTGAATGTGGCTGAGTGAGAGTGTGGGTGTGTGTTAGTGAGTGAATGTGAGTGACTGTGGCTGAGTGAGTGTGTGGGTGTGTGTTAGTGACTGAATGAGAGTGAATGTGGCTGTGTGAGTGTGCGTGGGTCTGTGTTAGTGAGTGAATGTGAGTGAATGTGGCTGAGTGAGAGTGTGTGGGTGATTGTTAGTGCGTGAATGTGATTGAATGTGGCTGAGTGAGTGTGTGGGTGTGCTTTAGTCAGTGAATGTGAGTTAATGTGGCTGAGTGAGTGTGTGGGTGTGTGTTAGTGAGTAAATGTGAGTGAATGTGGTTGAGTGAGTGTGTGTGGGTGTGTGTTAGTGAGTGAATGTGAGTGAATGTGGCTGAGTGAGTGTGAGTGGGTCTGTGTTAGTGAGTGAAAGTGAGTGAATGTGGCTGAGTGAGTGTGTGAATTTGTGTTAGTGTGTGAATGTGAGTGAATGTGGCTGAGTGAGTGTGTGAGTGTGTGTTAGTGAGTGAATGTGAGTGAATGTGGCTGAGTGAGTGTGTGTGGGTGTGTGTTAGTGAGTGAATGTGGCTGAGTGAGTGTGTGGGTGTGTGTTAGTGAGTGAATGTGAGTGAATGTGGCTGAGTGAGTGTGTGGGTGTGTGTTAGTGAGTGAATGAGAGTGAATGTGGCTGTGTGAGTGTGATTGGGTCTGTGTTAGTGAGTGAATGTGAGTGAATGTGGCTGAGTGAGTGTGTGGGTCTGTGTTAGTGAGTGAATGTGAGTGACTGTGGCTGAGTGAGTGTGTGGGTGTGTGTTAGTGAGTGAATGAGAGTGAATGTGGCTGTGTGAGTGTGAGTGGGTCTGTTTTAGTGAGTGAATGTGAGTGACTGTGGCTGAGTGAGTGTGTGTGGGTGTGTGTTAGTGAGTGAATGTGAGTGAATGTGGCTGAGTGAGTGTGTGGGTGTGTTTTAGTGAGTGAATGCGAGTTAATGTGGCTGAGTGAGTGTGTGGGTGTGTTATCGTGAGTGAATGTGAGTGAATGTGGCTGAGTGAGTGTGTGGGTGTGTGTTATTGAGTAAATGTGAATGAATGTGGTTGAGTGAGTGTGTGTGGGTGTGTGTTAGTGAGTGAATGTGAGTGAATGTGGCTGAGTGAGTATGAGTTGGTCTGTGTTAGTGAGTGAATGTGAGTGAATGTGGCTGAGTGAGTGTGTGAATTTGTGTTAGTGAGTGAATGTGAGTGAATGTGGCTGAGTGAGTGTGTGGGCGTGTGTTAGTGAGTGAATGTAAGTGAATGTGGCAGTGTGAGTGTGAGTGGGTCTGTGTTAGTGAGTGAAAGTGGTTGAGTGAGTGTGTGGGTGTGTGTTATTGAGTCAATGTGAGCGAATGTAGCTGAGTGAGTGTGTGTGTGTGTGTGTTAGTGAGTGAATGTGAGTGAATGTGGATGAGTGAGTGTGTGTGGGTGTGTGTTAGTGAGTGAATGTGGCTGAGTGAGTGTGTGGGTGTGTGTTAGTGAGTGAATGTGAGTGAATGTGGCTGAGTGAGTGTGAGTGGGTCTGTGTTAGTGAGTGAATGTGAGTGAATGTGGCTGAGTGAGTGTGTGAATTTGTGTTAGTGTGTGAATGTGAGTGAATGTGGCTGAGTGAGTGTGTGAGTGTGTGTTAGTGAGTGAATGTGAGTGAATGTGGCTGAGTGAGTGTGTGGGCGTGTGTTAGTGAGTGAATGTAAGTGAATGCGGCTGTGTGAGTGTGAGTGGGTCTGTGTTAGTGAGTGAAAGTGGTTGAGTGAGTGTGTGGGTGTGTGTTATTGAGTCAATGTGAGCGAATGTAGCTGAGTGAGTGTGTGTGTGTGTGGGTGTTAGTGAGTGAATGTGAGTGAATGTGGATGAGTGAGTGTGTGTGGGTGTGTGTTAGTGAGTGAATGTGGTTGAGTGAGTGTGTGGGTGTGTGTTAGTGAGTGAATGTGAGTGAATGTGGCTGAGTGAGTGTGTGGGTGTGTGTTAGTGAGTGAATGTGAGTGACTGTGGCTGAGTGAGTGTGTGGGTGTGTGTTAGTGAGTGAATGAGAGTGAATGTGGCTGTGTGAGTGTGAGTGGGTCTGTTTTAGTGAGTGAATGTGAGTGACTGTGGCTGAGTGAGTGTGTGTGGGTGTGTGTTAGTGAGTGAATGTGAGTGAATGTTGGTGAGTGAGTGTGTGGGTGTGTTTTAGTGAGTGAATGCGAGTTAATGTGGCTGAGTGAGTGTGTGGGTGTGTTATCGTGAGTGAATGTGAGTGAATGTGGCTGAGTGAGTGTGTGGGTGTGTGTTAGTGAGTAAATGTGAATGAATGTGGTTGAGTGAGTGTGTGTGGGTGTGTGTTAGTGAGTGAATGTGAGTGAATGTGGCTGAGTGAGTATGAGTTGGTCTGTGTTAGTGAGCGAATGCGAGTGAATGTGGCTGAGTGAGTGTGTGAATTTGTGTTAGTGAGTGAATGTGAGTGAATGTGGCTGAGTGAGTGTGTGGGCGTGTGTTAGTGAGTGAATGTAAGTGAATGTGGCAGTGTGAGTGTGAGTGGGTCTGTGTTAGTGAGTGAAAGTGGTTGAGTGAGTGTGTGGGTGTGTGTTATTTAGTCAATGTGAGCGAATGTAGCTGAGTGAGTGTGTGTGTGTGTGTGTGTTAGTGAGTGAATGTGAGTGAATGTGGATGAGTGAGTGTGTGTGGGTGTGTGTTAGTGAGTGAATGTGGCTGAGTGAGTGTGTGGGTGTGTGTTAGTGAGTGAATGTGAGTGAATGTGGCTGAGTGAGTGTGAGTGGGTCAGTTAGAGTCAGTGAATGTGAGTGAATGAGGCTGTGTGAGTGTGTGAGTGTGTGTTAGTGAGTGAATGTGAGTGAATGTGGCTGACTGAGTGTGTGGGTGTGTGTTAGTGAGTGAATGTAAGTGAATGTGGCTGAGTGAGTGTGTGGGTGTGTGTTAGTGAGTGAATGTGAGTGAATGTGGCTGAGTGAGTGTGTGGGTGTGTGTTAGTGAGTGAATGAGAGTGAGTGTGGCTGTGTGAGTGTGATTGGGTCTGTGTAAGTGAGTGACTGTGAGTGAATGTGGCTGTGAGTGTGTGGGTGTGTGTTAGTGAGTGAATGTGAGTGATCGAGGCTGAGTGAGTGTGTGGGTGTGTGTTAGTGAGTGAATGTGAGTGACTGTGGCTGAGTGAGTGTGTGGGTGTGTGTTAGTGAGTGAATGAGAGTGAATGTGGCTGTGTGAGTGTGAGTGGGTCTGTGTTAGTGAGTGAATGTGAGTGAATGTGGCTGAGTGAGAGTGTGTGGGTGTTTGTTAGTACGTGAATGTGAGTGAATGTGGCTGAGTGAGTGTTAGTGGGTCTCTGTTAGTGAGAGAATGTGAGTGAATGTGGCTGAGTGAGTGTGTGGGTGTGTTTTAGTGAGTGAATGTGAGTTAATGTGGCTGAGTGAGTGTGTGGGTGTGTTACAGTGAGTGAATGTAAGTGAAAGTGGCTGAGTGAGTGTGTGGGTGTGTGATAATGAGAAAATGTGAGTGAATGTGGTTGAGTGAGTGTGTGTGGGTGTGTGTTAGTGAGTGAATGCGAGTGAATGTGGCTGAGTGAGTATGAGTGGCTCTGTGTTAGTGAGTGAATGTGAGTGAATGTGGCTGAGTGAGTGGGTGAATTTGTGTTAGTGTGTGAATGTGAGTGAATGTGGCTGAGTGAGTGAGTGTGTCTGTGTAAGTGAGTGAATGTGAGTGAATGTGGCTGAGTGAGTGTGTGGGTCTGTGTTAGTGAGTGAATGTGGCTGAGTGAGTGTGTGGGTCTGTGTTAGTGACTGAATGTGAGTGAATGTGGCTGAGTGAGTGTGTTTGTGTGTGTTCGTGAGTGAATGTGAGTGAATGTGGCTGAGTGAGTGTGTGGGTCTGTGTTAGTGAGTGAATGTGAGTGAATGTGGCTGAGTGAGTTTGTGGGTGTGTGTTAGTGAGTGAGTGTGAGTGAATGTGGCTGTGTGAGTGTGACTGGGTCTGTGTTAGTGAGTGACTGTGAGTGAATGTGGCTGTGAGTGTGTGGGTGTGTGTTAGTGAGTGAATGTGGCTGAGTGAGAGTGTGGGTGTGTGTTAGTGAGTGAATGTGAGTGACTGTGGCTGAGTGAGTGTGTGGGTGTGTGTTAGTGACTGAATGAGAGTGAATGTGGCTGTGTGAGTGTGCGTGGGTCTGTGTTAGTGAGTGAATGTGAGTGAATGTGGCTGAGTGAGAGTGTGTGGGTGATTGTTAGTGCGTGAATGTGATTGAATGTGGCTGAGTGAGTGTGTGGGTGTGCTTTAGTCAGTGAATGTGAGTTAATGTGGCTGAGTGAGTGTGTGGGTGTGTGTTAGTGAGTAAATGTGAGTGAATGTGGTTGAGTGAGTGTGTGTGGGTGTGTGTTAGTGAGTGAATGTGAGTGAATGTGGCTGAGTGAGTGTGAGTGGGTCTGTGTTACTGAGTGAAAGTGAGTGAATGTGGCTGAGTGAGTGTGTGAATTTGTGTTAGTGTGTGAATGTGAGTGAATGTGGCTGAGTGAGTGTGTGAGTGTGTGTTAGTGAGTGAATGTGAGTGAATGTGGCTGAGTGAGTGTGTGGGCGTGTGTTAGTGAGTGAATGTAAGTGAATGCGGCTGTGTGAGTGTGAGTGGGTCTGTGTTAGTGAGTGAAAGTGGTTGAGTGAGTGTGTGGGTGTGTGTTATTGAGTCAATGTGAGCGAATGTAGCTGAGTGAGTGTGTGTGTGTGTGGGTGTTAGTGAGTGAATGTGAGTGAATGTGGATGAGTGAGTGTGTGTGGGTATGTGTTAGTGAGTGAATGTGGCTGAGTGAGTGTGTGGGTGTGTGTTAGTGAGTGAATGTGAGTGAATGTGGCTGAGTGAGTGTGTGGGTGTGTGTTAGTGAGTGAATGAGAGTGAATGTGGCTGTGTGAGTGTGATTGGGTCTGTGTTAGTGAGTGAATGTGAGTGAATGTGGCTGAGTGAGTGTGTGGGTCTGTGTTAGTGAGTGAATGTGAGTGACTGTGGCTGAGTGAGTGTGTGGGTGTGTGTTAGTGAGTGAATGAGAGTGAATGTGGCTGTGTGAGTGTGTGTGGGTCTGTTTTAGTGAGTGAATGTGAGTGACTGTGGCTGAGTGAGTGTGTGTGGGTGTGTGTTAGTGAGTGAATGTGAGTGAATGTGGCTGAGTGAGTGTGTGGGTGTGTTTTAGTGAGTTAATGCGAGTTAATGTGGCTGAGTGAGTGTGTGGGTGTGTTATCGTGAGTGAATGTGAGTGAATGTGGCTGAGTGAGTGTGTGGGTGTGTGTTAGTGAGTAAATGTGAATGAATGTGGTTGAGTGAGTGTGTGTGGGTGTGTGTTAGTGAGTGAATGTGAGTGAATGTGGCTGAGTGAGTATGAGTTGGTCTGTGTTAGTGAGTGAATGTGAGTGAATGTGGCTGAGTGAGTGTGTGAATTTGTGTTAGTGAGTGACTGTGAGTGAATGTGGCTGTGAGTGTGTGGGTGTGTGTTAGTGAGTGAATGTGGCTGAGTGAGTGTGTGGGTGTGTGTCAGTGAGTGAATGTGAGTGACTGTGGCTGAGTGAGTATGTGGGTGTGTGTTAGTGACTGAATGAGAGTGAATCTGGCTGTGTGAGTGTGCATGGGTCTGTGTTAGTGAGTGCGTGTGAGTGAATGTGGCTGAGTGAGTGTGAGTGAGTCTGAGTTAGTGAGTGAATGTGAGTGAATGAGGCTGAGTGAGTGCGAGTGGGTGTGTGTTAGTGAGTGAATGTGGCTGAGTGAGTGTGGTGGTGTGTGTTAGTGAGTGAATGTGAGTGAATGTGGCTGAGTGAGTGTCTGTGGGTGTGTGTTAGTGAGTGAATGTGAGTAAATGTGGATGAGTGAGTGTGTGTGGGTGTGTGTTAGTGAGTGAATGTGGCTGAGTGAGAGTGTGGGTGTGTGTTAGTGAGTGAATGTGAGTGAATGTGGCTGAGTGAGTGTGAGTGGGTCAGGGTGAGTCAGTGAAAGTGAGTGAATGAGGCTGAGTGAGTGTGTGAGTGTGTGTTAGTGAGTGAAAGTAAGTGAATGTGGATGAGTGAGTGTGTGGGTGTGTGTTACTGAGTGAAGGTGAGTGAATGTGGCTGAGTGAGTGTGTGGGTGTGTGTTAGTGAGTGAATGAGAGTGAATGTGGCTGTGAGAGTGTGATTGGGTCTGTGTTAGTGAGTGAATGTGAGTGAATGTGGCTGTGAGTGTGTGGGTGTGAGTTAGTGAGTGAATGTGAGTGAATGTGGCTGAGTGAGTGTCTGGGTCTGTGTTAGTGAGTGAATGTGAGTGACTGTGGCTGAGTGAGTGTGTGGGTGTGTGTTAGTGAGTAAATATGAATGAATGTGGTTGAGTGAGTGTGTGTGGGTGTGTGTTAGTGAGTGAATGTGAGTGAATGTGGCTGAGTGAGTATGAGTTGGTCTGTGTTAGTGAGTGAATGTGAGTGAATGTGGCTGAGTGAGTGTGTGAATTTGTGTTAGTGTGTGAATGTGAGTGAATGTGGCTGAGTGAGTGTGTGAGTATGTGTTAGTGAGTGAATGTGAGTGATTGTGGCTGAGTGTGTGTGGGCGTGTGTTAGTGAGTGAATGTAAGTGAATGTGGCAGTGTGAGTGTGAGTGGGTCTGTGTTAGTGAGTGAAAGTGGTTGAGTGAGTGTGTGGGTGTGTGTTATTGAGTAAATGTGAGCGAATGAAGCTGAGTGACTGTGTGTGTGTGTGTGTGTGTTAGTGAGTGAATGTGAGTGAATGTGGATGAATTAGTGTGAGTGGGTCTGTGTAAGTGAGTGAATGTGAGTGAATGTGGCTGAGTGAGTGTGTGGGTCTGTGTTAGTGAGTGAAAGTGGCTGAGTGAGTGTGTGGGTCTGTGTTAGTGACTGAATGTGAGTGAATATGGCTGAGTGAGTGTGTGGGTCTGTGTTAGTGAGTGAATGTGAGTGACTGTGGCTGAGTGAGTGTGTGGGTCTGTGTTAGTGAGTGAATGTGAGTGAATGTGGCTGAGCGAGTTTGTGGGTGTGTGTTAGTGAGTGAGTGTGAGTGAATGTGGCTGTGTGAGTGTGACTGGGCCTGTGTTAGTGAGTGACTGTGAGTGAATGTGGCTGTGAGTGTGTGGGTGTGTGTTAGTGAGTGAATGTGGCTGAGTGAGTGTGTGGGTGTTTGTTAGTGAGTGAATGAGAGTGAATGTGGCTGTGTGAGTGTGCGTCGGTCTGTGTTAGTGAGTGAATTTGAGTGAATGTGGCTGAGTGAGAGTATGTGGGTGATTGTTAGTGCGTGAATGTGATTGAATGTGGCTGAGTGAGTGTGTGGGTGTGCTTTAGTCAGTGAATGTGAGTTAATGTGGCTGAGTGAGTGTGTGTGGGTGTTACAGTGAGTGAATGTGAGTGAACGTGACTGAGTGAGTGTGTGGGTGTGTGTTAGTGAGTAAATGTGAGTGAATGTGGTTGAGTGAGTGTGTGTGGGTGTGTGTTAGTGAGTGAATGTGAGTGAATGTGGCTGAGTGAGTCTGAGTGGGTCTGTGTTAGTGAGTGAATGTGAGTGAATGTGGCTGAGTGAGTGTGTGAATTTGTGTTAGTGTGTGAATGTGAGTGAATGTGGCTGAGTGAGTGTGTGAGTGTGTGTTAGTGAGTGAATGTGAGTGAATGTGGCTGAGTGAGTGTGTGGGCGTGTGTTAGTGAGTGAATGTAAGTGAATCTGGCTGAGTGAGTGTGAGTGGGTCTGTGTTAGTGAGTGAAAGTGGTTGAGTGAGTGTGTGGGTGTGTGTTATTGAGTCAATGTGAGCCAATGTAGCTGAGTGAGTGTGTGTGTGTGTGTGTGTGTGTTAGTGAGTGAATGTGAGTGAATGTGGATGAGTGAGTGTGTGTGGGTGTATGTTAGTGAGTGAATGTGGCTGAGCGAGTGTGTGGGTGTGTGTTAGTGAGTGAATGTGAGTGAATGTGGCTGAGTGAGTGTGAGTGGGTCAGTGTGAGACAGTGAATGTGAGTGAATGAGTCTGAGTGAGTTTGTGAGTCTGTGTTAGTGAGTGAATGTGAGTGAATGTGGCTGTGAGTGTGTGGGTGTGTGTTAGTGAGTGAATGTGAGTTAACGTGGCTGAGTGAGTGTGTGGGTGTGTGTTAGTGAGTGAATGTGAGTGACTGTGGCTGAGTGAGTGTGTGGGTGTGTGTTAGTGAGTGAATGAGAGTGAATGTGGCTGTGTGAGTGTGAGTGGGTCTGTGTTAGTGAGTGAATGTGAGTGAATGTGGCTGAGTGAGTGTGTGTGTGTGTGTTAGTGAGAGAATGTGAGTGAATGTGTCTGAGTGAGTGTGTTGGTGTGTTTTAGTGAGTGAATGTGAGTTAATGTGGCTGAGTGAGTGCGTGGGTGTGTTACAGTGAGTGAATGTAAGTGAATGTGGCTGAGTGAGTGTGTGGGTGTGTATTAGTGAGTAAATGTGAGTGAATGTGGTTGAGTGAGTGTGTGTGGGTGTGTGTTAGTGAGTGAATGTGAGTGAATGTGGCTGAGTGAGTATGAGTGGCTCTGTGTTAGTGAGTGAATGTGGCTGAGTGAGTGTGTGAATTTGTGTTAGTGTGTGAATGTGAGTGAATGTGGCTGAGTGAGCGAGTGGGTCTGTGTAAGTGAGTGAATGTGGCTGAGTGAGTGTGTGGGTCTGTGTTAGTGAGTGAATGTGGCTGAGTGAGTGTGTGGGTCTGTGTTAGTGACTGAATGTGAGTGAATGTGGCTGAGTGAGTGTGTGGGTGTGTGTTAGTGAGTGAATGTGAGTGACTGTGGCTAAGTGAGTGTGTGGGTCTGTGTTAGTGAGTGAATGTCAGTGAATGTGCCTGAGTGAGTGTGTGGGTGTGTGTTCGTGAGTGAATGTGAGTGACTGTGGCTGAGTGAGTGTGTGGGTCTGTGTTAGCGAGTGAATGTGAGTGAATGTGGCTGAGTGAGATTGTGGGTGTGTGTTAGTGAGTGAGTGTGAGTGAATGTGGCTGTGTGAGTGTGACTGGGTCTGTGTTAGTGAGTGACTGTGAGTGAATGTGGTTGAGTGAGTGTGTGGGTGTGTGTTAGTGAGTAAATGTGAGTGAATGTGGCTGATTGAGTTTGTGGGTGTGTGTTAGTGAGTGAGTGTGAGTGAATGTGGCTGTGTGAGTGTGACTGGGTCTGTGTTAGTGAGTGACTGTGAGTGAATGTGGCTCTGAGTGTGTGGGTCTGTGTTAGTGAGCGAATGTGGCTGAGTGAGTGTGTGGGTGTGTGTTAGTGAGTGAATGTGAGTGACTGTGGCTGAGTGAGTGTGTGGGTGTGTGTTAGTGAGTAAATGAGAGTGAATGTGTCTGTGTGAGTGTGCGTGGGTCTGTGTTAGTGAGTGAATGTGAGTGAATGTGGCTGAGTGAGTGTGAGTGGGTCTGTGTTAGTGAGTGAATGTGAGTGAATGTGGCTGAGTGAGTGTGTGAATTTGTGTTAGTGTGTGAATGTGAGTGAATGTGGCTGAGTGAGTGTGTGAGTGTGTGTTAGTGAGTGAATGTGAGTGAATGTGGCTGAGTGAGTGTGTGGGTGTGTGTTAGTGAGTGAATGTGAGTGACTGTGGCTGAGTGAGTGTGTGTGAGTGTGTGTTAGTGTGAGTGTGAGTGAATGTGGCTAAGTGAGTGTGAGTTGGTCTGTATTAGTGAGTGACTTCGAGTGAATGTGGCTGAGTGTGTGAGTTGGTCTGTATTAGTGAGTGACTTCGAGTGAATGTGGCTGAGTGAGTGTGTGAGTGTGGGTTAGTGAGTGAATGTGAGTGAATGTGGCTGAGTGAGAGCATGTGGGTGTTTGTTAAGTGAGTGAATGTGTGTGAATGTGGCTGCGTGAGTGTGTGGGTGTGTGTTAGTGAGTGAATGTGAGTGAACGTGACTGAGTGAGTGTGTGGGTGTGTGTTAGTGAGTAAATGTGAGTGAATGTGGTTGAGTGAGTGTGTGTGGGTGTGTGTTAGTGAGTGAATGTGTGTGAATGTGGCTGAGTGAGTGTGTGAGTGTGTGTTAGTGAGTGAATGTGAGTGAATGTGGCTGAGTGAGTGTGTGGGCGTGTGTTAGTGAGTGAATGTAAGTGAATGTGGCTGTGTGAGTGTGAGTGGGTCTGTGTTAGTGAGTGAAAGTGGTTGAGTGAGTGTGTGGGTGTGTGTTATTGAGTCAATGTGAGCGAATGTAGCTGAGTGAATGTGTGTGTGTGTGTGTGTGTGTTAGTGAGTGAATGTGAGTGAATGTGGATGAGTGAGTGTGTGTGGGTGTATGTTAGTGAGTGAATGTGGCTGAGTGAGTGTGTGGGTGTGTGTTAGTGAGTGAATGTGAGTGAATG
Organism: Isurus oxyrinchus; assembly: GCA_026770705.1. Classification (NCBI taxonomy): domain Eukaryota; kingdom Metazoa; phylum Chordata; class Chondrichthyes; order Lamniformes; family Lamnidae; genus Isurus; species Isurus oxyrinchus. The sequence continues at coordinate 10,544,227 of JANJGN010000032.1, forward strand.
TGGCTGAGTGAGTGTGAGTGGGTCAGTGTGAGTCAGTGAATGTGAGTGAATGAGGCTGAGTGAGTTTGTGAGTGTGTGTTAGTGAGTGAATGTGAGTGAATGTGGCTGTGAGTGTGTGGGTGTGTGTTAGTGAGTGAATGTGAGTGAACGTGGCTGAGTGAGTGTGTGGGTGTGTGTTAGTGAGTGAATGTGAGTGACTGTGGCTGAGTGAGTGTGTGGGTGTGTGTTAGTGAGTGAATGAGAGTTAATGTGGCTGAGTGAGTGTGTGGGTGTGTGATAGTGATTGAATTTGAGTTAATGTGGCTGAGTGAGTGTGTGGGTGTGTGTTAGTGAGTGAATGTGAGTGAATGTGGCTGAGTGAATGTGAGTGGGTCTGTGTTAGTGATTGAATGTGGCTGAGTGAGTGTGTGAGTTTGTGTTAGTGAGTGAATGTGAGTGAATGTGGCTGAGTGAGTGTGTGGGTGTGTGTTAGTGAGTAAATGTGAGTGAATGTGGCTGAGTGAGTATGTGTGGGTGTGTGTTAGTGAGTGAATGTGAGTGAATGTGGCTGAGTGAGTGTGTGGGTGTGTGATAGTGAGTGAATATGAGTTAATGTGGCTGAGTGAGTGTGTGGGTGTGTGTTAGTGAGTGAATGTGAGTGAATGTGGCTTTGTGAGTGTGTGGGTGTGTGTTAGTGAGTAAATGTGAGTGAATGTGGCTGAGTGAGTATGTGTGGGTGTGTGTTAGTGAGTGAATGTGAGTGAATGTGGCTGAGTGAGTGTGTGGGTGTGTGATAGTGAGTGAATGTGAGTGAATGAGGCTGAGTGAGTGTGTGGGTGTGTGTTAGTGAGTAAATGCGACTGAAAGTGGCTAGGTGAGTGTGTGTGGGTGTGTGTTAGTGAGTGAATGTGAGTGAAATTGGCTGAGTGACTATGTGGTGTGTGTTATTGTGTTAATGAGAGTGAATGCGGCTGTGTGAGTGTGAGTGGGTCTGTGTTAGTCAGTGAATGTGAGTGAATGTGTCTGAGTGAGTGTTAGTGGGTCTGTTTTAGTGAGTGAATATGAGTGAATGTGGGTGTGTGATAGTGAGTGAATGTGAGTGAATGTGGCTAAGTGAGTGTGTGGTGGTGTGATAGTGAGTGAATGTGAGTGAATGTGGCTGAGTGAGTGTGTGGGTGTGTGATAGTGAGTGAATGTGAGTGAATGAGGCTGAGTGAGTGTGTGGGTGTGTGTTAGTGAGTAATTGCGAGTGAATGTGGCTGAGTGAGTGTGTGGGTGTGTGTTAGTGAGTGAATGTGAGTGAATGTTGCTGAGAGAGTGTGTGGATGTGTGTAAGTGAGTAAATGTGAGTGAATGTGGCTGAGTGAGTGTGTGTGGGTGTGTGTTAGTGAGTGAATGTGAGTGCATGTGGCTGAGTGAGTGTGTGAATTTGGGTAAATTAGTGAATGTGAATGAATGTGGCTGAATGAGTGTGTGGGTGTGTGTTAGTGAGTGAATGTGAGTGACTGTTGCTGAGTGAGTGTGTGGGTGTGTGTTATTGCGTGAATGTGAGTGAATGTGGCTGAGTGAGTGTGTGGGTGTGTGTTAGTGAGTGAATGTGAGTGAATGTGGCTGAGTGAGTGTGTGCGTGTGTGTTAGTGAGTGAATGTGAGTGAATGTGGCTGGGTAAGAGTGTGGGTGTGTGTTAGAGTGTGAATGTGAGTGAATGTGGCTGGGTAAGTGTGTGGGTCTGTGTTAGTGAGTGAAAGTGAGTGAATGTGGCTCAGTGAGTGTGTGTGGGTGTTTGTTTGTGCATGAATGTGAGTGAATGTGGCTGTTGAGTGTTAGTGGGTCTGTGTTAGTAAGTGAATGTGAGTGAATGTGGCTGAGTGTGTGTGTGGGTGTGTGTTAGTGAGTAAATGTGAGTGAATGTGGCTGAGTGAGTATGTGTGGGTGTGTGTTAGTGAGTGAATGTGAGTGAATGTGGCTCAGTGAGTGTGTGGGTGTGTGATAGTGAGTGAATGTGAGTTAATGTGGCTGAGTGAGTGTGTGGGTGTGTGATAGTGATTGAATGTGAGTTAATGTGGCTGAGTGAGTGTGTGGGTGTGTGATAGTGAATGAATGTGAGTGAATGAGGCTGAGTGAGTGTGTGGGTGTGTGTTAGTGAGTAATTACGAGTGAATGTGGCTGAGTGAGTGTGTGGGTGTGTGTTAGTGAGTGAATGTGAGTGAATGTGGCTGAGAGAGTGTGTGGATGTGTGTTAGTGAGTAAATGTGAGTGAATGTGGCTGAGTGAGTGTGTGGGTGTGTTTTAGTGAGTGAATGCGAGTTAATGTGGCTGAGTGAGTGTGTGGGTGTGTTATCGTGAGTGAATGTGAGTGAATGTGGCTGAGTGAGTGTGTGGGTGTGTGTTAGTGAGTGAATGTGAATGAATGTGGCTGAATGAGTGTGTGGGTGTGTGTTAGTGAGTGACTGTGAGTGAAAGCAGCTGAGTGAGTGTGTGTGAGTGTGTGTTAGTGCGTGAATGTGACTGAATGTGGCTGAGTTACTGTGAGTGCGTCTGTGTTAGTGATTGAATGTGAGTGAATGTGGCTGAGTGAGTGTGTGGTTGTGTGTTAGTGAGTGAATGTGAGTGAATGTGGCTCAGTGAGTGTGATTGAGTCTGCGTTAGTGAGTGACTGAGAGAGAATGTGGCTGAGTGAGTGTGATTGGGTCTGCGTTAGTGAGTGACTGTGAGTGAATGTGGCTGTGTGAGTGTGAGTGGGTCTGTGTAAGTGAGTGAATGTGAGTGAATGTGGCTGAGTGAGTGTGTGAGTGTGTGTTACTGAGTGAATGTGAGTGAATGTGGCTGAGTGAGTGTGTGGGTGTGTGTTAGTGAGTGAATGTGAGTGAATGTGGCTGAGTGAGTGTGTGGGTGTGTTTTAGTGAGTGAATGTGAGTGAATGTGGCTGAGTGAGTGTGTGGCTGTTTGATAGTGAGTGAATGTGAGTGAATGAGGCTGAGTGAGTGTGTGGGTGTGTGTTAGTGAGTGAATGTGACTGAATGTGGCTATTTGAGTGTGTGTGGGTGTGTGTTAGTGAGTGAATGTGAGTGAATGTGGCTGAGTGACTATGTGGGTGTGTGTTATTGAGTGAATGAGAGTGAATGCGGCTGTGTGAGTGTGAATGGGTCTGTGTTAGTCAGTGAATGTGAGTGAATGTGTCTGAATGAGTGTTAGTGGGTCTGTGTTAGTGAGTGAAAGTGAGTGAATGTGGCTCAGTGAGTGTGTGTGGGTGTTTGTTTGTGCATGAATGTGAGTGAATGTGGCTGTTGAGTGTTAGTGGGTCTGTGTTAGTAAGTGAATGTGAGTGAATGTGGCTGAGTGTGTGTGTGGGTGTGTGTTAGTGAGTAAATGTGAGTGAATGTGGCTGAGTGAGTATGTGTGGGTGTGTGTTAGTGAGTGAATGTGAGTGAATGTGGCTCAGTGAGTGTGTGGGTGTGTGATAGTGAGTGAATGTGAGTTAATGTGGCTGAGTGAGTGTGTGGGTGTGTGATAGTGATTGAATGTGAGTTAATGTGGCTGAGTGAGTGTGTGGGTGTGTGATAGTGAATGAATGTGAGTGAATGAGGCTGAGTGAGTGTGTGGGTGTGTGTTAGTGAGTAATTACGAGTGAATGTGGCTGAGTGAGTGTGTGGGTGTGTGTTAGTGAGTGAATGTGAGTGAATGTGGCTGAGAGAGTGTGTGGATGTGTGTTAGTGAGTAAATGTGAGTGAATGTGGCTGAGTGAGTGTGTGTGGGTGTGTGTTAGTGAGTGAATGTGAGTGCATGTGGCTGAGTGAGTGTGTGTGTCTGTGTTAGTGAGTGAATGTGAGTTAATGTGGCTGAGTGAGTGTGTGAATTTGTGTTAGTGAGTGAATGTGAATGAATGTGGCTGAATGAGTGTGTGGGTGTGTGTTAGTGAGTGACTGTGAGTGAAAGCAGCTGAGTGAGTGTGTGTGAGTGTGTGTTAGTGCGTGAATGTGAGTAAATGTGGCTGAGTTACTGTGAGTGCGTCTGTGTTAGTGATTGAATGTGAGTGAATGTGGCTGAGTGAGTGTGTGGTTGTGTGTTAGTGAGTGAATGTGAGTGAATGTGGCTCAGTGAGTGTGATTGAGTCTGCGTTAGTGAGTGACTGAGAGAGAATGTGGCTGAGTGAGTGTGATTGGGTCTGCGTTAGTGAGTGACTGTGAGTGAATGTGGCTGTGTGAGTGTGAGTGGGTCTGTGTAAGTGAGTGAATGTGAGTGAATGTGGCTGAGTGAGTGTGTGAGTGTGTGTTACTGAGTGAATGTGAGTGAATGTGGCTGAGTGAGTGTGTGGGTGTGTGTTAGTGAGTGAATGTGAGTGAATGTGGCTGAGTGAGTGTGTGGGTGTGTTTTAGTGAGTGAATGTGAGTGAATGTGGCTGAGTGAGTGTGTGGCTGTTTGATAGTGAGTGAATGTGAGTGAATGAGGCTGAGTGAGTGTGTGGGTGTGTGTTAGTGAGTGAATGTGACTGAATGTGGCTATTTGAGTGTGTGTGGGTGTGTGTTAGTGAGTGAATGTGAGTGAATGTGGCTGAGTGACTATGTGGGTGTGTGTTATTGAGTGAATGAGAGTGAATGCGGCTGTGTGAGTGTGAATGGGTCTGTGTTAGTCAGTGAATGTGAGTGAATGTGTCTGAATGAGTGTTAGTGGGTCTGTGTTCGTGAGTGAATGTGAGTGAATGTGGCTGCGTGAATGTGTGGGAGTGTGCTTGTGAGTGAATGTGAGTGAATGTGGCTAAGTGAGTGTGTGGTGGTGTGATAGTGAGTGAATGTGAGTGAATGTGGCTGAGTGTGTGTGTGGGTGTGTGATAGTGAGTGAATGTGAGTGAATGAGGCTGAGTGAGTGTGTGTGGGTGTGTGTTAGTGAGTGAATGTGAGTGCATGTGGCTGAGTGAGTGTGAGTGTGTCTGTGTTAGTGAGTGAATGTGAGTGAATGTTGGCTGAGTCAGTGTGTGAATTTGTGTTAGTGAGTGAATGTGAATGAATGTGGCTGAATGAGTGTGTGGGTGTGTGTTAGTGAGTGAATGTGAGTTGCTGTTGCTGAGTGAGTGTGTGGGTGTGTGTTATTGAGTGAATGTGAGTGAATGTGGCTGCGTGAGTGTGTGGGTGTGTGTTAGTGAGTGAATGTGAGTGAGTGTGTGCGTGTGTGTTAGTGAGTGAATGTGAGTGAATGTGGCTGGGTAAGTTTGTGGGTGTGTGTTAGTGAGTGAATGTGAGTGAATGTGGCTGGGTAAGTGTGTGGGTCTGTGTTAGTGAGTGAAAGTGAGTGAATGTGGCTGAGTGAGTGTGTGTGGGTGTTTGTGCATGAATGTGAGTGAATGTGGCTGTTGAGTGTTAGTGGGTCTGTGTTAGTAAGTGAATGTGAGTGACTGTGGCTGAGTGAGTGTGTGGGTGTGTGATAGTGATTGAATTTGAGTTAATGTGGCTGAGTGAGTGTGTGGGTGTGTGTTAGTGTGGGAATGTGAGTGAATGTGGCTGAGTGAATGTGAGTGGGTCTGTGTTAGTGATTGAATGTGGCTGAGTGAGTGTGTGAGTTTGTGTTAGTGAGTGAATGTGAGTGAATGTGGCTGAGTGAGTGTGTGGGTGTGTGTTAGTGAGTAAATGTGAGTGAATGTGGCTGAGTGAGTATGTGTGGGTGTGTGTTAGTGAGTGAATGTGAGTGAATGTGGCTGAGTGAGTGTGTGGGTGTGTGATAGTCAGTGAATGTGAGTTAATGTGGCTGAGTGAGTGTGTGGGTGTGTGTTAGTGAGTGAATGTGAGTGAATGTGCCTGAGTGAGTGTGTGTGGGCGTGTGTTAGTGAGTGAATGTAAGTGAATGTGGCTGTGTGAGTGTGTGTGGGTGTGTGTTAGTGAGTGAATGTGAGTGAATGTGGCTGAGTGAGTGTGTGGGCGTGTGTTAGTGAGTGAATGTAAGTGAATGTGGCTGTGTGAGTGTGTGGGTCTGTGTTAGTGAGTGAATGTGAGTGACTGTGGCTGAGTGAGTGTGTGGCTGTGTGTTAGGGATTGAATGTGAGTGAATGTGGCTGTGTGAGTGTGAGTGGGTCTGTGTCAGTGAGTGACTGTGGCAGAGTGAGTGTGTGTGGATCTGTGTTAGTGAGTGAATGTGAGTGAATGTGGCTGTTTGAGTGTGTGGGTGTGTGTTAGTGAGTGAATGTGAGTGAATGTGGCTGAGTGAGTGTGTGGTTGTGTGTTAGTGAGTGAATGTTAGTGAATGTGGCTGAGTGAGTGTGATTGGGTCTGCGTTAGTGAGTGACTGTGAGTGAATGTGGCTGTGAGTGTCTGGGTGTGTGTTAGTGAGTGAATGCGAGTGAATGTGGCTGAGTGAGTGTGTGAGTGTGTGTTACTGAGTGAATGTGAGTGAATGTGGCTGAGTCAGTGTGTTGGTGTGTGTTAGAGAGTGAATGTGAGTGAATGTTGCTGAGTGACTATGTGGGTGTTTGTTACTGATTGAATGAGAGTGAATGCGGCTGTGTGAGTGTGAGTGGGTCTGTGTTAGTCAGTGAATGTGAGTGAATGTGTCTGAGTGAGTGTTAGTGGGTCTGTGTTCGTGAGTGAATGTGAGTGAATGTGGCTGCGTGAGTGTGTGAGTGTGTGATAGTGAGTGAATGTGAGTGAATGTGGCTAAGTGAGTGTGTGGTGGTGTGATAGTGAGTGAATGTGAGTGAATGTGGCTGAGTGAGTGTGTGGGTGTGTGATAGTGAGTGAATGTGAGTGAATAAGGCTGAGTGAGTGTGTGGGTGTGTGTTAGTGAGTAATTGCGAGTGAATGTGGCTGAGTGAGTGTGTGGGTGTGTGTTAGTGAGTGAATGTGAGTGAATGTGGCTGAGAGAGTGTGTGGATGTGTGTTAGTGAGTAAATGTGAGTGAATGTGGCTGAGTGAGTGTGTGTGGGTGTGTGTTAGTGAGTGAATGTGAGTGCATGTGGCTGAGTGAGTGTGAGTGTGTCTGTGTTAGTGAGTGAATGTGAGTGAATGTGGCTGAGTGAGTGTGTGAATTTGTGTTAGTGAGTGAATGTGAATGAATGTGGCTGAATGAGTGTGTGGGTGTGTGTTAGTGAGTAACTGTGAGTGAAAGCAGCTGAGTGAGTGTGTGTGAGTGTGTGTTAGTGCGTGAATGTGAGTAACTGTGGCTCAGATACTGTGAGTGGGTCTGTGTTAGTGAGTGAATGTGAGTGAATGTGGCTGAGTGAGAGTGTGGTTGTGTGTTAGTGAGTGAATGTGAGTGAATGTGGCTGAGTGAGTGTGATTGGGTCTGCGTTAGTGAGTGACTGTGAGTGAATGTGGTTGAGTGAGTGTGATTGGGTCTGCGTTAGTGAGTGACTGTGAGTGAATGTGGCTGTGAGTGTCTGGGTGCGTGTTAGTGAGTGAATGTGAGTGAATGTGGCTGAGTGAGTGTGTGGGTGTGTGTTAGTGAGTGAATGTGAGTGACTGTGGCTGAGTGAGTGTCTAGGTGTGTGTTAGTGAGTGAATGTGAGTGAATGTGGCTGAATGAGTGTGTGGGTGTGTGTTAGTGAGTGAATGTGAGTGACTGTGGCTGAGTGAGTGTGTGGGTGTGTGTTAGTGAGTGAATGTGAGTGAATGTGGCTGAGTGAGTGTGTGGGTGTGTGTTAGTGAGTAAATGTGAGTGAATGTGGCTGAGTGAGTATGTGTGGGTGTGTGTTAGTGAGTGAATGTGAGTGAATGTGGCTGAGTGAGTGTGTGGGTGTGTGATAGTGAGTGAATATGAGTTAATGTGGCTGAGTGAGTGTGTGGGTGTGTGTTAGTGAGTGAATGTGAGTGAATGTGGCTTTGTGAGTGTGTGGGTGTGTGTTAGTGAGTAAATGTGAGTGAATGTGGCTGAGTGAGTATGTGTGGGTGTGTGTTAGTGAGTGAATGTGAGTGAATGTGGCTGAGTGAGTGTGTGGGTGTGTGATAGTGAGTGAATGTGAGTGAATGTGCCTGAGTGAGTGTGTGTGGGTGTTTGTTCGTGAGTGAATGTGAGTGAATGTGGCTTTGTGAGTGTGAGTGGGTCTGTGTTAGTGATTGAATGTGGCTGAGTGAGTGTGTGGGTGTTTGTTAGTGAGTGAATGTTAGTGAATGTGGCTGAGTGTGTGTGTGGGTGTGTGTTAGTGAGAGAATGTGAGTGACTGTGGCTGAGTGAGTGTGTGAGTGTGTGTTAGTGAGTGAATGTGAGTGAATGTGGCGGAGTGAGAGTGAGTGGGTCTGTGTTAGTGAGTGAATGTGAGGGAATATGTCTGAGTGTGTGTCGGAGTGTGTTAGTGAGTGAATATGAGTGAATGTGGCTGAGTGAGTGTGTGGGTGTGTGTTCGTGAGTGAATGTGAGTGAATGTGGCTGAGTGAGTGTGTGGGTGTGTGTTAGTGAATGAATGTGATTGAATGTGGCTGAGTGAGTGTTTGGATGTGTTTTAGTGTGTGAATGTGAGTGACTGTGGCTGAGTGAGTGTGTGAGTGTTTGTTAGTGCGTGAATGTGAGTGAATGTGGCTGAGTGAGTGTGTGGGTGTGTTTTAGTGAGTGAATGTGAGTGAATGTGGCTGAGTGAGTGTGTGTCTGTTTGATAGTGAGAGAATGTGAGTGAATGAGGCTGAGTGAGTGTGTGGGTGTGTGTTAGTGAGTAAATGCGACTGAAAGTGGCTAGGTGAGTGTGTGTGGGTGTGTGTTAGTGAGTGAATGTGAGTGAAATTGGCTGAGTGACTATGTGGTGTGTGTTATTGTGTTAATGAGAGTGAATGCGGCTGTGTGAGTGTGAGTGGGTCTGTGTTAGTCAGTGAATGTGAGTGAATGTGTCTGAGTGAGTGTTAGTGGGTCTGTTTTAGTGAGTGAATGTGAGTGAATGTGGCTGCGTGAGTGTGTGGGTGTGTGATAGTGAGTGAATGTGAGTGAATGTGGCTAAGTGAGTGTGTGGTGGTGTGATAGTGAGTGAATGTGAGTGAATGTGGCTGAGTGAGTGTGTGGGTGTGTGATAGTGAGTGAATGTGAGTGAATGAGGCTGAGTGAGTGTGTGGGTGTGTGTTAGTGAGTAATTGCGAGTGAATGTGGCTGAGTGAGTGTGTGGGTGTGTGTTAGTGAGTGAATGTGAGTGAATGTGGCTGAGAGAGTGTGTGGATGTGTGTAAGTGAGTAAATGTGAGTGAATGTGGCTGAGTGAGTGTGTGTGGGTGTGTGTTAGTGAGTGAATGTGAGTGCATGTGGCTGAGTTAGTGTGTGAATTTGTGTTAATTAGTGAATGTGAATGAATGTGGCTGAATGAGTGTGTGGGTGTGTGTTAGTGAGTGAATGTGAGTGACTGTTGCTGAGTGAGTGTGTGGGTGTGTGTTATTGCGTGAATGTGAGTGAATGTGGCTGAGTGAGTGTGTGGGTGTGTGTTAGTGAGTGAATGTGAGTGAATGTGGCTGAGTGAGTGTGTGCGTGTGTGTTAGTGAGTGAATGTGAGTGAATGTGGCTGGGTAAGAGTGTGGGTGTGTTTTAGTGTGTGAATGTGAGTGAATGTGGCTGGGTAAGTGTGTGGGTCTGTGTTAGTGAGTGAAAGTGAGTGAATGTGGCTCAGTGAGTGTGTGTGGGTGTTTGTTTGTGCATGAATGTGAGTGAATGTGGCTGTTGAGTGTTAGTGGGTCTGTGTTAGTAAGTGAATGTGAGTGAATGTGGCTGAGTGAGTGTGTGGGTGTGTGTTAGTGAGAAAATGTGAGTGAATGTGGCTGAGTGAGTATGTGTGGGTGTGTGTTAGTGAGTGAATGTGAGTGAATGTGGCTCAGTGAGTGTGTGGGTGTGTGATAGTGAGTGAATGTGAGTTAATGTGGCTGAGTGAGTGTGTGGGTGTGTGATAGTGATTGAATGTGAGTTAATGTGGCTGAGTGAGTGTGTGGGTGTGTGATAGTGAATGAATGTGAGTGAATGAGGCTGAGTGAGAGTGTGGGTGTGTGTTAGTGAGTAATTACGAGTGAATGTGGCTGAGTGAGTGTGTGGGTGTGTGTTAGTGAGTGAATGTGAGTGAATGTGGCTGAGAGAGTGTGTGTGGGTGTGTGTTAGTGAGTGAATGTGAGTGCATGTGGCTGAGTGAGTGTGTGTGTCTGTGTTAGTGAGTGAATGTGAGTGAATGTGGCTGAGTGAGTGTGTGAATTTGTGTTAGTGAGTGAATGTGAATGAATGTGGCTGAATGAGTGTGTGGGTGTGTGTTAGTGAGTGACTGTGAGTGAAAGCAGCTGAGTGAGTGTGTGTGAGTGTGTGTTAGTGCGTGAATGTGAGTAAATGTGGCTGAGTTACTGTGAGTGGGTCTGTGTTAGTGATTGAATGTGAGTGAATGTGGCTGAGTGAGTGTGTGGTTGTGTGTTAGTGAGTGAATGTGAGTGAATGTGGCTCAGTGAGTGTGATTGGGTCTGCGTTAGTGAGTGACTGAGAGAGAATGTGGCTGAGTGAGTGTGATTGGGTCTGCGTTAGTGAGTGACTGTGAGTGAATGTGGCTGTGTGAGTGTGAGTGGGTCTGTGTAAGTGAGTGAATGTGAGTGAATGTGGCTGAGTGAGTGTGTGAGTGTGTGTTACTGAGTGAATGTGAGTGAATGTGGCTGAGTGAGTGTGTGGGTGTGTGTTAGTGAGTGAATGTGAGTGAATGTGGCTGAGTGAGTGTGTGGGTGTGTTTTAGTGAGTGAATGTGAGTGAATGTGGCTGAGTGAGTGTGTGGCTGTTTGATAGTGAGTGAATGTGAGTGAATGAGGCTGAGTGAGTGTGTGGGTGTGTGTTATTGAGTGAATGAGAGTGAATGTGGCTGAGTGACTATGTGGGTGTGTGTTATTGAGTGAATGAGAGTGAATGCGGCTGTGTGAGTGTGAATGGGTCTGTGTTAGTCAGTGAATGTGAGTGAATGTGTCTGAATGAGTGTTAGTGGGTCTGTGTTCGTGAGTGAATGTGAGTGAATGTGGCTGCGTGAATGTGTGGGAGTGTGCTTGTGAGTGAATGTGAGTGAATGTGGCTAAGTGAGTGTGTGGTGGTGTGATAGTGAGTGAATGTGAGTGAATGTGGCTGAGTGAGTGTGTGGGTGTGTGATAGTGAGTGAATGTGAGTGAATGAGGCTGAGTGAGTGTGTGTGGGTGTGTGTTAGTGAGTGAATGTGAGTGCATGTGGCTGAGTGAGTGTGAGTGTGTCTGTGTTAGTGAGTGAATGTGAGTGAATGTTGGCTGAGTCAGTGTGTGAATTTGTGTTAGTGAGTGAATGTGAATGAATGTGGCTGAATGAGTGTGTGGGTGTGTGTTAGTGAGTGAATGTGAGTTGCTGTTGCTGAGTGAGTGTGTGGGTGTGTGTTATTGAGTGAATGTGAGTGAATGTGGCTGCGTGAGTGTGTGGGTGTGTGTTAGTGAGTGAATGTGAGTGAGTGTGTGCGTGTGTGTTAGTGAGTGAATGTGAGTGAATGTGGCTGGGTAAGTTTGTGGGTGTGTGTTAGTGAGTGAATGTGAGTGAATGTGGCTGGGTAAGTGTGTGGGTCTGTGTTAGTGAGTGAAAGTGAGTGAATGTGGCTGAGTGAGTGTGTGTGGGTGTTTGTGCATGAATGTGAGTGAATGTGGCTGTTGAGTGTTAGTGGGTCTGTGTTAGTAAGTGAATGTGAGTGACTGTGGCTGAGTGAGTGTGTGGGTGTGTGATAGTGATTGAATTTGAGTTAATGTGGCTGAGTGAGTGTGTGGGTGTGTGTTAGTGTGGGAATGTGAGTGAATGTGGCTGAGTGAATGTGAGTGGGTCTGTGTTAGTGATTGAATGTGGCTGAGTGAGTGTGTGAGTTTGTGTTAGTGAGTGAATGTGAGTGAATGTGGCTGAGTGAGTGTGTGGGTGTGTGTTAGTGAGTAAATGTGAGTGAATGTGGCTGAGTGAGTATGTGTGGGTGTGTGTTAGTGAGTGAATGTGAGTGAATGTGGCTGAGTGAGTGTGTGGGTGTGTGATAGTGAGTGAATGTGAGTTAATGTGGCTGAGTGAGTGTGTGGGTGTGTGTTAGTGAGTGAATGTGAGTGAATGTGGCTTTGTGAGTGTGAGTGGGTCTGTGTTAGTGATTGAATGTGGCTGAGTGAGTGTGTGGGTGTTTGTTAGTGAGTGAATGTTAGTGAATGTGGCTGAGTGTGTGTGTGGGTGTGTGTTAGTGAGTGAATGTGAGTGACTGTGGCGGAGTGAGTGTGAGTGGGTCTGTGTTAGTGAGTGAATGTGAGGGAATATGTCTGAGTGTGTGTCGGAGTGTGTTAGTGAGTGAATATGAATGAATGTGGCTGAGTGAGTGTGTGGGTGTGTGTTAGTGAGTGAATGTGAGTGAATGTGGCTGAGTGAGTGTGTGGGTGTGTGTTTGTGAGTGAATGAGATTGAATGTGGCTGTGTGAGTGTGAATGGGTCTGTGTTAGTGAGTGAATGTGATTGAATGTGGCTGAGTGAGTGTTTGGATGTGTTTTTGTGTGTGAATGTGAGTGACTGTGGCTGAGTGAGTGTGTGTGGGTGTTTTTTAGTGCATGCATGTGGCTGAGTGAGTTTTAGTAGGTCTGTGTTAGTGAGTGAATGTGGCTGCGTGAGTTTGTGGTTGTGTGATAGTGAGTGAATGTGAGTCAATGTGGCTGAGTGAGTGTGTGGGTGTGTGTTAGTGAGTAAATGTGAGTGAATGTGGCTGAGTGAGTGTGAGTGGGTCTGTGTTAGTGAGTGAATGTGAGTGAATGTGGCTGAGTGAGTGTGTGGGTGATTGTTAATGAGTGAATGTGAGTGAATGTGGGTGAGTGAGTGTGTGTTGGTGTGTGTTGGTGAGTGAATGTGAGTGACTGTGGCTGAGTGAGTGTGTGGGTCTGTGTTAGTGAGTGAATGTGAGTGAATGTGGCTGAATGAGTGTGTGGGTGTGTGTTGGTGAGTGAATGTTTGTGACTGTTGCTGAGTGAGTGTGTGGGTGTGTGTTACTGAGTGAATGTGAGTGAATGTGGCTGAGTGAGTGTGTGGGCGTGTGTTATTAGTGAATGTGAGTGAATGTGGCTGTGTGAGTATGTGTGGGTGTGTGTTAGTGAGTGAATGTGAGTGATTGTGGCTGAGTGAGTGTGTGGGTGTGTGTTAGTGAGTAAATGTGAGTGAATGTGGCTGAGTGAGTATGTGTGGGTGTGTGTTAGTGAGTGAATGTGAGTGAATGTGGCTGAGTGAGTGTGTGGGTGTGTCATAGTGAGTGAATGTGAGTTAATGTGGCTGAGTGAGTGTGAGTGGGTCTGTGTCAGTGAGTGACTGTGGCTGAGAGAGTGTGTGGGTCTATGTTAGTGAGTGAATGTGAGTGAATATGGCTGTTTGAGTGTGTGGGTGTGTGTTAGTGAGTGAATGTGAGTGAATGTGGCTGAGTGAGTGTGTGGGTGTGTGTTAGTGAGTGAATGTGAGTGAATGAGGCTGAGTGAGTGTGTGGGTGTGTGTTACTGAGTGAATGTGAGTGAATGTGGCTGAGTGAGTGTGAGTATGTCTGTGTTAGTGAGTGAATGTGAGTGAATGTGGCTGAGTGAGTGTGTGGGTGTGTGTTAGTGAGTGAATGTGTGTGAATGTGGCTGAGTGAGTGTGTGGGTGTGTGTTAGTGAGTGAATGTGAGTGAATGTGGCTGAGTGAGTATGTGTGGGTGTGTGTTAGTGAGTGAATGTGACTGAATGTGGCTGAGTGAGTGTGAGTGGGTGTGTGTTAGTGAGTGAATGTGAGTGAATGTGGCTGAGTGAGTGTGTGGGTGTGTGTTAGTGAGTGAATGAGATTGAATGTGGCTGTTTGCGTGTGTGGGTGTGTGTTAGTGAGTGAATGTGAGTGAATGTGGCTGAGTGAGTGTTTGGGTGTGTGTTAGTGAGTGAATGTGAGTGAATGAGGCTGAGTGAGTGTGTGGGTGTGTGTTAGTGAGTGAATGTGAGTGAATGTGGCTGAGTGAGTGTGTGGGTGTGTGTTAGTGAGTGAATGTGTGTGAATGTGGCTGAGTGAGTGTGTGGGTGTGTGTTAGTGAGTGAATGTGGCTGAGTGAGTGTGTGGGTGTGTGTTAGTGAGTGAATAAGAGTGAATGTGGCTGTGTGAGTGTGAGTGCATATGTGTTAGTGAGTGAATGTGAGTGAATGTGGCTGAGTGAATGTGAGTGACTGTGCCTGAGTGAGTGTGTGTGGGTCTGTGTCAATGAGTGAATGTGAGTGAATGTGGCTGAGTGAGTGTGAGTGGGTCTGTGTCAATGAGTGAATGTGAGTGAATGTGGCTGAGTGAGTGTGTGGGTGTGTGTTAGTGAGTGAATGTGAGTGAATGTGGCTGAGTGAGTGTGTGGATGTGTGTTAGTGAGTAAATGTGAGTGAATGTGGAAGAATGAGTGTGTGGGTGTGTGTTAGCGATTGAATGTGAGTGAATGTGGCTGGGTAAGTGTGTGGGTGTGTGTTAGTGAGTGAATGTGAGTGAATGTGGCTGAGTGAGTGTGTGGGTGTGTGTTAGTGAGTGAAAGTGAGTGAATGTGGCTGAGTGAGTGTGTGGGTCTGTGTTAGTGAGTGAATGTGAGTGAATGTGGCTGAGTGAGTGTGAGTGGGTCTGTGTTAGTGAGTGAATGTGAGTGAATGTGGCTGAGTGAGTGTGTGGGTGTGTGTTAGAGAGTGAATGTGTGTAAATGTGGCTGAGTGAGTGTGTGGGTGTGTGTTAGTGAGTGAATATGAGTGAATGTGGCTGAGTGAGTATGTGTGGGTGTGTGTTAGTGAGTGAATGTGTGTGAATGTGGCTGAGTGAGTGTGTGGGTGTGTGTTAGTGAGTGAATGTGAGTGAATGTGGCTGAGTGAGTATGTGTGGGTGTGTGTTAGTGAGTGAATGTGAGTGAATGTGGCTGTGTGAGTGTGAGTGGGTGTGTGTTAGTGAGTGAATGTGAGTGAATGTGGCTGAGTGAGTGTGTGGGTGTGTGTTAGTGAGTGAATGAGATTGAATGTGGCTGTTTGAGTGTGTGGGTGTGTGTTAGTGAGTGAATGTGAGTGAATTTGGCTGAGTGAGTGTTTGGGTGCGTGTTAGTGAGTGAATGTGAGTGAATGTGGCTGAGTGAGTGTGTGGGTGTGTGTTAGTGAGTGAATGAGATTGAATGTGGCTGTTTGCGTGTGTGGGTGTGTGTTAGTGAGTGAATGTGAGTGAATGTGGCTGAGTGAGTGTGTGGGTGTGTGTTAGTGAGTGAATGTGTGTGAATGTGGCTGAGTGAGTGTGTGGGTGTGTGTTAGTGAGTGAATGTGGCTGAGTGAGTGTGTGGGTGTGTGTTAGTGAGTGAATAAGAGTGAATGTGGCTGTGTGAGTGTGAGTGGATATGTGTTAGTGAGTGAATGTGAGTGAATGTGGCTGAGTGAGTGTGTGGGTGTGTGTTAGTGAGTGAATGTGATTGACTGTGCCTGAGTGAGTGTGTGTGGGTCAGTGTCAATGAGTGAATGTGAGTGAATGTGGCTGAGTGAGTGTGAGTGGGTCTGTGTCAATGAGTGAATGTGAGTGAATGTGGCTGAGTGAGTGTGTGGGTGTGTGTTAGTGAGTGAATGTGAGTGAATGTGGCTGAGTGAGTGTGTGGATGTGTGTTAGTGAGTAAATGTGAGTGAATGTGGATGAATGAGTGTGTGGGTGTGTGTTAGCGATTGAATGTGAGTGAATGTGGCTGGGTAAGTGTGTGGGTGTGTGTTAGTGAGTGAATGTGAGTGAATGTGGCTGAGTGAGTGTGTGGGTGTGTGTTAGTGAGTGAATGTGAGTGAATGTGGCTGAGTGAGTGTGTGGGTCTGTGTTAGTGAGTGAATGTGAGTGAATGTGGCTGAGTGAGTGTGAGTGGGTCTGTGTTAGTGAGTGAATGTGAGTGAATGTGGCTGAGTGAGTGTGTGGGTGTGTGTTAGAGAGTGAATGTGTGTGAATGTGGCTGAGTGAGTGTGTGGGTGTGTGTTAGTGAGTGAATATGAGTGAATGTGGCTGAGTGAGTATGTGTGGGTGTGTGTTAGTGAGTGAATGTGTGTGAATGTGGCTGAGTGAGTGTGTGGGTGTGTGTTAGTGAGTGAATGTGAGTGAATGTGGCTGAGTGAGTATGTGTGGGTGTGTGTTAGTGAGTGAATGTGAGTGAATGTGGCTGTGTGAGTGTGAGTGGGTGTGTGTTAGTGAGTGAATGTGAGTGAATGTGGCTGAGTGAGTGTGTGGGTGTGTGTTAGTGAGTGAATGAGATTGAATGTGGCTGTTTGAGTGTGTGGGTGTGTGTTAGTGAGTGAATGTGAGTGAATTTGGCTGAGTGAGTGTTTGGGTGCGTGTTAGTGAGTGAATGTGAGTGAATGAGGCTTAGTGAGTGTGTGGGTGTGTGTTAGTGAGTGAATGTGAGTGAATGTGGCTGAGTGAGTGTGAGTGGGTCTGTGTTAGTGAGTGAATGTGAGTGAATGTGGCTGAGTGATTTTGTGGGTGTGTGTTAGTGAGTGAATGTGTGTGAATGTGGCTGAGTGAGTGTGTGGGTGTGTGTTAGTGAGTGAATGTGAGTGAATGTGGCTGAGTGACTGTGTGGGTGTGTGTTAGTGAGTGAATAAGAGTGAATGTGGCTGTGTGAGTGTGAGTGGGTGTGTGTTAGTCAGTGAATGTGAGTGAATGTGGCTGAGTGAGTGTGTGGGTGTATGTTAGTGAGTGAATGAGATTGAATGTGGCTGAGTGAGTGTGTGGGTGTGTGTTAGTGAGTGAATGTGAGTGACTGTGCCTGAGTGAGTGTGTGTGGGTCTGTGTCAATGAGTGAATGTGAGTGAATGTGGCTGAGTGAGTGTGAGTGTGTCTGTGTCAATGAGTGAATGTGAGCGAATGTGGCTGAGTCAGTGTGTGGCTGTGTGTTAGTGAGTGAATGTGAGTGAATGTGGCTGAGTGAGTGTGTGGATGTGTGTTAGTGAGTAAATGTGAGTGAATGTGGATGAATGAGTGTGTGGGTGTGTGTTAGCGATTGAATGTGAGTGAATGTGGCTGGGTAAGTGTGTGGGTGTGTGTTAGTGAGTGAATGTGAGTGAATGTGGCTGAGTGAGTGTGTGGGTGTGTGTAAGTGAGTGAATGTGAGTGAATGTGGCTGAGTGAGTGTGTGGGTCTGTTTTAGTGAGTGAATGTGAGTGAATGTGGCTGAGTGAGTGTGTGAGTGTGTGTTAGTGAGTAAATGTGAGTGAATGTGGCTGAGTGAGTGTGTGGGTGTGTGTTAGTGAGTGAATGTGAGTGAATGTGGTTGAGTGAGTGTGAGTGGGTCTGTGTTAGTGAGTGAATGTGAGTGAATGTGGCTGAGTGAGTGTGTGGGTGAGTGTTAATGAGTGAATGTGAGTGAATGTGGCTGAGTGAGTGTGTGTGGGTGTGTGTTAGTGAGTGAATGTGAGTGACTGTGGCTGAGTGAGTGTGTGGGTCTGTGTTAGTGAGTGAATGTGAGTGAATGTGGCTGAATGAGTGTGTGGGTGTGTGTTGGTGAGTGAATGTTTGTGACTTGCTGAGTGAGTGTGTGGGTGTGTGTTAGTGAGTGAATGTGAGTGAATGTCACTGAGTGAGTGTGTGGGCGTGTGTTAGTGAGTGAATGTAAGTGAATGTGGCTGTGTGAGTGTGTGTGGGTGTGTGCTAGTGAGTGAATGTGAGTGATTGTGGCTGAGTGAGTGTGTGGGCGTGTGTTGGTGAGTGAATGTAAGTGAATTTGGCTGTGTGAGTGTGTGTGGGTGTGTGTTAGTGAGTGAATGTGAGTGAATGTGGCTGAGTGAGTGTGTGGGCGTGTGTTAGTGAGTGAATGTAAGTGAATGTGGCTGTGTGAGTGTGTGTGGGTGTGTGTTAGTGAGTGATTGTGAGTGACTGTGGCTTAGTGAGTTTGTGGTTGTTTGTTAGGGATTGAATGTGAGTGAATGTGGCTGTGTGAGTGTGAGTGGGTCTGTGTCAGTGAGTGACTGTGGCTGAGTGAGTGTGTGTGGATCTGTGTTAGTGAGTGAATGTGAGTGAATGTGGCTGAGTGAGTGTGTGGGTCTGTGTTAGTGAGTGAATGTGAGTGAATGTGGCTGAGTGAGTGTGTGGGTGTGTGTTAGTGAGTGAATGTGAGTGAATGTGGCTGAGTGAGTGTGTGGGTGTGTGTTAGTGAGTGAATGTGAGTGAATGTGGCTGAGTGAGTGTGAGTGGGTCTGTGTTAGTGAGTGAATGTGAGTGAATGTGGCTGAGTGAGTGTGTGGGTGTGTGTTAGTGAGTGAATGTGTGTGAATGTGGCTGAGTGAGTGTGTGGGTGTGTGTTATTGAGTGAATGTGAGTGAATGTGGCTGAGTGAGTGTGTGGGTGTGTGTTAGTGAGTGAATAATAGTGAATGTGGCTGTGTGAGTGTGAGTGGGTGTGTGTTAGTGAGTGAATGTGAGTGAATGTGGCTGAGTGAGTGTGTGAGTGTGTGTTAGTGAGTAAATGTGAGTGAATGTGGCTGAGTGAGTGTGTGGGTGTGTGTTAGTGAGTGAATGTGAGTGAATGTGGCTGAGTAAGTGTGAGTGGGTCTGTGTTAGTGAGTGAATGTGAGTGAATGTGGCTGAGTGAGTGTGTGGGTGTGTGTTAGAGAGTGAATGTGTCTGAATGTGGCTGAGTGAGTGTGTGGGTGTGTGTTAGTGAGTGAATGTGAGTGAATGTGGCTGAGTGAGTATGTGTGGGTGTGTGCTAGTGAGTGAATGTGAGTGAATGTGGCTGAGTGAGTGTGAGTGGGTCTGTGTTAGTGAGTGAATGTGAGTGAATGTGGCTGAGTGTGTGTGTGGGTGAGTGTTAATGAGTGAATGTGAGTGAATGTGGCTGAGTGAGTGTGTGTGGGTGTGTGTTAGTGAGTGAATGTGAGTGACTGTGGCTGAGTGAGTGTGTGGGTCTGTGTTAGTGAGTGAATGTGAGTGAATGTGGCTGAATGAGTGTGTGGGTGTGTGTTGGTGAGTGAATGTTTGTGACTTGCTGAGTGAGTGTGTGGGTGTGTGTTAGTGAGTGAATGTGAGTGAATGTCACTGAGTGAGTGTGTGGGCGTGTGTTAGTGAGTGAATGTAAGTGAATGTGGCTGTGTGAGTGTGTGTGGGTGTGTGCTAGTGAGTGAATGTGAGTGATTGTGGCTGAGTGAGTGTGTGGGCGTGTGTTGGTGAGTGAATGTAAGTGAATGTGGCTGTGTGAGTGTGTGTGGGTGTGTGTTAGTGAGTGAATGTGAGTGAATGTGGCTGAGTGAGTGTGTGGGCGTGTGTTAGTGAGTGAATGTAAGTGAATGTGGCTGTGTGAGTGTGTGTGGGTGTGTGTTAGTGAGTGATTGTGAGTGACTGTGGCTGAGTGAGTTTGTGGTTGTTTGTTAGGGATTGAATGTGAGTGAATGTGGCTGTGTGAGTGTGAGTGGGTCTGTGTCAGTGAGTGACTGTGGCTGAGTGAGTGTGTGTGGGTCTGTGTTAGTGAGTGAATGTGAGTGAATGTGGCTGAGTGAGTGTGTGGGTCTGTGTTAGTGAGTGAATGTGAGTGAATGTGGCTGAGTGAGTGTGTGGGTGTGTGTTAGTGAGTGAATGTGAGTGAATGTGGCTGAGTGAGTGTGTGGGTGTGTGTTAGTGAGTGAATGTGAGTGAATGTGGCTGAGTGAGTGTGTGGGTGTGTGTTAGTGAGTGAATGTGAGTGAATGTGGCTGAGTGAGTGTGTGGGTGTGTGGTAGTGAGTGAATGTGAGTGAATGTGGTTGAGTGAGTGTGTGGGTGTGTGTTAGTGAGTGAGTGTGAGTGAATGTGGCTGAGTGAGTGTGTGGGTCTGTGTTAGTGAGTGAATGTAAGTCAATGTGGCTGAGTGAGTGTGTGGGTGTGTGTTAGTCTGTGAATGTGAGTGGATGTGGCTGGGTATGTGTGTGGGTGTTTGTTAGTGAGTAAATGTGAGTGAATGTGGCTTAGTGAGTGTGTGGGTCTGTGTTAGTGAGTGAATGTAATTGAATGTGGCTGAGTGAGTGTGTTGGTGTGTGTTTGTGAGTGAATGAGAGTGAATGTGGCTGCGTGAGTGAGAGTTGATCTGTGTTAGTTAGTTACTGTGAGTGAATGTGGCTGAGTGAGTGTTTGGGTGTGTGTTAGTGAGTGAATGTAAGTGAATGTGGCTGAGTGAGTGTGTGAGTGTGTGTTAGTGAGTGAATGTAAGTGAATGTGGCTGAGTGAGTGTGTGCGTGTGTGTGGTTAGTGAATGTGAGTGAATGTGGCCGGGGAGGTGTGTGGGTGTGTGTTAGTGAGTGAATGTGAGTGAATGTGGCTGAGTGAATGTGTGGGTGTGTGTTAGGGATTGAATGTGAGTGAATGTGGCTGTGTGAGTGTGAGTGGGTCTGTGTCAGTGAGTGACTGTGGCTGAGTGAGTGTGTGTGGATCTGTGTTAGTGAGTGAATGTGAGTGAATGTGGCTGAGTGAGTGTGTGGGTCTGTGTTAGTGAGTGAATGTGAGTGAATGTGGCTGTTTGAGTGTGTGGGTGTGTGTTAGTGAGTGAATGTGAGTGAATGTGGCTGAGTGAGTGTGTGGGTGTGTGTTAGTGAGTGAATGTGAGTGAATGTGGCTGAGTGAGTTTGTGGGTGTGTGTTAGTGAGTGAATGTGAGTGAATGTGGCTGAGTGATTGTGTGGGTGTGTGTTTGTGAGTGAATGAGAGTGAATGTGGCTGAGTGAGTGTGTGGGTGTGTGTTAGTGAGCGAATGTGAGTGACTGTGGCTGAGTGAGTGTGTGTGGGTCTGTGTCAATGAGTGAATGTGAGTGAATGTGGCTGAGTGAGTGTGTGGGTGTGTGTTAGTGAGTGAATGTGAGTGAATGTGGCTGAGTGAGTGTGTGGGTGTGTGTTAGTGAGTGAATGTGGCTGAGTGAGTGTGTGGGTGTGTGTTAGTGAGTGAATAAGAGTGAATGTGGCTGTGTGAGTGTGAGTGGATATGTGTTAGTGAGTGAATGTGAGTGAATGTGGCTGAGTGAGTGTGTGGGTGTGTGTTAGTGAGTGAATGTGATTGACTGTGCCTGAGTGAGTGTGTGTGGGTCAGTGTCAATGAGTGAATGTGAGTGAATGTGGCTGAGTGAGTGTGAGTGGGTCTGTGTCAATGAGTGAATGTGAGTGAATGTGGCTGAGTGAGTGTGTGGGTGTGTGTTAGTGAGTGAATGTGAGTGAATGTGGCTGAGTGAGTGTGTGGATGTGTGTTAGTGAGTAAATGTGAGTGAATGTGGATGAATGAGTGTGTGGGTGTGTGTTAGCGATTGAATGTGAGTGAATGTGGCTGGGTAAGTGTGTGGGTGTGTGTTAGTGAGTGAATGTGAGTGAATGTGGCTGAGTGAGTGTGTGGGTGTGTGTTAGTGAGTGAATGTGAGTGAATGTGGCTGAGTGAGTGTGTGGGTCTGTGTTAGTGAGTGAATGTGAGTGAATGTGGCTGAGTGAGTGTGAGTGGGTCTGTGTTAGTGAGTGAATGTGAGTGAATGTGGCTGAGTGAGTGTGTGGGTGTGTGTTAGAGAGTGAATGTGTGTGAATGTGGCTGAGTGAGTGTGTGGGTGTGTGTTAGTGAGTGAATATGAGTGAATGTGGCTGAGTGAGTATGTGTGGGTGTGTGTTAGTGAGTGAATGTGTGTGAATGTGGCTGAGTGAGTGTGTGGGTGTGTGTTAGTGAGTGAATGTGAGTGAATGTGGCTGAGTGAGTATGTGTGGGTGTGTGTTAGTGAGTGAATGTGAGTGAATGTGGCTGTGTGAGTGTGAGTGGGTGTGTGTTAGTGAGTGAATGTGAGTGAATGTGGCTGAGTGAGTGTGTGGGTGTGTGTTAGTGAGTGAATGAGATTGAATGTGGCTGTTTGAGTGTGTGGGTGTGTGTTAGTGAGTGAATGTGAGTGAATTTGGCTGAGTGAGTGTTTGGGTGCGTGTTAGTGAGTGAATGTGAGTGAATGAGGCTTAGTGAGTGTGTGGGTGTGTGTTAGTGAGTGAATGTGAGTGAATGTGGCTGAGTGAGTGTGAGTGGGTCTGTGTTAGTGAGTGAATGTGAGTGAATGTGGCTGAGTGATTTTGTGGGTGTGTGTTAGTGAGTGAATGTGTGTGAATGTGGCTGAGTGAGTGTGTGGGTGTGTGTTAGTGAGTGAATGTGAGTGAATGTGGCTGAGTGAGTGTGTGGGTGTGTGTTAGTGAGTGAATAAGAGTGAATGTGGCTGTGTGAGTGTGAGTGGGTGTGTGTTAGTCAGTGAATGTGAGTGAATGTGGCTGAGTGAGTGTGTGGGTGTATGTTAGTGAGTGAATGAGATTGAATGTGGCTGAGTGAGTGTGTGGGTGTGTGTTAGTGAGTGAATGTGAGTGACTGTGCCTGAGTGAGTGTGTGTGGGTCTGTGTCAATGAGTGAATGTGAGTGAATGTGGCTGAGTGAGTGTGAGTGTGTCTGTGTCAATGAGTGAATGTGAGCGAATGTGGCTGAGTCAGTGTGTGGCTGTGTGTTAGTGAGTGAATGTGAGTGAATGTGGCTGAGTGAGTGTGTGGATGTGTGTTAGTGAGTAAATGTGAGTGAATGTGGATGAATGAGTGTGTGGGTGTGTGTTAGCGATTGAATGTGAGTGAATGTGGCTGGGTAAGTGTGTGGGTGTGTGTTAGTGAGTGAATGTGAGTGAATGTGGCTGAGTGAGTGTGTGGGTGTGTGTAAGTGAGTGAATGTGAGTGAATGTGGCTGAGTGAGTGTGTGGGTCTGTTTTAGTGAGTGAATGTGAGTGAATGTGGCTGAGTGAGTGTGTGAGTGTGTGTTAGTGAGTAAATGTGAGTGAATGTGGCTGAGTGAGTGTGTGGGTGTGTGTTAGTGAGTGAATGTGAGTGAATGTGGTTGAGTGAGTGTGAGTGGGTCTGTGTTAGTGAGTGAATGTGAGTGAATGTGGCTGAGTGAGTGTGTGGGTGAGTGTTAATGAGTGAATGTGAGTGAATGTGGCTGAGTGAGTGTGTGTGGGTGTGTGTTAGTGAGTGAATGTGAGTGACTGTGGCTGAGTGAGTGTGTGGGTCTGTGTTAGTGAGTGAATGTGAGTGAATGTGGCTGAATGAGTGTGTGGGTGTGTGTTGGTGAGTGAATGTTTGTGACTTGCTGAGTGAGTGTGTGGGTGTGTGTTAGTGAGTGAATGTGAGTGAATGTCACTGAGTGAGTGTGTGGGCGTGTGTTAGTGAGTGAATGTAAGTGAATGTGGCTGTGTGAGTGTGTGTGGGTGTGTGCTAGTGAGTGAATGTGAGTGATTGTGGCTGAGTGAGTGTGTGGGCGTGTGTTGGTGAGTGAATGTAAGTGAATTTGGCTGTGTGAGTGTGTGTGGGTGTGTGTTAGTGAGTGAATGTGAGTGAATGTGGCTGAGTGAGTGTGTGGGCGTGTGTTAGTGAGTGAATGTAAGTGAATGTGGCTGTGTGAGTGTGTGTGGGTGTGTGTTAGTGAGTGATTGTGAGTGACTGTGGCTTAGTGAGTTTGTGGTTGTTTGTTAGGGATTGAATGTGAGTGAATGTGGCTGTGTGAGTGTGAGTGGGTCTGTGTCAGTGAGTGACTGTGGCTGAGTGAGTGTGTGTGGATCTGTGTTAGTGAGTGAATGTGAGTGAATGTGGCTGAGTGAGTGTGTGGGTCTGTGTTAGTGAGTGAATGTGAGTGAATGTGGCTGAGTGAGTGTGTGGGTGTGTGTTAGTGAGTGAATGTGAGTGAATGTGGCTGAGTGAGTGTGTGGGTGTGTGTTAGTGAGTGAATGTGAGTGAATGTGGCTGAGTGAGTGTGAGTGGGTCTGTGTTAGTGAGTGAATGTGAGTGAATGTGGCTGAGTGAGTGTGTGGGTGTGTGTTAGTGAGTGAATGTGTGTGAATGTGGCTGAGTGAGTGTGTGGGTGTGTGTTATTGAGTGAATGTGAGTGAATGTGGCTGAGTGAGTGTGTGGGTGTGTGTTAGTGAGTGAATAATAGTGAATGTGGCTGTGTGAGTGTGAGTGGGTGTGTGTTAGTGAGTGAATGTGAGTGAATGTGGCTGAGTGAGTGTGTGAGTGTGTGTTAGTGAGTAAATGTGAGTGAATGTGGCTGAGTGAGTGTGTGGGTGTGTGTTAGTGAGTGAATGTGAGTGAATGTGGCTGAGTAAGTGTGAGTGGGTCTGTGTTAGTGAGTGAATGTGAGTGAATGTGGCTGAGTGAGTGTGTGGGTGTGTGTTAGAGAGTGAATGTGTCTGAATGTGGCTGAGTGAGTGTGTGGGTGTGTGTTAGTGAGTGAATGTGAGTGAATGTGGCTGAGTGAGTATGTGTGGGTGTGTGCTAGTGAGTGAATGTGAGTGAATGTGGCTGAGTGAGTGTGAGTGGGTCTGTGTTAGTGAGTGAATGTGAGTGAATGTGGCTGAGTGTGTGTGTGGGTGAGTGTTAATGAGTGAATGTGAGTGAATGTGGCTGAGTGAGTGTGTGTGGGTGTGTGTTAGTGAGTGAATGTGAGTGACTGTGGCTGAGTGAGTGTGTGGGTCTGTGTTAGTGAGTGAATGTGAGTGAATGTGGCTGAATGAGTGTGTGGGTGTGTGTTGGTGAGTGAATGTTTGTGACTTGCTGAGTGAGTGTGTGGGTGTGTGTTAGTGAGTGAATGTGAGTGAATGTCACTGAGTGAGTGTGTGGGCGTGTGTTAGTGAGTGAATGTAAGTGAATGTGGCTGTGTGAGTGTGTGTGGGTGTGTGCTAGTGAGTGAATGTGAGTGATTGTGGCTGAGTGAGTGTGTGGGCGTGTGTTGGTGAGTGAATGTAAGTGAATGTGGCTGTGTGAGTGTGTGTGGGTGTGTGTTAGTGAGTGAATGTGAGTGAATGTGGCTGAGTGAGTGTGTGGGCGTGTGTTAGTGAGTGAATGTAAGTGAATGTGGCTGTGTGAGTGTGTGTGGGTGTGTGTTAGTGAGTGATTGTGAGTGACTGTGGCTGAGTGAGTTTGTGGTTGTTTGTTAGGGATTGAATGTGAGTGAATGTGGCTGTGTGAGTGTGAGTGGGTCTGTGTCAGTGAGTGACTGTGGCTGAGTGAGTGTGTGTGGGTCTGTGTTAGTGAGTGAATGTGAGTGAATGTGGCTGAGTGAGTGTGTGGGTCTGTGTTAGTGAGTGAATGTGAGTGAATGTGGCTGAGTGAGTGTGTGGGTGTGTGTTAGTGAGTGAATGTGAGTGAATGTGGCTGAGTGAGTGTGTGGGTGTGTGTTAGTGAGTGAATGTGAGTGAATGTGGCTGAGTGAGTGTGTGGGTGTGTGTTAGTGAGTGAATGTGAGTGAATGTGGCTGAGTGAGTGTGTGGGTGTGTGGTAGTGAGTGAATGTGAGTGAATGTGGTTGAGTGAGTGTGTGGGTGTGTGTTAGTGAGTGAGTGTGAGTGAATGTGGCTGAGTGAGTGTGTGGGTCTGTGTTAGTGAGTGAATGTAAGTCAATGTGGCTGAGTGAGTGTGTGGGTGTGTGTTAGTCTGTGAATGTGAGTGGATGTGGCTGGGTATGTGTGTGGGTGTTTGTTAGTGAGTAAATGTGAGTGAATGTGGCTTAGTGAGTGTGTGGGTCTGTGTTAGTGAGTGAATGTAATTGAATGTGGCTGAGTGAGTGTGTTGGTGTGTGTTTGTGAGTGAATGAGAGTGAATGTGGCTGCGTGAGTGAGAGTTGATCTGTGTTAGTTAGTTACTGTGAGTGAATGTGGCTGAGTGAGTGTTTGGGTGTGTGTTAGTGAGTGAATGTAAGTGAATGTGGCTGAGTGAGTGTGTGAGTGTGTGTTAGTGAGTGAATGTAAGTGAATGTGGCTGAGTGAGTGTGTGCGTGTGTGTGGTTAGTGAATGTGAGTGAATGTGGCCGGGGAGGTGTGTGGGTGTGTGTTAGTGAGTGAATGTGAGTGAATGTGGCTGAGTGAATGTGTGGGTGTGTGTTAGGGATTGAATGTGAGTGAATGTGGCTGTGTGAGTGTGAGTGGGTCTGTGTCAGTGAGTGACTGTGGCTGAGTGAGTGTGTGTGGATCTGTGTTAGTGAGTGAATGTGAGTGAATGTGGCTGAGTGAGTGTGTGGGTCTGTGTTAGTGAGTGAATGTGAGTGAATGTGGCTGTTTGAGTGTGTGGGTGTGTGTTAGTGAGTGAATGTGAGTGAATGTGGCTGAGTGAGTGTGTGGGTGTGTGTTAGTGAGTGAATGTGAGTGAATGTGGCTGAGTGAGTTTGTGGGTGTGTGTTAGTGAGTGAATGTGAGTGAATGTGGCTGAGTGATTGTGTGGGTGTGTGTTTGTGAGTGAATGAGAGTGAATGTGGCTGAGTGAGTGTGTGGGTGTGTGTTAGTGAGCGAATGTGAGTGACTGTGGCTGAGTGAGTGTGTGTGGGTCTGTGTCAATGAGTGAATGTGAGTGAATGTGGCTGAGTGAGTGTGTGGGTGTGTGTTAGTGAGTGAATGTGAGTGAATGTGGCTGAGTGAGTGTGTGGGTGTGTGTTAGTGAGTGAATGTGAGTGAATGTGGCTGAGTGATTGTGTGGGTGTGTGTTAGTGAGTGAATGTGAGTGAATGTGGCTGAGTGAGTGTGTGGGTGTGTGTTAGTGAGTGAACGTGAGTGAATGTGGCTGAGTGAGTGTGTGGGTGTGTGTTAGTGAGTGAATGTGAGTGAATGTGGCTGTGTGAGTGTGTGTGTGTGAGTTAGTGAGTGAATGTGAGTGAATGTGGCTGAGTGAGTGTGTGGGTGTGTGTTAGTGAGTGAATGTGAGTGAATGTGGCTGAGTGAGTGTGTGGGTGTGTGTTAGTGAGTGAATGTGAGTGAATGTGGCTGAGTGAATGTGTGGGTGTGTGTAAGTGAGTGAATGTGAGTGAATGTGGCTGAGTGAGTGTGTGGGTCTGTTTTAGTGAGTGAATGTGAGTGAATGTGGCTGAGTGAGTGTGTGAGTGTGTGTTAGTGAGTAAATGTGAGTGAATGTGGCTGAGTGAGTGTGTGGGTGTGTGTTAGTGAGTGAATGTGAGTGAATGTGGCTGAGTGAGTGTGAGTGGGTCTGTGTTAGTGAGTGAATGTGAGTGAATGTGGCTGAGTGAGTGTGTGGGTGACTGTTAATGAGTGAATGTGAGTGAATGTGGCTGAGTGAGTGTGTGTGGGTGTGTGTTAGTGAGTGAATGTGAGTGACTGTGGCTGAGTGAGTGTGTGGGTCTGTGTTAGTGAGTGAATGTGAGTGAATGTGGCTGAATGAGTGTGTGGGTGTGTGTTGGTGAGTGAATGTTTGTGACTTGCTGAGTGAGTGTGTGGGTGTGTGTTAGTGAGTGAATGTGAGTGAATGTCACTGAGTGAGTGTGTGGGCGTGTGTTAGTGAGTGAATGTAAGTGAATGTGGCTGTGTGAGTGTGTGTGGGTGTGTGCTAGTGAGTGAATGTGAGTGATTGTGGCTGAGTGAGTGTGTGGGCGTGTGTTGGTGAGTGAATGTAAGTGAATTTGGCTGTGTGAGTGTGTGTGGGTGTGTGTTAGTGAGTGAATGTGAGTGAATGTGGCTGAGTGAGTGTGTGGGCGTGTGTTAGTGAGTGAATGTAAGTGAATGTGGCTGTGTGAGTGTGTGTGGGTGTGTGTTAGTGAGTGATTGTGAGTGACTGTGGCTGAGTGAGTTTGTGGTTGTTTGTTAGGGATTGAATGTGAGTGAATGTGGCTGTGTGAGTGTGAGTGGGTCTGTGTCAGTGAGTGACTGTGGCTGAGTGAGTGTGTGTGGATCTGTGTTAGTGAGTGAATGTGAGTGAATGTGGCTGAGTGAGTGTGTGGGTCTGTGTTAGTGAGTGAATGTGAGTGAATGTGGCTGAGTGAGTGTGTGGGTGTGTGTTAGTGATTGAATGTGAGTGAATGTGGCTGAGTGAGTGTGTGGGTGTGTGTTAGTGAGTGAATGTGAGTGAATGTGGCTGAGTGAGTGTGAGTGGGTCTGTGTTAGTGAGTGAATGTGAGTGAATGTGGCTGAGTGAGTGTGTGGGTGTGTGTTAGTGAGTGAATGTGTGTGAATGTGGCTGAGTGAGTGTGTGGGTGTGTGTTATTGAGTGAATGTGAGTGAATGTGGCTGAGTGAGTGTGTGGGTGTGTGTTAGTGAGTGAATAATAGTGAATGTGGCTGTGTGAGTGTGAGTGGGTGTGTGTTAGTGAGTGAATGTGAGTGAATGTGGCTGAGTGAGTGTGTGAGTGTGTGTTAGTGAGTAAATGTGAGTGAATGTGGCTGAGTGAGTGTGTGGGTGTGTGTTAGTGAGTGAATGTGAGTGAATGTGGCTGAGTAAGTGTGAGTGGGTCTGTGTTAGTGAGTGAATGTGAGTGAATGTGGCTGAGTGAGTGTGTGGGTGTGTGTTAGAGAGTGAATGTGTCTGAATGTGGCTGAGTGAGTGTGTGGGTGTGTGTTAGTGAGTGAATGTGAGTGAATGTGGCTGAGTGAGTATGTGTGGGTGTGTGCTAGTGAGTGAATGTGAGTGAATGTGGCTGAGTGAGTGTGAGTGGGTCTGTGTTAGTGAGTGAATGTGAGTGAATGTGGCTGAGTGTGTGTGTGGGTGAGTGTTAATGAGTGAATGTGAGTGACTGTGGCTGAGTGAGTGTGTGGGTCTGTGTTAGTGAGTGAATGTGAGTGAATGTGGCTGAATGAGTGTGTGGGTGTGTGTTGGTGAGTGAATGTTTGTGACTTGCTGAGTGAGTGTGTGGGTGTGTGTTAGTGAGTGAATGTGAGTGAATGTCACTGAGTGAGTGTGTGGGCGTGTGTTAGTGAGTGAATGTAAGTGAATGTGGCTGTGTGAGTGTGTGTGGGTGTGTGCTAGTGAGTGAATGTGAGTGATTGTGGCTGAGTGAGTGTGTGGGCGTGTGTTGGTGAGTGAATGTAAGTGAATGTGGCTGTGTGAGTGTGTGTGGGTGTGTGTTAGTGAGTGAATGTGAGTGAATGTGGCTGAGTGAGTGTGTGGGCGTGTGTTAGTGAGTGAATGTAAGTGAATGTGGCTGTGTGAGTGTGTGTGGGTGTGTGTTAGTGAGTGATTGTGAGTGACTGTGGCTGAGTGAGTTTGTGGTTGTTTGTTAGGGATTGAATGTGAGTGAATGTGGCTGTGTGAGT